>CAMZMU010000027.1:8262023-8799203 GCA_947311845.1 Poa pratensis
ATCAATCATCATAACAGAAATTATGAATGACACTCAACACAAATGATGGTTATAAAATGAAATTGTGAATTTATTTGTTCACTTACTTCGATAAATGTGTCTCGGTTCCGCTCAGAGACTATCTTGCGAATCCACTCGCAGACGTAGTATCCACACAAATTGGTTCCTTGTGGCTGCCTATCCAACCACTACACGAGAATAGATTTCAATCAAATAATAATCAAGCATCACGATGGTATTGAAATTTTAATTGAAAGGGATGCGCGAACACCTAGCTCATACTACTTACTCTGGGGTATTTATAAGTAAGGTTCTCCGGAAAGTCACCTTTTGTAGTCTTTCGGAAAAGTTCCCAAACCCTGCCCAGCAAACAATTGAATAAATGAGTTATTAATTAGTTACTTCATATCTCAGGAAAGAGACCGATGTAATAAGATAAAGATTGAAATTACCGTGCGAGCACTCCTTGGATAAATTCGTGCCTCTCTTTGGGCCAGTTCAATGAGTCCATAATATCAATTTCTGCTGTATCGACTCGAATTACTAACAGAATGTAATGGTCGCTGCGCACGTTTATATATGTCAGTAACTAATCAGTTACACTTAACATCAAGTAAGCAAAAATTAACCAATGTGTACAAGACAGTAATACTCTTACCTGAAATGGTAAGGAAACAATATCTGCCCTTTATAATGTTGTTCTCGGAGGGCCCTAAACAAGTTGTCCACCGTATCGTCGTGCTTTAATGTAAACATTTTCTGATTAACTAGGCTTGGGTCGACGAACCCAATCTCAAACGACCCCTTTCTGTCACATTCATCGCTCTTCATTCTGCATAATACCGTAGTGAGCATAATTAGAACAGGGCAATGACCGAGCTAAGCTATAGACTTACAATGTTAATGAGATTACAAAAAATAAATGGATTGAATCACTTACAGACAATAGGTACTGAGGATGCTCAAGTCGAGGGCGTCAAGCTGGTATAACTGATAGAGTTCTTCAAGTGGAATAGTTAACTCGCTTGTAATACCGCTGAAATGTTCACTTGTAACTCTCACAATGATCATTTCTCGACCTAGCAAAACGACCTCCTTGTACCACTTATGCAGTCTTGTCATTTGTGTTGGTAGAACCTTGAGCTCATCAGGTGACACTAGATCCTTCCCGTATACCCAGGGCCATTTAGCAGGTTCAAATGTAGAGGAGAGGAGATTTTCGTTGTCCAGTTGAGAAACTGAAATACCAGCATCTGCAGCAAATTGCGCGCGGTGAGCGGGATCCTTCTCAAGCCCAGAGTCCTCATCAGTGGTCACCTTGAGCGGGGGGATGGACTGATTTGACTGTTGTCCTAGCTGGGCAACATCTCTTCTCCTTTTCCCGCTGGTTTCAGCAACTTTCCTCATTTGACGTACATAGTCATCTGGCCTATTCATCGAAATCTGCGATGGCGTAGTAAGAAAATCGACAGCCCAATTTATTTGCTCTTCCGCATACGTTTCCTTTGGCAGGGGTTTTCTTTTCTCCTTAGATTCTGCAGCCTGTCTTCTCGCCTCTGTTTGTAGCCAAATGCTGGCTACCTCTTTAGAACACGGAGGTTCGTCGTAAGGTCTCGGGGGAGGAACTTTCGGTACTTTTGGGAGGGGCTCAAGTCGGTGTTTGGGTGATCGGAAACCTTTAGCCTTCATACCCTTTCGACCTTTAGCCTTTATGGGCGGTGGAGACGGCTCAGGAGATGGCTCAGGAGACGGCTCAGGAGTCGGCTGAGGAGTCGGCTGATGCAGCGACTGACGCGGCGACGGAGATCGAGATGGACTCGTGCCATGGTGGTCGTCGTAAGTGTCATCATGTCGACTCAGAGAAGGCGATGGTGGCCTTGGCGGTGTCCAGCCTGGAAACTTGATCAATTTCTTGGGCCATAGAATGAGTCCACCCTGGACATCTCCCAGTTTCCTCTCATCATCCTCTCCAGGGAAATGAAGTTCGAGTGATTCATATCCGGGTTCAACGTGATCCACGCCGACACGAGCATAGCCAGCTGGAATCTCATTGTCACGATACAATGCTGTAGATTCACAAGTTAAAGCATAGCCGACCGCCGCCTTCAGGGATATGTTTCTCACTGCCTCATGTAGCTCACAAGTTTTCTTCTTAGTGATAAAATCCACGGGGTATGTCACGCTGACCGGTGTCGTGGAAGCCACGCTGCTTTTCCGTTGAGACGGACCACCTTGCTCACTATCTTGCAGGTGCAGCTGATGAGTTGCCCCTTGACTAGCTCGCTCGCGCCGCAGTTCTTCTAGTTGCTTTTCCACTCTGCTCAACCGGTCGTTTTGCTCCTGTTCCTTCCTCCTCTTTGCTCTTTCTCGGCTTCTATAAGAGTCACGGTCCTCGGGAAACCCTTCAAGCCACGTCATAGCTCCCCTGCCTTTAACAGTTCCTCCTTTCTCTTTAGTACCGAGGGCCTTCCACAGCACGTCGCGTTCTCTGTCGGGAAAAAACCTTCCCTCACGAGCATCTGTTATTGCATTCAGAATTGTTTGCCGGGGTATAGGAGTTTCTTTCGTTTCATCAACCACTACATCACCTGATGCGTCATACTCCGCCCCATGAGCAAGCATCCAATTTCTGACCCTACGGGGCCAATAATCTGTAACTGGAGTGATCCCTTCTTTGCGCAGATTGGCCTCAATCTTTGCCCACTTAGGCTCGGCAGCTCTGTAGCCACCTCCACCCAACTTATGGTTATATATCTTCTTCGACGCATTCAACTTATTCTGTGCCGATCTTTTCTTGGCTAGTTGTGTCTCCTTGTAATCCAGAAATGCCTCCCAGTGAGCCCGCTGCCTCTCTAGTGTTCCAGTGAAATCTGGGATTTTCTTATTGTCGACCCACTCAAGGTATATTCTGTTCTTCCATTTATTGAATGCTGAAGCCATCTTCTTCAGAGCCCAATGCTTGACTTTGTCCCTCATGGCTGTTGTCCTTTCGGGAGTATCCAGCTCCGGCAGACTGAAAAATCTCATGAGCTTGGCCCAACATACATCTTTGTTTCTGTCGGTGACATAATAATTGCCGTCTATGCCTTTTATCTGATTCCATTCCGAAAGGCTGATCGGGACATTGTCCCTAACAACAACTCCGCATTGATGCACAAACTTATTGCGGACGTTCCCAATCGGTTGGCCTTCTGCATCGACAAACTCAATTCTGAAATGATCTTTCCCGTATACCAACCCTTTGGCATGGCCTCGTTTAGTAGTTTCTTCTTTCGATGTGGAGGAGGTCTAAAAAGAAGAAACTTTTGTTAATATATATACAAATAAATTTTTACATCTGATCAAATAGAGACTTAATTAATATACCACGCCGGACTGCGGGGGTTCACCAACTATTCTAGTTTGCCCTTGGTCGCTTCGTTCCACCTCCACTCCCTCACCGGAATCGTTCAAGAACTCGGAGCCATCTAAATCTCCTCCAATGTGTTCATCACCGGGTTGCCGGATAAAGTCCATTATCGCATCTTCCCCTTCTCTGAATTGGAAGAGAGGAACATCTCCATCGGCCATTGATTAACTATTACAAAAGAAAATAAAACAAATGATAGCATTAGCACAATAATTCATCGTAGGGAACTTTCCGACTTCCCGACTTCCCGGTTTTCCCGACTACACGACTTCCCGACTTCCCGACTACACGACTTCCCGAGTACACGACTACCCGACTACACGACTACCCGACTTACCGGTTTTCCGACTACACGACTTCCCGACTTCCCGACTACACGACTTTCCGACTACCCGACTTCCCGACTTCCCGGTTTTCCCGACTACACGACTACCCGACTTCCCGACTTCCCGACTACACGACTTCCCGACTACACGACTTCCCGGTTTTCCGACTACACGACTTCCCGACTACCCGACTACACGACTTTCCGACTACCCGACTTCCCGACTTCCCGACTACACGACTACCCGACTTCCCGACTACCCGACTACACGACTTCCCGGCTACACGACTACCCGGTTTCCCGACTACCCGACTACACGACTCACCGGCTGAACGACTACCCGACTACACGACTCACCGACTACACGACTCACCGACTACACTACTTCCCGACTTCCCGACTTAGCAAAAATCTACTACACTTAGCAAAAATCTACTACACTTAGCAAAAATCTAAACTTAGCAAAAATCTACACTTAGCAAAAATCAACGACTCACCGACTTCCCGACTCAACGACTTATTAACTCAACGAATTTCCGACTACACTAAAATATTTCTACACTTAGCAAAATCTACTACACTTAACAACAAAAAACAGTACACTAACTTAGCAAAATAATACACTTACTTAAGCATACTATACACTTAACAACACTTAAGAAAATATACTACACTTAACAACAAAAAACTAACCTAGCTAATTAAAATATGAAACTAAAAACTAAACTCAAAACTAACCTAGCTATCAACACTAACCTAGTATACTAATTAAGGAAAACAGTACACTAAGCAAATTAGCTATTATTAGGAAAAACAGTACACTAAAAACTTAGAAAAAATTAGGAAAAAAACTTAGAAAAAAAGCTCACCGGCCGGAGTTGGGCGGCGTCGAGGGGCGAGGTGGCGGCGGCCGGAGTTGGGGTAGAGGAGGGCGGCGCGGAGGCGGCCGGAGTTGGGGCGGAGGAGTGCGGCGCGGAGGCGGCCGCGCGGAGGGCGGCGCGGAGGCGGGTCGGAGGGCGGCGGGGTCGGGCGGACGTCGGCGCGGAGGGAGGCGCGGCCGGCGGCGGGGCAGGTGGCGGCGACGGCGACGGGGCAGGTGGCGGCGACGGCGACGAGAGGAGGAGGTGGCGCGGCCGGCGGCGGACGGGGGCGACGCGGCCGGCGGCGGGGCAGGGGGCGGCGACGGCGACGAGAGGAGGAGGAGGCGCGGCCGGCGGCGGACGGGGGAGACGCGGCGGACGGCGGCGTGCGCGGCAGCCTGGCGGCGCCGAAGTGCTCCCGGGTCGTGGCTCGACCCGGTGCAGCCATTGCCTGCTTATATAGCAGAGCAGCTCTAGTCCCGGGCGAGGCCACGGCCCGGGACAAGAGGTACCCCTTTCGTCCCGGGTGGTGCCACGACCCGGGACAAGAGGTATTTTTTCACATGTGTCCCCCAGCGCGCGCAAAATTAGCTCTAGTACCGGGTGGTGGCACCACCCGGTACTAGAGCTCTCTTTTTTCGTTCAAAGCGGTGAAAATTCAAATTTTTGCGCGCGAATTTTTGAAAAGCTCCTAAATATGAATTTGAATAGATTCTGCATACTTTTGAATCTGAAAAAAAATTCAACATGAAAAGTTTTTTAATTTGCAAAACTAATCCAATGCAATTTTCTGTTTTCTAAAATAATTATTCTAACTATTCAAACTATTAACCATTTTGCCATTTTCAATTTAAAATGCATTAACTAATATTGTTTAAATTTGATATATCTTTGTAGGATATATCTTTTTGAGTGTTTTTTCACTCTATTTATTTTTTTACGAAAAACTGTCGAAATCGATCGACGACAGCCCAACAGGACGAATTCACACCGAAATAAATCAACTATAAAACAGTCTTTTTATTGCAGAATAATTCAAAGTAGGAAACATTATTTTCCTCAGTTTACAAAAGCAACATTGATCAAATTAATATGCAAAAAGTATCACACACGCTTACATCTTTATTTGATCCCGTTACAGCTGGAGTACATGCCATTTTTATTTAACTAACTTCTGCCTCGGTCTGAGGAGTGGCCAATTTGTGTGAGTGAGTAACCTGTCTGAGGAGTGGCCAATTTATAGGCGTCGTTATATTAGCTCTAGTACCGGATGGTGCCACCACCCGGGACTAAAGGGAATCCCACCAATAAGGAAGAAGCACACGGATCGTGTGTTTCTTTCCACCGTACCCACTCTAACCTACTCGGAGGCGGAGGCGCTTTGCGCCTCGAACTACCCCTGCCCACCCAGCTACGACGTCCCCGCCGGCTGGAGGCTGAGCACCCGGGACTCATTTTTTGTTTTCTGTTAATTAATTGCATGACGACCGGTGAAACACGCGTGGTAGGTGGTTGTCGGCTCCCACACCTCCCGTGGGAACCTCTCAAACCTCAGCTTCGACCGTCCAAACACAGTTCCCCCTGCATACAGCCCGACGGTGGCTCGTGAGTTTGAGCGCCACTTCGATCCAAGCAGCGGTAAGACGTCTCTGATGATCTACAACCGTCCGGCAAGACGTCTCTGATGATCTGCAACCGTTTGGAACGGTCGCAGGTCATCAGAGACGTCTTGCCACTGGTTGCCCAAAGATGCCTCTCCGAGTGACGCTGGAATGTTTTGTGTTTGAGCGCCACTTCGATCCAAGCAGCGGCAAGACGTCTCTGATGATCTACAACCGTCCGGCAACACATCTCTGATGATCTGCAACCGTTTGGAACGGTCGCAGGTCATCAGAGACGTCTTGCCGCTGGTTGCCCAAAGATGCCTCTCCGAGTGACGCTGGAATGTTTTGTGTGAGTGAGTAACCTGTCTGAGGAGGGCGGCTATATATAGGGTACGTGTGCTTCTTTAGTCCCGGTTGGTAACACCAACCGGGTCATGTGGCTCACGAAGTGGTCGTGATACTGCTGATCCAACAGCTCACAATCCCTCAAAAGAAACACACCCCTGATCCAACGGCTCACAAGCGCTCGAAAGAAACACACGATCCGTGTGCTTCTTTAGTCCCGGTTGGTAACACCAACCGGGACTAAAGACGGGCTTTGCGGTCACGACACGTGTCCTCCCCCAGCGCTTCCCTGGGCACGTGTCCTCCCCCAGCGCTGCCATGGAGGTCTTTATATATTGTCGCCGACGGGGTAAACCCTAATCCACCATTCCTAGCCACGAACGCATCGTCTCCACGAGATGGATCCGCCACGCCCGCCGCAGCGCCTTCTGGACGAGGTCGAGCGTGCTCGGCAGAGCGCGCTTGGGCGCAACCGCGGGAGTCTATCCCGCCGTATGCCCACGAGCCCGGCGTGGAGAGGAATGCCCAGCTACCGGCCTCCTGCTCCACCAGGTGCCGCCGCACCTCCACCTGGCGGCGCTGCACCTCCACCAGGCGCCGCCGCTCCTCCCGCGGAGGAGGAGGAGGAGGACGACGACTTCGACTGGAGCGACGACGGGGAAGAAGGTTGTGGGTTGCAGATACAGAAGGCCATGGAAGCCTCCTTCCAGTCTATCCGCGACTACCCTGTCCAGCGAGCCAAGACTTCCTACCAGCTCAAGGCGAAGGAGGCTTCCGATCTGGATTGGGCGCTGAAAGACTCATCCTCCATGGATCTTGCCCTTCGCCGCAAACGTGCGCGCGAGAACCGGGCGGCCGCCCACGGGGCTGGCTCCTCCCGCCGTTCCCCCTAATCCTGCGGCCTTCGAGCCAGCAAGTCCGTTTATGTAGAATAATGTTGGTGATGTTGGATCAGGGGTGTGTTTCTTTCAAGCGCTTGTGAGACGTTGTATCATGTGTAATAATGTATTAAACCTTTTATGTAATGCATTAAGATAAATGAATTAATAATTTTTATCTGCTTTCTTCTGCATTTTACAACACCAAACATTCATCTTACAAATATGTGATAGTTTGCTCTAAAATTGTTACAAAAATAATTTTAGGGTACACAAGTAGTGGTTACAACATAGAACCATCCATAGTTTTTGGAAATTCGACCACCTTAGATGAATAGCCATGCTCTCCATTTTGACCATTTTTTGAAAAGAAATGAGAAAAAGAGAAAAAATACTCAAAAAAATAAACCCTTTGCCATGGAGTCCTTTTAAGTGTACTAGTTTCTAGGAAAAATAGGATGACCCATGCTATGTCCACCAGCATTATAAAGATTTCTGCTTTGACACACTCTTGCAGCATTTTAACCTTCCGGATGGTATTGAGCCCGCCTTGAAGTTGAAACTCAAGCACTGGACTCTCTCCAAGATGGCCGACGCCTTTCGGAAATATAAGCAAACATTATGGGCAAAATATGAAAAGGTTGATCCAGATTTCAGTCAAAAAAAACTGGTGAAATGGAGGGGCTGCTCTTGGGGTGGAAGGTGATGCACGGAGGGAAATGGTCCCGGGTGATAACACGACCCGGGACAAAAGCTCCCACCTCTTGTCCCGGGTTGTGCCACGACCCGGGACAAGAGGTCCACGTCCTGGGCGCCCTGCCAACGCACCTCTTGTCCCGGGTCGTGGCACCACCCGGGACAAAAGCTCCCTCCCCACCCGGGATTAGTGCCATTTTTTTGACCCGGGACAAGTGCACCCCTCTAGTCTCGGGTCTTAAGCCACCCGGGACTAGAGGCAAAATCGGCCTTGGTCTAAAGCTCTTGTTTCCACTAGTGGTAGTGCTATGTGCAAAAAAGACAAAATCAATGCTCATTTTGCGATATGTTTGTTGCGACGAATGGGTAACGAATTCTTTTGGACAAAGCAGCATAAATGTCACTTCATCACGAAACTTTGCACATATTTAGTATAATATCATATGTCTGTTGTCCATTTTTTTTGATTTTTGCAAAGAGTATTCATATACTTTTTTGAATTTCGAAATCGGGCAGGACCAAGTGAGCTCGAGTGTCAATATGGTGCTTTCGTACATAATGTTCTATGATAATGTTAAATTAAATACAATGTTTTAGCTAAGCTCTTGTTAATACAGTTACACATGTTGGGTTTTGCGGGTGTTGATTAAGCTAGATGGTCCAAACATCCGGAGTCGCTGGTCTGTTTGCCATGTGTAGATTGGGATGCGTGCAACAAGCTTGTGCAGCGGCATGGCTCGAGCGAGACAGATGGTACGTTGAGATGGCGGTTTCGGAAGGTATAGTGTTGGCAATATGCTAGACGTGGGGTGCAACTAGATGTCGGGGCGGCGGTTCCGAAAGGTCGACAATGGTGAGGGCGTCGACCCTGTGCCGTGCAGACGATGACACTACCCTTAATGCTGGCAGTTAGCATCATGTTGCTGCGGCTCTTCGGATAGTTGCCTTCTTAATCTGGTTTTGGAGTGTCCCAAGTCACGACGTCTTCTCTCCGATAGTGGTGATCAGAATGCGGAGTGATGTCTTGGGTTTGGCCTTGGGTGTTCTCGAGTGTTGAGTGTGCGTGGCTTCTTCGTAAAATGCAAGGACCCTCTATAATTTCCTTTTATTTGGGGCCCAGGTCTAACCTAAAGTTGTCACTTTTTTTTTAATGCATCTGTGGTCTTTCGGAACCCTTCTCCTGTTCAAGAAAAAGGTAAAGATAATTTATTTTCCACACCACAAGGCAAGAAAAAAAATAGTGCTGCCATTTCCTTTGCGCCGGCCCATCAGGCCCATCAATCTACACCTAGGCCTAGGTTACCCCCAGCATAAATACGCTGAGCAGCGAGGTCTTCTCCTTCCCCCTGCCGCCGCCGCCATCCTCCCTCCTCCTACAGGCGACCTCCCTCGTCGTCCGCCATGGTGAGAACCATCCTCATCTCCTCACCACGGAGACGTTCCCTTCCATGAGTATGTATATGTGCTAACGAAACGATCCGTCTTGTTTTGGTTCGTCACCTCGTTGCAGCCGAAGCAGATCCACGAGATCAAGGACTTCCTGCTGACGGCGCGGCGCAAGGACGCGCGCTCGGTGCGGATCAAGAGGACCAAGGACGCCGTTAAGTTCAAGGTGCGCTGCTCCCGCTACCTCTACACCCTCTGCGTCTTCGACGCCGACAAGGCCAACAAGCTCAAGCAGTCCCTCCCGCCAGGTACGTAAATTCACCATGCCGAGCCAATTTCTTTTAGTAGTAGAAAGTACACTTGTATGTTCATGTAATGTGGGATGATAGACTCTACTTGGATTCGTATGTTTGTTTGGCTGTACTGCACGCTTGTGTCTGCCAAATTTCTCTGTTTTGAGTTGGCGTTGCATTTGTCAGTTGTACGTTGACAGTGTGTATGCACTTATGTCCCAGTGAAGATAAAATCTAGGTCCAAAGATGATTGATGAGTGGTTTTAGCTCCAAGCCATCTGTCATACAATCTTTATGAGTTGATGATGGCTTGGGGCTAAAACCATTGTTTGTTATCATCAGTGATGGCCATATTAGCTATGAGATCCGAGGGACATAAATATTACTGCAGCAGGATCTTTCCTTCTGCTTACTATTCTGTTGAGCTGTGTATTATAGTTCGATTCGTTCGCACAAGAGAAACACGGATGTCTCTTTTAGTCCGCACTGCATTTTTCAGTTACACAGTGTTTATGCCGTTGATGTCCCGGTGAAGATAAGATCGAGGTCCAAAGATGGTTGATGACTGGTTTTAGCTCCAAGCCATCTGTCATACAACTCTGATGAGTTGATGATGGCTTGGGGCTAAAACTATTGTTTGGAATCATCAGTGATGGCCATATTAGCTATGAGATCCGAGGGACATCAATATCACTGCAGCAGGATCCTTCCTTCTCTTTGGTTTCACTGGCAGCTGTGTATTTTTTTTTTGTCATATTGAGTAGTTGTGTTTGTAGTATCTAGCTCAAGTAGCAGCGTGCCACAGTGCCCCAAATGATGAAAAAATGTAGTACCAAAGAAAAATGTTTCATTAGTTTTAGCTTCACGCCATTCTGGTCTTTATATCTTTTGATGTGTGGCTTGTGGTTAAAACTAGTTTGCTTTTAAGTTCATCTGTGATAGCAAATAGCTATGAGATCCCAGGAATGGCACAACAAACACCAACGAGAAATTTCTCTATTCTTTTAGTTGGCACTGCATTTTTCAGTTACTCAGGGTGTATGCAGTTGATGTCCCCGTGAAGATAAAATTTAGGTTCAAAGATGGTTGATGACTGGTTTTAGCTTCAAGCCATCTGTCATACAATTCTGATGAGCTGTTGATGGCTTGGGGCTAAAACCATTGTTTGGAATTGTCGGTGATGGCCATATTAGCTATGAGATCTGAGGGACATCAATATGATTGCAGAGTCCTTATTTGTTAGTAGCAATGTCCCTATGAAGATGAATGCTTGTTTAGTTTTAGCTTCAAGCCATATTAGTCTTTATTTCTTGTGACTCATGGCTTGTGGTTATAACTAGTTTGGGAATAAGTTCATCAGTGATGGCCAATAGTTTATGAGATCCAAGGAATGCGACCTTTCACAACCAGTTTTTTTGTCAGCAATACCTATGGCTAGTGCCTAGTAGCTAAACTGTTTGTTTTAGTCTGAAACAGTCTGAACAACAAATACCAATGAGCAATATCAAATAATTGTAGCGTAGGCACCCTACTCTATGATTTGAACAATTGAGTTTCCAGGTGATTTGCAACTTAATACACAATTGGCGACTTATCTATGTTGCGCACATCACTGCTGACCACTCTCAGCATTGACCATAAGTTATTTGTTCATCTGCAACGTTATTGCACTGCTAGTGTGCCCTATTACTTGACATATCAGTTCAACACTTTGCTAGGTGCACTATCTTTGTTTCTTCTAATTTGCACCGGCTCTGATGTGATGCCCAGCTATGTTATGAAAGCTGTTCAGTTTTGTGCAGACTTGTACATGGCTAGTACATTGTAGTTCATGGTTGTGCTCACATTGTTTGTAGTTGGTCCTCAACTTTATTCATGTTTGACATCATATCTGGTCTTTTTATTGTTTGCCTCTTGTTCCATTATTTACTGCTCCACAACTGTTGATGTGCATACAGATATCGCATGTGTGCTACTAATCTTGCATCTACTCACTGTAATGTACTTTCTTTGCAGGTTTGAGTGTCCAGGAGGTTTAAGCATCAAGCTGGACAATGCCACTCCTCTACTACCCCCACTAAATGAGTTTTGATGTCTGAGACCATTATGTACCGTCGGTGTCGTGTGGTTGCCGTGTGATTTTACTTATGCAGAATGGAGATTAGTTTTCTTATACTAGTTAAAGTTGGATCTTGCACTACTATTCTCCTGTATCGTTACACATTTCCTATGAGCCACCGATTTGTTTGTTCTGAATACTCTGGAAGTGGTATGTGATATATGTCGTTTTACTAGGCATATAATGGCTATTTTATGGTTAAGCCAACTTCTGCGCTGTGTTGTACCCTCCAACAGTCCTAATATGTTGCTTGATTTTTCGGTGCTCAATGGTCCAACTGAGCGTGTGTTTCCTCCGCCGCGGATTTGGTGGACACGACAACAAGCAAGGTCGAAATCTAGGTCTTGCGAATTATCTACTCGCATCACTCGGTTGGCTGCAAATGCTAATGGACCAAAACCAAGGCGATTGTCAAGTTCCTCTACCTATGGATTTGCATGTAGAGAACAAGTTTATGCATATCTCCTGTATATACTTCTAATATGCCATGTGATCCAAAATCTGTGTATATACCCTAAAGAAAAAAATAAGTTTTTTATCGGAAATTCGCTTTGGCTCCCGAGCACAAATGCTCCGGATATCCCATCCCTACAAAGTCATCGAGATCCGTGTCTCACAGTCCCTTCAATGCTTTTTACCGCAGTAATTTTCAGAGTGTAGCTCTCCCGGAACAGAGGTTGACGAACGGATGGACCCCTACATGTAGCTCTCTCCTACGCCGCCGCGTCGTCTCATCCACCGCCGGCCTCTCCTCCGGTCATCCCCACCGCCCCCCTTCCCACCCCCACCCCTCTCCCATCGAGAACGTGATCCCCTGTAGCTGTTGTCTCACCTTGTGGTCGTCGGTGAACTCGACAGCGCCGCCATGGAGCTCGCGGGCGCCACGACCCGTCCCCGTCTCCGTTGAAGGTTCGAGCACCCTGGACCTGTGGACGCCGCGCCATCCCAATCTCCAGCCCCGCCCGTCGCCGTCACGGCTCATGCGGCTTTCGTCCACGTCTTCGGTATTTTTTCAGAGGATGGTGAGCAGCGACCACCGCGGTCGCCGGCTCCCCCGCACCAACGCGCTCGCCACCGTCGCTCTCCCCATCGCCGTGTCCATCCTCGCCATGTCCATCCTCGCCGCCATCACGGCTGAACGCGTGGCGCAGCACCTCCACCTGAGGCACCCAGGAGGACGTGCAACTGGGCGCACTGGCATATGTTTGCTCTGTACTCTGCTAGTCTGCTCACCGTCGGGGTCGAAGAAGGAAACCTGGCGCGTGCGGCCGTCGGGCTGCGTCTTCTCGAAGACGTGGGTGACGCGGGTCTTGAGCCCGGTGAGGAAGCCGTCGTAGTCGGCGACGGAGAAGGCGAGGTGGTGCCTCCTGGGTAGCTGGTCGGGCACGGGCACGGCGCCGGGGGAGGAGGCGACCGCGGTGGCCGGGTCCCGTTCGATGATGTGGAGCAGGACGTCGGGGCCTCGGGGGTGCCCTGGAGGCGACCACACCGCCGCCTGAGCCGCATCCGCCGAACGCGCCGGACGCCCTGCCGCCCACACGGCCAGGACGCCGCCAACCACCACTTGCCGACGACCAAGGAGAATGCCGCCGCCAAGCCCGGAGCCGCCGCCCGGCGTCCTCATGCAGCGGGCAGCCGCACGTCGAGACACGCCGCTGGGGACCACACGGGCGCGCTGGAGCATGAGGCCCCCGTCGAGCTCCTGGAACCAGCGCCGCCGAGCTGCAAGTTGGCCTCGCCGCCGCCGGTGCCGCCCAAGCTTTGCCCAGGCGCCACCCCCTGGCGACGGCGAGGTGAGGGGCGAGGCAAGCAGGGCCGCGGGCAGATGGTCGGGGACGGCCCGGTGCGGCCGACGGGGCTGCACGGGAGCGAGCTAGCTTGGAGGTTGGGCGCGGAGCAAGGGGGCGACTGCAGCTGCAACCTCTGCGACGGTGGCTCTGGATTTCGACAGGGGTGGAGAGAGGGCGCGGAGAAGTTTCTGGATCTGGTCTCGACTGTGGAGAGGGGTGGTCGGAGACGGGAGATCAAGCGCCGGCGGCGGCGCTCTGCAGGTCCTGGAAAACGCCCTCCGTCACGACCATGCCCCAGCTGCCAGGTCGAAATTACCGCAGCCTGCCTAATTTTACCACCCAGCGTACGTCGCGACAAGGCACAGATTCGTAATCTCAACGCAACCTGAGCCGTCCAGATACCAGGTGTATTTGTGCCCGGGCACCAAAACGCTCCTCTCGTTTTTTATTCGGAACATTGATTTATTGTGCGATCAATTGTTTTCTAGTCTGGTACGTGAGCCAGTTTTGCTAGAAACCAACTTTCAATGCAAACCGGTGAAAACCACGAAAAAATCATGTTTAACAGTTCCAAAAATTCTCAACAAAAATATACTATGTTGGGAAGATAGAGTTTTATAGACATGTAAATTTGCAAATTGAAACTCAAAACATTTTAGGAGCTATGAAAATAACAAATTCGTCAGTGAATAGTAGCAGAAGTTACTATTCACTGCTGACCTACTATTCATTGCTGAATTTGTCATTTTTATAGCTCCTAAACAAATTTGAGTTTCAACTTGTAAATTTGCATGTCCGTAAAAATCTACCTTCTCAATGTAATGCATTTTTGGTTAGATTTTTTTAGAACTTTTAAATATGATTTTTCGTGGTTTTCACCGGTTTCCACTGAAAGTTGGTTTCCACCGGATATTCTCTCGTTTTGCTTGCTAGTCGAGAGAAGGAAAAAAAAACAGGATGATCGGGTGGGCCATCGCATCGTCGGTGATCACGATCAGCTCAATGGATATCGTGAAAAGGATGATGTTTTTCTTGGGCTCAGTATTTCTTAGGTGCTACCGAGGTAGGGTGTGTATATGTATGTTCATAGAGCTGAATCTAGACGCGTGTATGCTGTGTTTCGCAGAAAAAAGTATGTTGGTATACTATATACACGTTTTCTGTGGACATGCCGGAAAAATCTTTGCCTGGACAACGGCATACTCCAGCACGCAACTCCATATGGACAAGATAGATATTCACGTCTTGTTTGTGAGTGCGATTTGACGAAGCGCGCTGAAACTAGCACTAGCGTTTACCGAGACTGAGAAGCGCGCTGAAAAAGTGAAAGTAGTACTAGCGTTTACTGAAGACTCAAAAAGTACTAGTACTAGTACACTAACGTTTACTGAAGACTCAAAGCGGGAGTAAACATTTTTTTTTGAGGAAAGGATCCGATTCAATAAACAGGAAACTCGGTACAAATTACAGCTAGGTCCCGAAGAAACAAAGAAAAAACAGAAGAACCCAGGAATTTGCACAGAGCACCCCGAGAAGCCTGCAGAGATCACGATCGGATCCAGAACTTGCCCCAAGCACCTAGGCGATGAACGCAGCGCCGCCGTACCTCAAACCTCCGGGAAGAAGTCGCCGTCGCACCTTGTCGATGGCCGCAGAAGCTGTCCGCCGCAGAAGGACGGATCCGAGGGTCGCTGAACGCGTACGGCCGCAGCAGCCTCTCCCCGCCACCACCCAACATCCAGCCGGCGCCGCCGCACCACCTAGGTCCACCGCCACGAGCCCCACACCACCTCCAGACGCAGATCCCCTCGCCACCACGGCCGGCCGGACCTGAAACGTCGAAGAAGGAGACCAACAGAACCACCTGCACGCAAAAGGGATCGCCGACCTCCACCCGCTCCTCCCCTCGCCTCCAAGGCCGGCCGGAGGAGCAGAGACGAAGATCCACGCCTGACGAACCTCCACAGCCTCCCCGGCGCCCAGGCCGGAACGGGGAAAGGAGGGGGAGGACGGAAAAGCCCTATTCACCAGCACCACCGCCGCCGTCTTCGGAGGCGCCCAACGGGCACGCACACCTAACCCTAGAACCCTAACCTACCCGCACACCCGGAGCCGGGGCTCCCCCCCACCTCGCGGCGCCGAAACGGCGGCCGGAGGCAGAGGGGAGCCGCAGATCCGCCGGCGGAGACCCCGACCCCGCGGTCGCCTCTCTTTTCGCCTTTGAGGACTGTAGCAGGAGGGAAATATCTGAAGAGGCCGGTAGTTTCCGGGCGTGGTCAAAAAATCGGGAGTAAACATGTTCTTACAAGAGGAGCATATATAAATTCTGCTCACGCTTGCCTCACAGCTCACACACACGGCAGACCCCATCCGGCAGAATTAACCAAGCAGAGACGGCTGCCTTGTTGCGCTCTCCAGCCGGCCGAGTAGAGGTGTGTTTTTCCGTGTCATTATATATTACACTGAACTTGCACCATGCACATATTTCTCAATTTTTTTAGATAAAGACATATTTCTCAATGGATCGTAAGCTTTTTCCCAATAGCTACGAGTTGACGACATGAATATTTTGCAGGTGACGGCTACCAGACACCCTTAACCATGTATCATTCCAAGCAACCGGCAAAAATTGGCATGTTTTTGTTGCCGGGACTGCTTCTGGTGCTCTGTAATGGAGTCGGCGGTGTCCATCATCGCTCCAAGATCCATGAGAACAGCATGGATCTTCACGCGCTGCTCGACTTCCGGGCCGGCATCACCAACGATTCACGCGGAGCTTTAAGCAACTGGAGCATCAAAACGCACTTCTGTCGATGGAATGGTGTCATCTGCACCACCACACCACCGTTTCGGGTCTCCTCGCTTGACCTCTGGAGCCTGGATTTAGCAGGCAAAATCACGTCCTCTCTTGGAAACCTAACCTTCCTTACATATCTTGACCTTTCAGTTAACAACTTCGTTGGCCCCTTACCTATGCTAGGCCATCTCCAACAACTGCAGACACTTTACCTGTACAGTAACCATTTAAATGGGGAAATTCCTGATTCACTCACCAACTGTTCCAACTTGGCCAACTTAGGCCTCGCCGACAACTTGTTGGTGGGTCAAATTCCTCCGAAATTAGGCCTTCTCTCAATTCTGAAGTACTTGGATCTCTCGGGGAACTTGCTAGTGGGTCAGATTCCGCCGAATTTAGGCCTTCTTTCAGTTCTGAAGTACTTGTATCTCTCGGGGAACTTGCTAGTGGGTCAGATTCCGCCGAATTTTGGCTCTCTTTCACATATTTTTGACTTAAATCTGTCCAACAACTCCCTAGTAGGTGCCATTCCATCGGAATTAGGTTCTCTTTCAAATCTGACCTACTTAGATCTATCTACAAACTTGCTGGCGGGTGTAATTCCATCGGAATTAGGCCTTCTTTCAAATCTGGTCTCCTTAAATCTGTTAGGAAACTCTCTGGTGGGTCAGATTCCTCCGAATTTAGGCCTTCTTTCAAATATGTTCTACTTAGATCTGTCGGGGAACTCGTTAGTGGGTAAGATTCCTCCGAATTTAGGCCAACTTTCAAATCTGGAGTCCTTGGATCTCTCGGGGAACTTGCTAGTGGGTAAGATTCCTCCGAGTTTAGGCCAACTTTCAAATATGGTATACTTGAGTTTGGAATCAAATCAACTAGAGGGAAGAATTCCTTTCGAGATTGGCCAGTTGCTGAAATTAGTACACTTGACCCTTCGCGATAATAAACTTTCAGGTGTACTACCATGACGCGACATGTGGCTAGCGTAATCATATACGATCGATGTACAAATTTTTATGTTTATTATCCTTGAAGATATAGGAGGTGGTGATAGCACCCAGTACTCCGCTCTCTTTCACATTTTCATTCGTACACCCCACCAAGTTGTCCTCTCCATGACTTTATCTTATCCACCCCAAACTACAAACCTCAGCTCTCTGCACATTATAAGCTCACCCATCCATCATGAAAGGATTGCTCCTTTGTCACTCCTTGGATGGCTCTCTAGCCTCCATCAATCCTAGTATATAGCTTGCATTTTGGCTCTCGTTGATCATGTCGAGCTTCATATTTATTGTTACTAGTTGAATGCCCGTGCGTTGCCACGGACATTAAAGTTTATTCGTAGTACGCACAACTCATCCATTTTTTAGAATTTTTTGAACGTTTTATTATGTTTTTTTATTAAAGATAGTCTAACAAGAGCATATGAGCTCGGGACTCACTTGAGATCATACATTTGGTTCCATTTAGGGCATTGTTTTTCTTATATCTACACATTTTTAACTAAACTCTTTGCACCTACACTAAAATCAAAATAACATATCACCTAGTTTTGTATGTGGAGAAATAAATAGTACAAGAACACCACAGATTGTTCGATCAGTTTCTTATGGCTTACATGTCGGTGTGAAAAAACTGAGAAAAACAGTATTTGTTTTTCAAAAACTCCTATAGTTGCCAAAAAGAGTTTGTAGGGGCAGAACACTTTCTATTTCTACATTGTACTATTTATGTTCCATTTATCCATGGTATCATTAAAGGGATATGTGGATAGCCACGGTGATCATCCGTCACAAAAGGGACAAAGGGAAAATAAGAAGGAACCACCCAAGAATTAAAGGGTAGTGCATCATAAGATAAAAGGGGGTCACTTAAGAGTTAAGAGTGATAACAGAAGCTACGAGAATTGATGGCTGGTACAAGTAAAACACATTAGATCCAAGAAGCAAAGAAAGGTATGGTAGATATGAAGAAAACTGAAGTCCTGAAACATGAGAAAGTAACCGGGTACACATAATCATCCATGAAAAATTTCTCACGAAAGTTGATGAAATCTTGTACACCATATGTAACTTGCTATGGCTTTGCACAAGATATTTTCTCATTACGTACAGAAGTAACCAAGTCACAGTAGAATCCATAATGTCTCAATTTCTAAAATTCAGAAAATATATAATGGAAAACAAATTCATCAAACACAAAGTATTTACTGAACATACTATTAACTCCTATTTTTAAATACATGTTCAGTGACTACCTAGTTTTTTCTTCCCATTGTGCCAACATCTGCTCCCTCACTCCATTATGCAACATCCACGTCGACATGTCCAATGCACACTCCTTCGCGACCAACGTCTCTCTGATCATATATCAGATATATGTTGGGGAATTGTTTCCCAAGTCCAGCAAGTGAGGAAATGCATAGGCCATACAAATATAAAGATAAAAAAGACTTCAATAAATCTTCTGTTGTAGCAGACCGAGCTACCATCCATGTAGTTGGGGTGTCAATTCTTCTTTTCATGATCTAAGGCATAACCATCGGAAGCAAGCCACATGGCATTTTTAAGCACAACAATATCAATCATCACCCTCGATACATTCGAGACCAGTCACATACGCAGGTATAAAGATAAAAAAGACTTCCCTACACATATAACAATGTACATAGCCTAATCCTTGAGAAATTGAACCTCTTTTGTGAGAATTGGAATCGTATCACCAAGGGTTTGCTTTATCGATGGCTTAATAAATACATATATTTATACCTATCTGCTTAGGAACACAATTAAGCAAGCAAAAATGAATTATTCTTCGTGTTATTGTCCATGTAAGAAGAATACCTCATGCTCAGATAAACCAAAAGATGTAGAGGCCAAGGACTAATAGAGCAAGGAGACACGAGAATAGTTACACAATGTTTTCTGAACATTCGATGATCAGCAGAATTTAGATAAGCGAGCACATTATGTCCAGAGCTGGCACATCATATGCGTCAAAATACATTTCAGCTGCATTAAGATATAAAATCTGCAAGCATAGTCATAAATGCCGAGAAATTTTTTCTAAGGAAATATAAAATTATCGGACAACATATCTTACATCATGTATCATACTCCAACATATTTCATTGGGCATGCTCCGCAAGTAGGAAGGCCCAAGAAAGCTATAAAACATATAAAGTCAAAGGTCTTCTATGTGTAGCCAAATAAGAGAATATATATTTATTCTTGCACTTATGTGACAATGTAAATTCGGACTACCCTGCAGTACAGACACAGGTTTTTTTTTTTTTTTTTGTGAAACAGAAAAAAAATTATAAAATTGGTGTGCATCCATCTCCACTATACGAATTAGTACCTGCCTCTAAAATTGGATTACACGTTACTGTCCTCAAAGGTGAGGAATTACGCAGCACTAAATGAATCAATCAACTAATTTATTAACAGTAGATTAATCACAAAGATTACTTAGTGCATGCAAAACCCTAATTATTCATCCGTGAACGAATCAATCAAAAAAAATTGTGCCTACCAAATGAATCACATAAACTACTTAGTGAATGCAAACCTACCTCCAAGACGGGAGTAAACGTTGTTGGCCAACACCTTAAACACGTTGTTGTCAATGGTTAGGATGCTGAGTACAATCACCCAGGTCAAACACAAGGATGTTCTTCTCACTACCCTTTTTGTCCAAACCATAGGAAATAGCAGCAGTAGTCGGCTCATTGATGATCCTAGAAAATTCAGGCTAACAACCACACCAGCATCCTCTAGGCATCACTGAAGTACGCTGAAAACATGTAACAGATAGAAGTGAGCAATAACATTCATAGATTAGACAATTATAAGACAACAACTGAATGACACCATTACTAACCAGGGACAATGACGATAACGTCTTGATCTTCTTCCTAAGGATTATGGCACTGGAGACATTGGTCTCTCCATCCTTGATCTTGACCTGAGTGTGAGGTTTCCCCTCCCAGTTGACAATCTTGTAGGGCACAAAACTTCCAGGTCCCTCTGCACTTGTCCTCAAACCTAAAAATAAATGTTACAGTTCAGGCACCACATATCAACAATAACACAAAACAAGAGCATATAATGGGAAAGCGGTATTACTTATTCCAATGAGACATTGAATGTCAAAGATAGTCCTCTCAGGGTTGACGTCTTCCTGGTTCTAGGCAACCTGAACGATGAGCCTCTCGCCATCGGTGAACCTGACCCATGAGGGTGTCATACGGTTACCCTGACCATTGGCGATAATCTCGAACCACCACATGATTAGGTTGTACCGAGATCGATACCGATCACAATCCTAAGCTTCTTGGCATCCACCTTTGCAGCAGAAAGTGCCAACAACAATCCTGCATACACAGAAGAAAGTTTCATAATGCAAAGTATTGATCTGACCTGAATAGTATTGAAATACATACAATTGCATAACACAAAGTATACATATTCAGCTCGTATCAGTAAATTTAAACTCAGTCACCTACCTACATTATTATATACACCAAACTGAACAACATATAATTCAGCTCGCATCAGTAAAATTCAATTCAGCCACCTTCATGCATTAATATTAGTTGCAGTGGAACTGAATAATTTCCTGGGGTACTATTTCCATTGCACTGCTATGCTAGAATCAAGCAAAAGCCCTAGTACTCTTCCTTTTCTAGAATTGTGAGCCTAAAACTGTACTCCCTATTAATGCTAAGGTCAGACCGTGGCACCAAACAAATCAGTTCACCGGGGAACTCCAGCAGTATTGGATCAAAGCGTTCCTGCAGAAGATCAAATGAACAATAATACAACAAGTAAACCGAGTTCTATCAAAACCAAACACCTGTTCCAAGAATCACACGAGCTAGGTAGCAACTAGGTCAAATGACACACCGGTCCAGACACCCAAATGAACGATCCGTCTAAACAATTGGGACTCCTAGAGCAGTCGAGCCCAACGGGATTGCCTCGGATCGAGCTCCTCGAGCCATCTCACGATGCGCAGATCTGACCCAAGTACAAATCCAACAAGAGAGAATGAAACAAACAGCAGCGAGAGAAAGAGATCGCACCTGCAAGCAAGAGAGCATGGTGTGTCACCACGCGTTGGTGATACGCGGGTCGGCGAGTGGTGGCCGAGGTCCATCCCAAGAGCCGAGAGGTGTGGAAAATTTCTTCTGCGGTAGGCGGCGGCGGGTCAAGGACATGGGTTGAAGAGAGAGAGAGAGAGAGAGAGAGAGATCGAATGGAGGAGATTTTGTTGGGATTGCGCGGAGGAGGAGTCCGAGCTCACCGGGGTCACGCGGAAGACGCCCAGCTCGTCTGGGGCCGCGCAGAGGAGGAAGAGGCCGATCTCGCCGAGGTCGCGCGGCGGAGGCAGCTGGAACAGACGGTCGCCCGGAGGAGGAGTCTGGCGACCTCAGCCCGTCAGGGTCACGCGGAGAATGCCCAGCTCGTCAGGGTCGGCCAGAAGTGGAAGGAAGACACCGATCTCGCCGAGGTCGCGCGGAGGAGGAAGCCCGGCTCGGACGATCGCGCGGAGGAGGCTGGAGGCCGTCGCGCTAGGTCTGGCCGCCACGCTCGCACGGGAACGATACGAGGTAGGGTTTCTAGAGGTTTTTTTCACTGTCAAGCGATAGCAGGCCGGTGCCGTTTTCTGGCCCATATGTTCGCGAGGGATGGCAGAAAATAGTGGCAGAAAATGGGAGGAACTACCAACGTACGTCCAACTCCCATTTAATAGTAAAGATGTAGCTTGTTTTGTCATCTGATGTGGATTTGGTGGACACGGAGTCACGGAGACAAGCATGGTCGAAATCTGGGCATTAATATCTGTTCTAAGATTGGGGGTAATATGGGCCCAAAACAGATACGACCTGTTTACTTATGGCATCATATTCCACTCCTCTTTTCTCCGCCAAAGACCACAATCGTCAAAAACTCAGCACAGTCCCATGGGGAGTGGACGGATCATGAGCTTGAACGATTTCAGGGAGTGTCGTCGCTGGGTGCTACTTCGCATTCTCGCAGCAGCTGCTTTCTTTCTAGAGGAGCTGGTGTTGTTCGCCGGTCGCCGAGCGGTGCCTCCGTTCTGGCTCGGGCGGCGGCATTGGTCGTGCTGCCATACTGTTGATGTGTACAAAACACTGTTTGGAATCATGTAGTAATACTAGTATTCAGTGAAATCCCCGAAGGTGTAATGGTTTGGGTGTTTGTAATTTTAAGTTGCATTTCTCTTTGAGTTGGAACTTTAGCCGGCTAGTTTACTGCTCCAGTCACTTGTATGATGATATCGTAATTTGCCATGTGATCCAAAAACTGGGTGGGCATGTCAAAATTTCTTGCTAATCAATTAGCTACTCATGTTTCCTACAGAAAAATCCAAACAAAATTCGGAACACTGGGTGGGCATGTCGAAATTTCTTGCTAACCAATTGGGCGAGACCTCCTACTCCCGCACTACTTCCCCGCAGGCGCCTTCCCTGGCATCTTCCTCACCAAGAACGGGTGCCTGTCCGAGTCGGCCTTCTTCGCCCCGCTGGTCGAGCAGGACCGTCGGCGCGCCGCCGACGGGCCTGTCTTCTGACGCCCCGTCTTCCGGCGTGTGTCACTCCTGCAACGGTCTCCTCCTCCTCGAGGACGAGGGGGGCGACGGAGGCTACTACGTGTGCAACCCGGCCACGGGGTGCAGCGCTCGCCTGGGATGCCCGTCGCACCGCGACCGCGCCATGTTCCTCGCCTTCGACCCGGCCGTCTCGCTGCACTACAAGGTGTTCGTCTTTCAGGGCGGGTTCCTGCCGAGGTATTTTTCGTTGTTTAGGGAAGAGCACTTGTCTGAAGAAGATGAGCTAGATGACGCTGGATTGTTTGAAGAAGAGACGGATATGGAGCAAGCATGGATGGAGTACTACTTACCCAACTCTGTTGAAGAAGATAAAGGAACATATTCATCTGAATTGTTTGGAGAAGAGACAGATGAGTTTGGTTCCCCAACCAAGGCAGATGGGTTGGAAACCCGAATCGTCGTCATCTTCAGATACGCTATTTCAGGAATCGTTACCAGCGGTGTATTTCTGCGTGTACTCGTCGCGCACGGGGCAGTGGGATAACCAGGAGTTCACTCCTGGACGTTGTGCTCCAAGGCACGCCTCTACGACGTGGTCACCACTTTGCCTCCTCCCTACGAAGAAACAGTGTGGTCATCCGAGTACTCGCGCGGGTCTCTCTACATGCATTGCCACAAGAGCCTCCTCATGATCCTACGCCCCTTAAACACGACATATGATATCGATATATGGTCGACCTGCCCGAGGAATCTTGCCCTAAAAGGGGCTGGTACACACTGCTGACAAATTCTGTTCTCGCAAGCTATCAACGAGGGATTCACTACGTGGCGATCAAAAATCTGTAGGTTCGAGTATGGATGCTAAAAGAATCGACGGAAGGTCAACTAGGGTGGACGCTTGCACACGAGGCCAACCTCAACCCACATTGTGATATGGTTGACCCTCTTGCAATAAAACCGACGGTGACATGGGGGTTTGTTCGTGAAAGCAGGTATGATGATCTAGTCCGCCTGTTCGAAGATAATAACCATAAACAAACACTAGTAGGGAAACCCTATATAGGTAGGTTGGCACTCTGTGGCGCACCCTTAATTGGTGCGCCACAGAATTATTTTTTGTGGCGCCACAGAAATTAGACATTCTGTGGCGCACCAAGCCTGATGCGCCACAGAAAGACACATTTCTGTGGCGCACATGGCCAGGTGCGCCACAGAAAGTTATCTGGGGGCGGGTTAAAATTTTAAAAAAAATTCTGTGTCGCACCTGGCAGGTGCGCCACAGAAAGGTGACATTCTGTGGCGCACCAAGCTTGGTGCGCCACAGATTTTTTTTTTTCAAATCCCACCCCCCTGGATCGCCTTTTTAGTCTTGCAGGAAGTAAAAGAAAATGATAAAAATTTCAATAAATAGAATCCCTTGACATGTAGTTAGGTTTGAGTGTCTATTAGGTATAGAAATTTTAAAATATGAATTTTGACCTTTTCTGCAATAAACAGGAAAAAAACTTGCAACGGCCATAACTTTTGCATACGACGTCGAAATAATGCAAAAAATATGTCAAAAAAACGTGAGAAAAATCCGAGTTCGAATCCACCGGGTTTACCCGGTCCGCAATTCACAGATTTCTCAAATTCCAAAAGAAAAAAAGTTATTTTCAAACAGACGATTTTTCGTAGCAAAATCAAAAAAAAGGAAAAAAATAAAAAATTTAAAAAATTTAAATAATTCAAAAAATCCAAAAAAGACACAGAATGTATAACAAAGAAGATTGTTGAATTTTTTTTGAAGTGTTTTGACTTTTTTGAATTTTTTGGATTTTTTGAATTTTTTAAGTTTTTTGGATTTTTTTGGATCTTTTGAAACTTTTGAATCTCCTTTTGAAACTTTAGAAGTTTTTGAAAAATCTGAAATTTAAAAACACACATTTATAACACATACCACACATATACACATACAAGACTTAAGAGGATTCATATGATATATATATCAATAAGAACTTGAGTAGCACAAGG
Organism: Poa pratensis; assembly: GCA_947311845.1. NCBI lineage: Eukaryota > Viridiplantae > Streptophyta > Magnoliopsida > Poales > Poaceae > Poa > Poa pratensis. The sequence goes on from CAMZMU010000027.1 coordinate 8,287,121, forward strand.
GTAGATGGAGTGGGTGGAACTTAGAAGTTAAGCGTGCTAGGGTTGGAGCAATTTGAGGATGGGTGACCTAGCGGGAAGTTATCAGTTCAAATAATTCAAAAAATCCGAAAATAATTCAAATAAATAGGATTTTTCATATTATTTCTTTTTTTGATTTTTCTGAATTTTTTTGAAACTTTTTTATATTTTTTTGAATTTTTGAGAATTCTGTGGCGCACGGGGTTTTGGTGCGCCACAGAAATGTGAGAATTCTGTGGCGCACCGAGCCCATGCGCCACAGAATAAATTTTTGTGGCGAGAATTCTGTGGCGCACCCAGCAATTTGGCGGGTGCGCCACAGAATTCCAATTTGGTGCGCCACTGATAGCCGTTTCTGTACTAGTGAAAGCATATGCAGTGAGGATGACATGTCTGATGATGAAAACTATGACGACAAGGAGGGAAATGACGACAGCGAAGCTGGAAACTATGATGACGAGGAGGAAGATGATGAAAGTGGACCCGAAGACCTAAGTAGCACATGTAGCTCTGAAGATTCCTGGAACTCCGACGAGGACAACCATCGATCTGGCTAGAGGTGACGCCCACCTTGGTTGGCCGAGGAGGGGTGATCGCTGTGGAATCATGGGATCCCATCCACACAAGTATGTGCTCATCTTCCTAACTGCCACTGCGGTGTTGGCGTATCATCTTGACACATCAAGGATGCAGACTGCAGTATCTAGGTGACAGCCACGAGCTAATGAAAGACCATGTGCAACAAGCTCGTGGTGTCTATGATTCATTCCCTTATCGACCTTGCTACGTCGATGTGCTACCGGCACGGAAATCGTCCCTGTCACCGTAGAATGATAGACATGATCTGCTATATCCCACAAGTCGAATTAAACATTATTACTTGATCTTGTGTAAGTTTTCCTGCTTGGTATACTCCTATGTGTGTTGTTGCTTTTAGTCAGTTGGTTTGAGCCAATTTTGGAATTTTAACTCTTGTACCTGGTAGAACTTTGAACTTCCATTGTGTTGTCGCCCCCACTTTCATACCGCTGCATACGCGTACTGAAGCTCCAAGCAAGTTCCTCGTCGCCCCCAAGAGTCAAATCACCGTTCCTAGTCCTCCTATCTCGGCTTTCATGACATTCTCCGCCTCTGACTTCATCCAAGATGGCAACAGATAACAGAGCTTTATGCCGCTTGCTCCTTAACGGCGAATCGTGGGCACGACCGAATCCCACCCGATCCAGCAATCTCTAGGCATAAACGCACATGGAAGTTTGCCACACCGGCCAGATCAAGGAGGACGGGAGCCTGGCAGATCTTCGTCTTGTTGCAAGATGAACCCTAGGACCGCCCCCTTATTCGAGCACACCAGCGGCCCCCACGCCGCCGGACGGAGCAGCAAAGTAGGAGGCAGCCGCCGAAGCCTCCATGAAAACCATCCATGGCCGGAGGCCAGCCCATATTGGAATGAGCCCAGATCCATGGTCGCCGCCGCGCCGCCGGAGGATCCTGGAGGAGTTCCAGCCGGCCGCCGTCACCTCGCCGCCCAGGCTATAGGCCCCGGCCCTCGGGCCGTGCCATCTAGTTCCGCCGCCGCCCCACCACCTCCCGTGAGGCCACCGCCGCGAAATCCTCACCTCCCCTCCGTCCTTCACCTAGAGGGGGGCCGCCACCGCCGCCGGCGTCGGCGACGGCGCGGCCAGGGACCACGGGAGAGGGAGGACCTCCACATACATCTAGATACATGTGAATGTGGACAAAATCTGTAACATCTTATATTTAGGAACGGAAGGAGTAATACTCAGCAAAAACTTTGCCAGCATCCTCATATTGGACACTCGGCAATAGTGTTTGTCGAGGGTTGTTTGCCAAGTGTGGGAATTAATGCCGAGTATTTTCAGGAAATTGGCAAATATATTTGGTACTCGGTAATAAAACTGGTTTCCTGTAGTGTTGCGCGCCGCAAGTCGGGCTCTGCACTAGTTGTTTAATACTCCCTTCGATCCATTAAAAGTGCCGATCACTAGCAGAGCTGGTTGATTTCTGCATGGTAGATTGATTTTTGACGTCACTTTTAACGGATCGGAGGGAGTACCGTTGTTCATGTCACGTGCCCAACGGTCGCAATGGCCGACGAGTCCCTAATTTGGCTCACACAATGAAGCTGGACCGCAGATGTGCATGCAGACGTGTGTGAACACGAGACGAAATGAATCGATCGATCTCAACTCTCAAGTCAGGCGCAGCAAATTCGCGATCAATTGTCTTCTCGGACTGTGGAGCATGCATGTATGTTTCAGCTATCGAGGAGGCAGAAGGGTGGCGCTACGGATTAAACACGTTTGACCACGAAGAGGTTTCGAGAATAGAGGGAGGAGTGTATATATAAATGCAACCAGTCTCAGCCCTGCTCTCGATCTCCAGTCTCACCACATTCGGCAATCTTCTCCTGTCCCAGCCGCCCCTCCGGCGACGGCGATTGTCAGAAAGCTCTCCCGGCCGGACCCTAGGTTTCTTCCACCATTCTTTTCAAAGTATGAGGTGACCCGTTATGTTGCACCTCTGCACCCCGTCTCACGTAATTCTTGTTGTGATTCTCACAGATCGACCGATCAAGACTTGCCGACCATGGCTTTCGCCGGCGTTTCCGTCATCGTCGATGGCAAGCTGAGCGACCCCACCCTGCCGCCCGTCGACGCTGGCGCGCACAGCGGGTACCACCTGCTTGTGGTCCGAGGGTACTCGCGTGCAAGAGAAACAGCACTATCCGACTGCGGCTGCATCTTTTCTAGTTCCTTCACTGTTGGAGGCCATCGCTGGCATCTAGAGTTTTACCCTTGTACCTATGAGAAAGATGAGGAGTTCATATCGGTTTTTCTTGTCCTTGACCCATCTGCCAGTGAGAGCGTGGAGGCTCGGTTTGTGTTCATTTTCATTGACCAGCCTGAGCTGCGAGCGTCAACGAAGAACCGTCAAAGCCAAACTTTCGCAAAATTTAACAATGCTCATGGTGTTCGCAAAAAGGGAGGTTTTGGAAAGATCAAGACACATGAAAAACGATGGCTTCACCATCCGCTGTGATGTTTTCGTCGTCCAGAACACCAAGGAGCAGGGCGCCGGCACGATTAGGAGCCATTTCGGCAATCTTCTCCTATGCCATGAGGGCACTGACGTAACCTTCGAGGTTGACGGCAAGAGCTTCGCCGCGCACCGGTGCGTGCTTGCAGCCCGATCTGCCGTCTTCAAGGCACAGCTCTTTGCCAACATAGGCGATGAGGGCGCTACTGCCCCCAGCGTTGTGAAGATACATGGCATCGACGCAGATGTCTTTGCGGGCTTGCTTACTTTCATCTACACCGGTGCAATGCCCGAGCCTGACCTTAAGAAGAACATGGAAGATGAAGGAGAAACAGCGTGGCTGCTGCAGTTGCTTGAAGCCTCCGACCAATATGATCTCCATGGGCTCAAGGCGATCTGTGAAGAGATATTGGCCGTTCGTTACATATGCGCCACCTCGGTGGCGGATATTGTTGGCGTGGCTGAGCGCAGAGGATGCTTGTGGTTGAAGGAGGAGTGCTTGGAGTTCATCAAATCTCATACTAAGCTGCTTTCAGTTTTAACAACTGGTGGCTTGGAGAAGATAATCAGCCACTGCACCGCCACCGTTCTCAAGGAGCTCCTCTCCAATTTTGCTTCATGAACTTCTCAAGTTCAAAGCTATACTAGTTCCTATATATATATTTATATTTCCTTCTGAAAAACTATATATATTTCCTTCCTAAGAGAGAATGTGTTCCATCGATGAGAATCTAGAGACAAGAGGGTCATAGGAGACTCAAAGATGAGAATGTACTGTTGTTCTACATTTGTACTAGTAGAAGTTTGACATGCAGTAATCAAATATTGTAATCTGTGGTGTGTCGACCATCTGCTATATACACTGTTCTACATTTGTACTGCATGTTGAGATGCGGCAGCAAACCTAATTTATAATCTTATAATAGAAACATAAACATATATGGCACCAATGATTGCAAAGCTTCCCGATAGAGTTGGTTGATTCTACATGTAAAACAATAAATAGTTGGTTGAAAAATATAAAGACATATATCGTTTGTAGTATATCGATGTATGTGTCACCGCCTTGAGAGTGGTTGAAGTTGTCTTCTTGCCCAATAAGCACCTCCTGGAAATCAGACTCTTGCTATTGTTGAGTGGCTTGTTGAGGGATCCTTATCATCCCACATGTTTCCAGATAACTCAAAAACTGCAATAGATATATTCATTCCGTCCCAAAATAAGTGTCTTTTAGGCAAATTTAACACACTTATTTTTGTACGGAGGAAGTACAAAGCAAATTGATGGTCAGCGGATATATCTACACATAAGTAGCTACTAACGAATTAACCAGATTGTTTCTACGTTGTACAAACATAATGTCAAGTAATGATTTACATGTGGCTTTGGGTCGATATTGTGACTTCTTCTCAGGAAGGCGAAAATTTCTTGGTCAATTGGATCCTCCGTCTTACCAAGATCACTTATCGGGCTAATGTTGATGTTTCCTTTTGTGTCGTCCTGGCCTCCGAAAGTATCCGACGGGTCTCCTTCCTCCATGAGGTGTTGTCGGATGCGTGGATGGAGACCGCCGTATGAAATTGTGTGGTGTATGACTTGGTCGTGGCGGTTGGCAAAATTCATCCAACTAAAGTCTATTATTCGTCACCTCCCCGCCCGCACGTCCTTCAGCTTGAAGTGGTAGTCCTTGTCCACCTGCACGTAGCCTCTCGTGCGGTACTCCTCTCTCTTATCGATCTCATCTACCTCATCATAATAACCGCAATGGTTCGTCATCTTTGTGCTATTCTTCTTCCTCATGGCTCTCTTTTTCGCCTCGATTTCTGCCCCCCTGACCCTCTTTTTCGCCTCGATTTCTTCATCCTTGTAACGGTAAACGCAGCACTCGAAGGCCAAGGACTTCATGAGGTCGTCGTGGTTGAGCCGCTTCATGCCACGAGTGCTGAGGTTACGGTCGATGAAGTAGTCGGAGGATAGGGTGGCTGCCCAGGTGCGGGATAGGCAGCGGAGACGGTGGAAATCCTTGCGAGGCAGCAATACAAAGATCTCCTCTAGCATGGAGTCGGGGAGGAGGACCTGCCGTTGCACGGCCGCCGGCGTCATCTACACGAGCGGTAAAGCTTTCTTTGGGAGGTGGGAGAACTAGATCGATAGAAAGTTGGTATGGGGCGACTATTGTTTGTTTATCTTGATCAATATTAACTCCAAAATATATATACGTACAACAGCTGGAGATGACGTCGTGCCCAACTTGGTCACCTCCGTCTGGTGTTTGTTAAGAATACTAACCTCGATGGACATCGGCGCGATATCTTGTGCGTGTGATTTAGTTGTAAGATTTTCGTTTTTATTGGCAGTACATATACTTATGAACCTTTAAGCTAAAAAAAAATACTAATGAACCGTCATCAGATTACCCCATGCATATTCTGAATACTAATATTTATTATTGTTTATCATTCAGAGATCATGGAAATACATACACACATACATATTCGCCACCGTACTATACAGCCCAGATAACGTGATCAGCTGCACGCATGCATGCAGCTTGCTTATTGCAAGTAAGCCGAAATTAAGCAACCACATGCCTCCATGAGCCTCTATCTTATTGCAGTCTATACGTAGTAGCTGCCCATCCCAGCATGCTGTTCGCCGGCCGATACGGTCGACGACGTCGGTTGCATGCTCATTACTTAGTTGCAGTAGTGGTTCTGAACAGGCATCCTGTACTCCTGGCGGTGCGCCCCGCCGCCGAAGCTGGCCTGCTTCTGCTCGCGGTGCTCGTGGAAGGCGTAGCCGCCGGCGCCCAGCGCCGCCGCCCCCGCCAGGCCGGCCTCGATCTTGTGCCTCTGCGCGTGCGCCGGGTCCTTCTTCACCTCGTACCCCTCGTACTGCACCCACTCAAAATAATAATTATCATCTTCAGTTCATCAAATACACATGGATTTATTGGTATGTTATGCTTACCAGGCCGAAGGCGCCGGTGGCCAGGGCGCCCACTTCGCCCATGCGCTCCCGGTTCTTGTGCTGCTTCTCCTCCTTCTTGTAGTACCCCTGCTGACCCTGCTCCCCGCCGTAGCACTCCTCCTCGACGGTGTTGGAGTACATGTTCATCCCTCCGCGGCCACCGTGGCCGTGCCTGCTGGCGTCGAAGCACTCGACGTCGGTGGTGTTGGAGTACATGTTCGTCCCGCCGTGGCCGTGGCCGTGGTCATGGCCGTGACCGTGGTCGTGTCCGTGGCCGTGGCCGTGCTTGGGGGCTTCGTAGCACTCCTCGGTGTTGTTGGAGTACATGGTCCGGCCGTCGTCGAAGCACTCGTCGGTGTTGGGGTAGGACATGGTCCTGCCGCCGTTGTAGTAGCCCGCCATTCTAAAACCAGATGCTGCTTGCTAGCAAGTGTTATCGATGCAAGTAGGTGTCGATGCTTGCTTGCTTAGTTGTAGCAAATGTGTTGAGGAAGGAGTGGTATTTATAGCGTGGTGAGTGGCAGTGACAGGAGTTGATGAACGGTAGCGATTAATTGGAGAACATTGGAGAAAACTTTAGGTTCCCAAGAATTCATATTGGTGACGAGGAAAAAAAAAAGATTATCCGCTCTGTCAGGATTTCGTAGTGAAAATGAGCATTCTTAGTTTCACATATAAGATTCTTAGTAAAATGTTGTCACTTCTGAGTTCTGACAGGTGTTATACATAGCTTGATACGCTAAATTGTCAAGATTCGTGTGTCCGCGTTGCTTTCATTCTTTACGGAAAGAGAGTGTGATAATTCGACAACTAGGAGCATATTTTGGCGGCACTCAGAAAAGTTATTCTTCTTTCGACAATCATCAAAGGTTCCGCTATACAACCCGATAACTTCCCTCTCCTCAAAATACGCATTTCTAAGCTACCAAAAAGTACGAAGTAATTCACGTGTGTGTAGGTATGTGATAGAAACTCACTGTGCATATTTTCGTAACAAGTTATGACAAATTGCGTACTGTTCAAATATCATAAAGTTACTCGTTTTTGTGTTATGTTACAAAATGTGGAAGCAGGTTGTTTTGTGATACTTGTACATACCACATATGGTCATAATTAAGTTTCAAACCTTGCACGTATATATCTATATATCCATTATGTGTGTGCAATTTTTTTTTTCCTTGTAACAGACCATGCATACCTGCCTCTCCAGTTCGTAAATAAAATGTGTCGTTAATTGTAACTCTCTTTCTTGTGGCGAGGTTCTTAATAGTTCAGATGATGGGTTAGATTAACGATTAAAGAGACATCTAACGATTTAGCTTAGTGAACCAGAAATATTAGATTCAGTAACACTAGCCTATTTCAGTTCTAATAAACGAAGAAAAACAACTCAGAGATGAAACACTTAATTAGTACAAACAGCTCTTGCAAGAAACATCAGATAATGACAATGATATTTCGGCTCTTGCCGACAGGTCAAGTAAATATTTCTTAGCTTCACATATCAATGATTCTTAGCGAAATGTTGTCACTTCTGACAAGTGGTTGTACGTAGTTTGATATGCAAAATTGTCAAGATTCCTGTGAGCGTGTTGTTCTCACTCGATCTTTGTGAAAAGAGTATGCGATAATTCGACAACTAGCGAGCTAGGAGAATTTCTTTTCCAGCACTCAATAAAGTGATTCTTATTTCGAGAATCATCAACGGAACCTAGGTTCCGTATAACTTATCACTACTCAAAATCATATTTCCAAACTTCTAAAAATTGCGAAATAAATCACGTGTGTAGGCATATATGTGATAGATACGCATCGTGCAAAATTGCATAACGAGTTATAAAACATTGCGAACTACACACATATCTCAAGTTTACACATGTCTTTGTGTTAATTTGCAAATTTGGAACTTAGGACGGAGCCCGTATATTTGGTGATTTTCCTTCATACCAAAATGGTCATATTTAAGTTCCAAAGTATCCATTATATGTATGTCCATGATTTATTTCCGAATTATTTGAAATTTGGAAATTTGATTTCCAAATTTGCTCCCTAATTAAAAGCATATTTTTAGGTTTTGTTATACCCCTGTGCCGAAAATTTGCCCTCTTCTCTCCGCTCCCTTTAACAGACCATACATGTATACCTCTCCGGTTCGAAAACAAAATGTGCCCTTAATTGTAAATCTCTTTTTTGTGGCAAGATTCTTAATAATTTAGGTGATGGCTAAGATTAACTGTTTAAAGAGATATATAGCTAATGAGTTTGCTTAGTAAACCAAAATATTATATTTAGTAACACTAGCCAGTTTCAGTTCTGATAAAAGAAAAAAAATACTCATCGATGAACACTTAAGTAGTACAAACAGCTCTTGCAAGAAACATCAAATAATCACGATGAGATATTTCAGCTCTTACCGACAGGTTAAGAACATATTCTATGATAGATCGATGCTGGAATCCACAATCACTGCACAAAAAGACGAGAACAAATTATAAATATGTATTTCAAGAAACTCACTGAGAAAATATAGATGCCATGTCACAATTAACTTGAGGTAACCAATCTTACATTAATTTACGGTGTCAATTTCAATTTAATAAATATTGATAGGGTAAAAAAATACTCGTTTCGAGAGAAAAAAAGGGGTAATTTTTCACTCGGAAGGGGAGCACATAAAAACCAGATGCTCAAATGCAGTTTCCCAAGAAAATCTTTGTAGACGAAAGAATTACACAAAAGAAACATACTAAGGATATGCATCTTAGGTGTGCGCTTCCATAGTTTCATATCATTATACGCCAAGATTTCAGGCTATTTTGCCTAGACAGAGGATCAAGCCATAGAGAGCACCGTATGTAATCAAAAAGCAAAGATAGCTTTAGCTGCTAGGAACACTTATTGCTCTCAAAGTCAGCATCGAGCACCAGCTAGGGTCCAATATAAAAGCATCCAACATGTTATATATATTTCGTCAATTCTCTGGCGAACTGATCTGAAATGATCAAACACTTGGCCAGTGGTGAACCCAATACAAGTGTTTCCAATAACATGAAGACATATATACAACTCAGTTCTTATATTGGTACTTTTATCCTTGATCTTTCAGAATGAATACTAGCCTTGTTCCCACACAAGAGAAGTAAAATGAGAAATGCATATAGGCGAGGCAAGCCGTAACAGTCTAATATTAACCTAGCATTTGGTATCACAAGATTACTGAATATATTGCCCGAGTCATTGAGTTGGCTGCTATATCAATTATATATGATATCAGAATCAAGAGGTATCGACTTAAAGACCCTACCAATGCAATATAAAAAGGATTCCGTGGGCTACTACATCGAACCCACGTCTATGGCTTAAAATAGCATAGATGTGAGGGTGAGTATCGAAATATACTGCCCCTCTCCCTCCCTCTCTCTCTCTCTCTCTCTCTCTCTCTCTCTCTCTCTCTCTCTCCATCCGTTTGGCTTAAAATAGTCATACTTCACTACATGTTAATCACAATCTGTGTCAAAGTGAAATCTGGAGCATCAAGCATATATTAGTATTAGAAAGTTTAATTAGGCTATAAGGTGAAGCGATGAGAGGATGAAAATTCATGCTAAAGACTTCAAGAGTGGTCTGCTCAAATCTTTTAGATCATTAGCAATGTTCGAGTTAACATAACCTAGGTTAATCTCATGGCATATTTGGGTGAGAAGCGATAGTTTGGCCATATCTGATGAACATCTCGATGTCGTACTAACGAGTTTAGTTTCTATGTTTGTTTCAAAAAAAAATACACCTCTATGGGCAGGCCTATCTGCTCCCTTCATGTTTCAGTTAGACCCAGATCCGATTGATAAGCGACTTACTACCTTGGGGAAATACATAGCTTTATTGGTCGGTGTAATGGCATGTAGTTGACCGGGTGTTGAGCTTTCAATAGGCTATGAACCAATTAATATTGTGACATTCTTTAACTTCATCACTCTTTGTCAATGGATAGGTTAGACGGAGGGTGCGCAGGGGGAGGGGGAGGGCCATTGCCCTCCCTACCATTAGATAAGATAATTACATGGCACATGCTTGATTTACTTTTCTTGGTGCGGGTTGGTAGTTAGTATGTTTATTCTTTGCCTCTCGTTCAATGAGAGACAAAAAGGATAAAAAAGAGATATTCACGCGGCTTGGTGGTTCCACTAATAGGAAACATGCCATCAGTGGCGCACCAAAAACGCTTTCTGTGGCGCATGGAGGATGCGCCACAGTTAGCTCGCCACTAAAATATATTTCTGTGGCGAATCCCTGGGTGCGCCACAGGTGCGCCACAGAAATATATTTCAGTGGCGCATCCCCTGGCGTGTGCCACAGAAAAAAATACATGCGCCACAGAATAATTTACAGGTATTCTGGAATTGCTGCTGCCTGCTGTATAAATACAGGTATATTACAGGAAATACAGGTATATATACAGGATTTATATAGATATAATAAAAACAATAATATATTTGACACGGTATATGAAAACAGACACATTACTATGTCATCACATTACTTAGAGCCCGAGATACATAAATATAGTGACAAGTGCCAAATTAATTATACAAAAGTTCATCTCATGTCACATAAGTCATAGTACAAATAAGGCTGAGAAGCCAGATTCAGCGTGGGGCGCAGGAGCCGACGATGATAAGTGGGGCCTAGTGATCCCTTAATGTCTAAGCAATCACTAGGGCCCACGTATCACGCCGGCTCCTGCTGGGGTCGCTGCTGGGGTCTCTTGCTGGGTCGCTAACGGAGAACACGTCTAGCTCCACTGGTAGGATTGAGCCTTCTTCTTGATCGGCTCCGGGAACGGTTTATAGCAGTCTTTCGTCATCCACGTCCTCATGTCATTTTGCCTGTCTAGGCGTTCTTCGATCTCCCACTTAGACAACCCTGAGATGGATTGGGATATATATTGGTTAATAATATAAATAGAGTATGATTTATTCATCTAATTAAGTGGATAAGTCTATAATAAATAAAATAAAGAAGCACTTCTATCGAGTGAGGCAAGGCTTTCTTTTATAATACATCCTACCTCTGGCGTTGTGTAAGGACCCCCATTCTGTCATGACATCTTCCACGATGATTTGCGATAACTGCATCTGGATGCGATGGAAGTCTTCTCTAAGGTCAGTGTCGGTGATTTCCCCACTAAGTTTGGTCCATTCTTGGAGACTCGATGGCCACCTCGTTTGCTCTGCATCCCGGACAAACCCTTTAATGTGATGGAGGACGTAGAAGGCATCCTTCACGCTGCCAGGCGCATGCTTGATGCAATGGAACCCGGTCCCATGCCGGAAAATGTGTTTGTTGTCCTTCGTGAAATGTTCCCATTCTTGTCTTTGTGGAAGTGGCCTCCCATTTGGGCATAGCCCTCGAGAGCCTCATCGAGAACACCTTTATTCTGGTGTAGCCTTTAAGACTCCCCGAGTCGAAATAAGTGGCAATGGACCACCTCGGGCTTAGGACGATGAGTATGCAGTACTTGTCCATGCTCAACACAATTGAAACGGAATGTTGGAAAGGATCAACAACGGAAGAAATCTATAAGAAAGCATAAGATATGACGGCGGCGACCGGATGTGTACTTACTCGGAAAAGAAAGGCAGAAGAAGGTTGTTCTTATCCTGGTTGTTCAGCATGATTCTCTGGAGGAAGTCCGTGGCCATGGCCCGTGTCGTTGATCCTTCCACCAGCTGGCTGTCACGCATGTAGTAGGGATCCACTACCTTGACGTACGGGGTATTATCTCTCCTGATCCTCATCGCCTGGTTGAGCGCGTATAGGCGGACCAAGTTATAGTCCAGCCATCTATAGTGAAACAGTTGAAGACGTCCTCGTACGATATGAAGAACAGATCCGCGGGGGCTTCATGGACGAAGTCGGCCAAGTCCTTTGGCACCTTGACAGTGAACACCGGGTAATTTGGATCCTCTTCTTAAGAAGGTTGCCCTCTAGCGTCAAGATAGCATTTTGCAAAGAGAGCATGCATCCGTCTGCGAGGCGGAGCAGATCCTGAGTCAGGATCGGTTGACCAGCTTCATGAACTCGGGTCACGCCATCCGCACGGGGTGATACCATGTCTTCATACCCCCGGATAGTCGTCTTAGGAGTTGGCTTACTTCTCTTCCTGTGCTTCTTCTTCTTTACCTCTGGGGATGCTGGGGGTGCATCTTCTGTAGCCACATTGATTGAGTACTTGTTGGAGCCGAAGCTGATCACTGGGGGAGGCCCTTTTTTCCCTCCCTCAATCCAAACCCTGACACCCTCACAGACGGTAGGAAAGAGCGACGTGAACGTCTTTGTCACTGCCTGTGCGATGACCGTCTGAATCATACTATTTTCCTCTATCGGTTCCTCGCCTCCTGTTCGAGAACCCCCGGCCTCGTTATTGTCAGCCATGTTCGCACCTATAAGAAAAAAACGTCGAAGTTAGTACACCAAATATAAGAAAAAAATCACTTAATTAAGTACTAAGATACCCCGGCCCATGCATTAGTCGCAATACCCCATATGTCCTATTTTTAGCAAAGTCATGCCAAAATTCACGAAAAATTTCGGCATGACCTTTGCTAAAAAAGGGACATATGGAGTACCCGAATTTGCCGGAACGGAAGTTAATCGACGTTCCGGCAATCTCAAGGCCTCTCGGGGTACCTGCAAGCATTTCACAAAAAATCCACATCTCCGGCCGGCATCTCCACGACACGATGGTCGGAGCACAAACAACCACATGAAAGTCAACATAAGTGGACAAGTCAACCATGTGATGCATGAAAATAAAACATTAGTCTTAACCAAGTACAGTGGAAACATCAGTCTACATAGATAAGTGGACAAGTCAACATAAAACATAGTACGGAAAGAAGTGGACAAGTCGCTCTATGGGTCGTCGTCCCTAGGACTATTCAGCTGGCCCAGAACATCGGATCTGCGGGGTCATCAGTGTCCTCGCTCCCCCACGGCAGACCCGAAGAGTGCGGAACGAGGTACGCCGTCCCGCCTATTCACCTCGACCCAGTGCCTAGGGTCGCTGTGGTGATAAGCATCGGGGTTCGGCGGCCCGAACATCCGCAGTAGCTGCTGCTCCGACTCCTGCCACTCCTGGTGCCGCTGCTGCTGCCGCTCCTCCGACGCCTGCTGCCGCTCCTGCTGCCGCTGCTCAGAGTCGGAATCCCAGTCCTTCTCCCAGTCCTCCTCCTGCTGCTCCTCCTCCTCCGCCCAGATCCCAAGAGAAGTGATGTCGTCGTCAGTAGGACCGCGCCGTGGGAAGGACCGGTGCCGTACGAAGGACCAGCACCGTCAAAAGGACTAGCGCCGAACTGCTGGTAGGACATCAAGTTTGGCTCGTTCTGCAGGAGATGCCTCACATACGGGTCGTCCTGGGGGCGTGCGTTGCGACGTGCGATCTGCGCCTCAGCCAACCTGTGCTCCATCTCCTTGGCCATTTCCACCTGTCTGATCCCATCCGGTATGAACTCATTCACACAGTGGCGATCCGCTGGGTAGTTCAGATCCTTATCTTTCTTCTTATCACCGTACTCGTGTACGGCGAAATAATCATAGGCGCGCGCCGCCTCCTCCGCTGTATAAACTGCCCAGCCCAGTGCTTCCTCTTGTTGATATGGATCTGACATCCATACACATACCGATCAAGCTTCTTCCTATAGGACGCCCTCACACCCTTAAACCCGGCCATTCCGTGAAACTAAAACATATTAAAAACAAATTCATTAGAATCAAAAAACTACACAACTATATACTACAAACTACACAATGTGGAAATTACACAATATAAACCAATGAACAGAACTAAAATTATTTTTAGCAAAGTCATGCCAAAATTATATTCATGCATGTAGGGACATTGATCAAATATGCAAAAGTACAACTAATACATCTTGATCCCATGAATAATTTGGTCCATTTTATTTAACCCTAATACATCGCGAATAATATCACTAATACATCTCCTCTCCCATGCATGAACCTCTGAAACTAACTTCGACCGGGTCCTGAGCCGCGGGGTGCTGAGCCGCGGGCGCTGCGCATCCAAAGATAAGGAACCCTCACAGGGTCATAACTCACGTGAGGAGGAACCCTCTGAAGAAACGACCATCCATTGTTGTACTGCCTATCCAACAAATACATGTAGCGACGGACGTGCTCGTCCTCCTCCCTGATACGGCGACGTACCACCTCCTCGGGGGCCGGCTCCCTCTGTACCGAGCATGGCCCACGCGACCGCCACCAAAGAAGATCCGGGTCGACGACGTCACCCGGATTCCTCACCAAGATACGCGTCCCGGAAGGTAGCACCTCCCAGTGCCAGCCCGGCGGAGTCCAGTCGCGGACATCGCCCCTCTGGTCCAACAGTGACATCGTCGCCGAGAACAATAAACTAAAAACACAATTTTTAAATAGCAAGCAAATTTAAATAAAGTACAAATTCATAGCAACTATCAAATAACATAGTACCATATCAAATTAATATCAACAACACAATTTTCAAACTCATTTTTAGCAATGTGGAAATTACACAATATAAACCAACAATGAACACAACTAAAATTATCTACAATCTAAGCTACACAACTATATGTCCTATTTTTAGCAAAGTCATGTCAAAATTCACGAAAAATTTTGGCATGAACTTTGCTAAAAAAGGACATATGGAGTACCCGAATTTGCCGGAACGGAAGTTAATCAACGTTCCGGCAAACTCAAGGGCCTCATGGGTACCTGCAGACATTTCACAAATCATATGTCCTATTTTTAGCAAAGTCATGCCAAAATTCACGAAAAATTTCGGCATGACCTTTGCTAAAAAAGGGACATATGGAGTACCCGAATTTGCCGTAACGGAAGTTAATCGACGTTCCGGCAAACTCAAGGGCCTCTCGGGGTACCTGCAGACATTTCACAAAAAATCCACATCTCCGGCCGGCATCTCCACGACACGATGGTCGGAGCACAAACAACCACGACACGATGGTCGTGGTAGCACAGATCAACACAAGCACACACAACTTCTCGATCGGGGTACCAATAGCTCACCAAAGGGCGTCTTCTTGAACTTGAAGCACACACAAGAACCTCTGCACCTGTACAAACAAAAAAAAAAGGATCATGAACTTGAAGCAGAAACAAGAAAACGATCCGAGTCATACAAGTCATATTACATAAAAAACTGCATAAAATTAAATGTTTCCCGATGTTCCCGATGTTCCTGAATTTCCCGATATTCCCGATGTTCCCGATATTCCCGATGTTCCCGATGTTCCCGATTTTCCCGATTTTCCCGATGTTCCCGATTTTCCCGATGTTCTCGATTTTCCCGATGTTCCCGATTTTCCCGATGTTCCCGATTTTCCCGATGTTCCCGATGTTCCCGATGTTCTCGATGTTCCCGATTTTCCCGATGTTCCCGATTTTCCTGATGTTCCCGATCCACATCTCACACACATACACGGCATCACCACATCCATGGCATCAAAATCGAGCTGAAATTGTGAGCGTAAACCCTAAGTGCTTTGGAATCGATCCCTAGCTAGAGAAGCAGGGAGCAAACGAGTTTTCTCTGTTCTATTTGTATTTAGTGTTATACTTAGGCTAAATGCAAGATTAAACCAATCGTTTCAGAAATATAAATGAAGAAAAAATTCATGCACCCCGGGCCATAGCCCCTGTTGCCAGGGGTGTGGATCCGCCCCTGGCGCGGTGGGTGTTGGTGTTGGTGCGGGGGAACGTGGGGAGGGGGCCACGCAAGGGCGGTGGCTAGTCTCGGGGCGGTCGTCGGCGAGGGGACCGGGCGGAGGTGGGAGGGAGTGAGGGAACCACGACGGCGAGGGGACGGGGTGAGCGAGTGAATAAGGGACGAGATCGTGGCGGATTTACCTTATGGAAATGGCGAGAGCTCGAGGTCGCCGGTGAGCGGCGGGCGAGGGAGAACAAGGATGCGGTGGAGTCCAAGAGGAGCGGCGGCGCGAGGGAGAAGAAGGATGCTCGTGTTGGCCGCGTGAACCGCTTCGTGCTGCCCTGGTCCGGTTCGACCCATCCAGCTCAGTGGGCCTCACCACTCATTTCTGTGGCGCATGGGACTGGATGCGCCACAGAAACATGCATTTCTGTGGCGCACCGTGGTCCATGCGCCACAGAAAGTTCATCCACCCAATCATTGGGGGCGGGGCCCACCCTAATTCTGTGGCGCATTGGATCGGATGCGCCACAGAAATGCATGTTTATGTGGCGCATCAAGTCCCATGCGCCACAGAAATGGGTGGTGGGCCACGAATTCAACTGTGGGTGGTGGGGCCCACGATATTTCTGTGGCGCATGGGATTGCATGCGCCACAGAAATGCCATATTCAGTGGCGCACGGCCGTCCCATGCGCCACAGATATCTGTGGCGCACCACATGGGATGCGCCACTGATAAACTTCTGTGGCGCACCGCAAAAAGGTGCGCCACAGAATGTTGATCCACCTATAGCTAGTTTCCAAGTAGTGTTCCCGTTGTTCTACATGTGAGCTGTGCGTGGTTGACGATTGTGTTAGGAAAACAGAAACGGTTCCCACAACTCAGAGAAACCCGTGGTCACATGATAAGTAGTTTCAATTGATTGATTATCAAAAGTAAATAATTTGCACATTATTTATCTTGTGTGCTTTTATCTACACTTAGCTCCATAGGTCAAGTCTTCGTTGAATGAAGTGCTACCAGGGCAAAGAAGAAATTGTGTATAAAGTTGTGCTAGCAACTTAAAAAAACATATGTCTTGACTGCCTAGCACAAATAAGCTACCTATTCATTATAGCAAACATGACCCAAAACAAAAGCAATGAAATAAATAAAGTTCAGTTTGTACGAGAAGTAAACGTGAAATACATGTGGAATTGAATTCTAATATGAGTTCAGTGACGAACCCAGCCTTTTTATCTTTTTATAGAAAGGTTTTTCATCTAGAGTGGGCAACTTTAACAGGAACAATGTTATACATGTTATTTGGGACTTCTCGTCTATGATATACGGGCCAGCCACAGGGTGGGTCATAGATCACCATGTTCATCCTCTGTAGTCTGTACCCGCCACTGGTTCAGTCTTATAACTTTTCTGAAATATATTTCCCTAAAAACAAAAGATTTCAGAATATATTCCATCTTTCGTTGGTTTAGTAGTCGAACTTAAACATTAAAAACAGCCGCCATGATAGGCTGCTAGGTGATGGACGCGGCCTGTTTCCGGACGGTGCGTGCTCGTCATTGATTCGTTTGCTGTGAACAAAAGATGTGTTGGCGAACAAGAATCCAAAGTGCACATGTAGGAAAATACATAACTTTATTGGTCAGTGTAATGGCATGTTGACTGGGTGTTGAGCTTTCAATAGGCTATGAACCACTTAATATTGTGACATTTTTAACTTCATCTCCGATTTGTCAATGGATAGGTTAGAGGGAGGGTGCGCAAGGGAGGGGGAGGGCAATAGCCCTCCCCTCCCTACCATTAGATAAGATAATTAGAAGGCACATGCTTGATTTACTTTTCATGGTGGGGTTGGTAGCTAGTATATTTATTCTTGGACTCTCGTTCAATGAGAGACAAAAAAAAGCTTAAAAAGAGATACTCCACTGTGGCTCTGCAGTCCCAGGCTCCCAGCTGGTGTTCCGTTTGTTCTACACAAGAGTTGTGCGTGGTTGACGATTGTGTGAGGAAACAATATATAGTTCCCACAACTCAGAAAAACCTGTGGTAACATGATAAGTAGTTTTGATTGATTAATCATCAAATGTAAATAATTTGCATTGTCATTATCTTGTGTGTTTTTACCTCCACTAGTTCTATAGGTCAATTCTTCGTCGAATGAAGTGCTACAAGGGAAAAGAAGAAGTTGTGTATAAAGTTGTCCCAGGTCCAGCAACTAAAAAACATTTACTTCACTACCCAGCACAAATAAACTGCCGACTCATTTTAGCAAACATGACCCAAGTAAACGGAATGAAAATAGAAGATTTGGCAGTTCTGTTATTATAATAAAGAAAGTTCAGTTTGTACGAGAAGTAAACATGAAATGCAAATGTTTTTGATTGTTCAGTACTGTAAAAAACATGGAAAATACGGTGAGTTAAATCTCTATGGGAAATCACTAAATTTACGTTCAATCGCCTCTCCACGGCCCCTGTGGGGTTGTTATTCTAGTCTCACGGGAACCCGGAATTATTGAAGCGGACTTACTCCATCCTAATGCATATGACACCCTTTTTTCGTTTTCTAACATTAACAATCAATTTGATAAATAAAACTCTGTTCATGTGCTATAAAAATATATATCACTCAAAACTTTATTTGAAAATGAGTTTAGTGACGAATCTATGTTTTTTTTAATCTCAGGGCGGTCCACTTTAACAGAAACAATGGTATACATGTTATTTGGGCTTATTTCGTCTATGATATATGGGCCAACCTCAGGGTGGGCTGATCCGCCACTATTTCAGTCGTATAACTTTTCTGAAAAAATCGGCTTAAAAAAAAACTTCTCTGAAAAATATTTCCCTAAAAATCAAGTTTCTGCAATAGATTTCGTTGTCGTTGGTTTAGTAGTCGAACTTAAACAAACATCAAACACATGCTCCACGTGTCAACGCCATGCATGGATGAGCAATCGATCGAGGCTGCCTTGTTACCACTGAACCAGTGGGACCTTATGGCTACTGGATGTACCCGGCTACTGGCGGTTATCCAGGATATCTTCAGCAGAGTTTCGTGGCAACATGTTAGATGCATTAGGGATGCCTGGATGCTCTTGAATTTCTTGTCCTTTTTCGATGGTTGATGTCTCAACCTTATGTGATCCTTGATTTGTAACACTTGAGATATCTAAACTTTGCAATAAAAGGTTGTTTGTATTGCCCGATGCAGAGGCTTGGCTCTCCCCATTTCGAAAAAAAATCTCCGGAGAATGACGTATTTTCGATAAATCTAGCCTTTTTAAGAAACTAAACGCACATATGACCTTTTCTTAGAACAATTTTTAAATCTGGTCTCTTGATCGACGTCAAAGAGGATGGCACCAAACTTGTGAAAATCGCATATTTTTTCTCAATATTAAAAAAAATAAAACAGGGTCGGCGCAAGAGATTATGGAGCCAACCTGGCCCTAAGAAGTAGTTTTCGGAGAGACCAGATCAGTTTTGATTAAAGGCTATATTTGGAAAAAAAAAATACGAGAACGAGAGATCAACACAACACTACGACTTCAGAGTTCATAGTAGCATTATCCCACCGACTGCAGTGCAGACACTGAATTTCTGCCTTCACCTAAACACGGACGTAAGGCGGAGATAGGATCCCTTGTTCGTTTCTCACCGCCCTAGCGCGCATTCATCATTTCGTCACCATCCATCATGTATGATGTGTTTCAACCAGAAGTGTCCCTATAAAACAAAAACTTCTCGCGACCACGTAGCCGTGTAGCAGAGCAGAGCAGCCCAGTGACACTGACAAGGTGACATAGACGGAGAGAGCATAGCAGAGATGGCTTGGACCCTGCTCGCGGCACTAGTGCTGGTGGCAGTGGCGAGCTCGTCGCTCGCCGCGGCAGAGCAGGAGGCCGGCGCCGGCGGGAACGGCAACCTGGGGCAGCAGCAGCCGCCGGTGGCGAGGGGCCTGTCGTTCGACTTCTACAAGCGGAGCTGTCCGAGAGCGGAGTCCATCGTGCGGGACTACGTCCGGGACGCCATCCGCAAGGACGCCGGCATCGCCGCCGGACTCCTCCGCCTCCACTTCCACGACTGCTTCGTGCAGGGCTGCGACGCCTCGGTGCTCCTCGACGGCTCGGCCACGGGGCCGGGGGAGCAGCAGGCGCCGCCCAACCTCACGCTGCGCCCCTCCTCCTTCAAGGCTATCAACGACATCCGGGACCGCCTCGAGCGGGAGTGCCGCGGCGCCGTCGTCTCGTGCTCCGACATCCTCGCGCTCGCCGCCCGCGATTCCGTCGCCGCCACGGGCGGGCCCTCCTACCGTGTGCCCCTCGGCCGCCGCGACAGTCCCCCGCTTCGCCACCGTCCAAGACGTGCTCTCCGGCCTCCCGGCGCCCTCCTCCACCGTGCCCTCCCTCCTCACCACCCTCCAGAACCTCAACCTCGACGCCACCGACCTCGTCGCGCTCTCCGGCGGCCACACAGTGGGGCTCGGCCACTGCACCTCCTTCGACGACCGCCTCTTCCCGCGGCCCGACCCGACCATGAACCCCGACTTCCTCGGCCGCCTCAAGCGGACATGCCCGGCCAAGGGCACCGACCGCCGCACCGTGCTCGACGTGCGCACCCCGGACGTCTTCGACAACAAGTACTACGTCAACCTGGTCAACCGGGAGGGGCTCTTCGTCTCCGACCAGGACCTCTTCACCAACACCGCCACCAGGCCCGTCGTCGAGCGGTTCGCGCGCAGCCAGCGGGAGTTCTTTGACCAGTTCGGCGTGTCCATGGTGAAGATGGGGCAGATCAGGGTGCTCACCGGCGACCAGGGCCAGGTCCGCAGGAACTGCTCCGCACGAAACCCTGGCACCGTCGACGGCGGCCTCTACTGGTCGTCCCTCGCGCAGGCCGTCGTTGAGGCCGCCACCTCAGAGACCATCGGCTTCTAGACTTATGCACGAACTACTTGCTTGCCAGCCCCGAGTTTAGCTGCTCGCCAGTGAGTGATAATTAGTAAGGACTAGTGTGCACTACTAGCTGTTAATTACGTCCAAATAAAAAGTACTCAAGGCAAGGCACAATGATGCTAGAGGCTGTCAGCGTGGCTGTACATCTTCATCTTTGTCCTGATACAACCGTGTGGTACAACACACGTTCACCAGTTAGTTTCATCTAAATATCGAAGCTTATTTTGTCTGTAATCCGTCGAAATTTGCGAGATTTTTTCCTTTCAAATGTGGAATACATAACACCAGGTAAAATGTGTAACTTGTACATTAAGTTCTACTCCTACTACACAACTTACAGTAAGCAGGTGCACAGCACATTATCCTATATAACTATGTCAAGAACACTAGAACGAAAAGTACAATGAACAAGACGACCAGAAAGAGGATCAGCATGATCTGCCCCTTGATGCCGGCCTTCTTCATTACCGCTGCTACTTTTTTCTGCACAACCAAAACCGAGAGCCAGAGATGCATCAGGCTCTAGTGTCTGACAATTAGAAGCACAAACTGGAGCATGGAGTACAAAATAACTTGGTACTGAAGATGGTGAAATGACCTGCACAAAGTCGAGTCTGTTTGAGGTAGTTTCCATCTCCAGGCTTAGGTCGTTCAGGATCCTTTCCTGTTAAAACAGTAACATGTACTGCAGTTACTTCCTTTGCCATGTACATCCTTTTTTTTATGATGCTACACTCCTAATAACAAAAATAAATAGATAACTGACAACTGAAAATGAAACCAAAAATCTCAACTATAGACCATCGTATTACGAGTTAAGCAGTGAGCAATTCTAAACTCTTATTACTATCCACACAAATCTAGCATCCTAGCACCTGCCCTGCCAGTAGCAACTACCTGTCCAGATAGTTCTTCGTGTATGGTTAGCCCTACGCCTCCGATTCTCTGAACGCTCAAACTGAGCTCATCAAGTTCATCATCCTGCTGCCTGAAGGAAATTCAGTACGAGCATCAAAGCAATGCAGAGTATATGAGCTCCACAGTTACAGTAGCAGAATATATAACCTGGTCGTTTCACGTTTAGAGAACTAATCCTTTAATACTTATCTGATAACTGAATGAATATGGGTCAAGAAATGATATGATTGTAGCTGACATTCTGACAGCATAACACAATTATTTCGGACTTGCAGAAAGAACACTTCGAAACCGTGTAGCTCATACATAAAAGTGGCCTTTTACGATAACTAAGGGCATATTCATACAGGTTTCGTGGAAAGCACCTGAATGGGCATATACAGATAAGATGATTTCAGTTGATGAAAATGTTGGGGAGTAACAAAGCCACTAAATAGAATTTAGACACACAGATGTGGTACTTCAGGATGTGTCAAAAGCAAAATTCATGTAAACATGGTTAGCATGCTCATGCTGACCAAACACTGACATTCAGCAAATGTAACAAGAAATGGTTAGCATGCTACTTAGGCAAACATTTTTTAGCTATGCAAAGAACATCGGTAACAATAAGTTAAACACTACATGTCCACATACTGACAGAAAACGAGAGCTTAGTTATCCTACTCTTCATGTTGAACAGATAATATGTTTCTTTTGTAGTGGAAAAGGATAGCATGGTTCTAACCAACATATCTGCACAGTAGATAATAAGAGTCGGGACTCGGGAGACTGACCTCATTAGTAGAAGCTGTCTATCTGATTCCGAATCAATATAGTCATCGTTGTCTTGGGAAGAATAGTGGTCAGTTCTGCTTGTGCCCATTAAGTCAGGATGTCTTGCCATTGCTGAATTGTTCTTCCCCTTTTCAACAGCTCTCCTGACAGTACCAACCTAGATGAGTTTGTCCAAAGATACGAGACAAAATAAATAAACTTTACATAGCCAATTGTAGAGATAAAAACGTAGTAACATAAAAAGCATTCCGATCTGTCTTATTTTTTTACTACAAAAGGATATCATATTCAGCTGTAATAGTGCCACCCATTCATGCTCAAGTGTCCTGTTTTTTTCTTCTAAAAAGGACAGATGTGCCTCGCAGGCAATACTCTGGGATAGTTGAAGGAAAACACTAAGAAAAAGTCCATATGATTCGTTCAGAATAGTTTCTCAAACCAGTTTTGTTATTAACTTGTTATATTGCACGAAAAGGAAGCCTGAAACCCCTTTTCTTATAACTTGAAGCCGGGAACTCAATGATGAAATGCTAAAAAATACCTGAGTACGAGCAGAGCCGATCCAGTTCCGTCGTCTGGAGAGTTCAACTTCATCGAGCCCATAATATGCTGGGTCTCTTGATGCAACTGTGATAGTCTTTTCCAACTCATCCACCTTCAACATAAACAAAACCCGGTCAGTCCAAACAAGTATAAAGCTCCTATTGAAAGTTCAGACTCGATATATTACATGCATTCCCTGCCATATAGATTAGGATCTAACGGAGAATCAAAACTGGTTTTTTAATGACTATTGGGAGTGCCATACCTGCCACTCAATGCTTTCACAGCTGGTGAGAAGCTCTTTCGTGACATGAACAGATTCTCCGGTGTTTGAAGCAACTTGCTCCCATCGATGGAACGTAGTCTGCAGCTTACCAATCTGCAAAAGAGAAGCCCTTGTAAAAGAAGGATATAGATCATGCATGCAGGTCGATGATGCAATATGCTTCTGAAACTATGGGAGAGTTTTAAGCAGCACAAATACAAATGAGAGGCTGCACAAACACAAACGAGATTCATCTTTAGGAATATCATAACAGGATAAGGAATCATGAGTTCTTAAATCTATAAGACATTTAAACAGCACCCACGTCGCAACAACTCATATTTTCAAGTATTCAGTCTAACATGCCTTACATTACCAGATAAAGAGGAGGTGTATACTGTATCAGGTATTCAGGAAGCATGCCTAAAATCCACATGAACATATCTACGATTTATCCCTATACCCAGGAACTGCTAATAACCAGAGCCATGGTTGCACATGATAGTAACTCTTTTGCCCTGATGTCACAAAAACGATCGCCGAGTGGCAGGAGACTGCTGTTTACATACAGCGAGAGAGCCTCCCTCGCCAACTCCCACTCTGCATGCCCGTCGGGCAGTGTTAAAATTGGACATACATTTTTCTCGACTCCGGAACAGAGGATAGCTTGCCTACAGTTTTTTTTAACAAGACCTGCCTACAGATTTTTGCTCATAAATCTTTTCATATATCCATTTGGTGGTTCCCTCGGCCTTATGGTACTGAAGAACCTGTTGGACTACAAGCCGCTACAGAAGTTACAGAACTAGTAATATCTACGGAGTACATGGCAGTATGTTACATGCAAGCATGCACAGAATCGTTATCCCGTCATTCAGTTGTGAGCGGTGCATCTACACAGGACGAAATTCGCAGTGACTGATGAGCATAGCGAGGAGGCGGAGATAGGAGGGCGAGAGGGGGAGGGGGTTTACCGAGCCCTGGATCTCCTCCCGGACGATGTAGAACGGGTCCTGCGGGGAGCCCATGCTGGAGAATCCGCCGTTGGGCGCTGCGCTGCGGACCGCTGGGGGAGGCTGGAATCCGATTCGCAGCGACGAACCCTAGCAGGAGGATTTGGGCGAGGAATTTTGGAGGTGCGGGGATCCTTGGTTCGTGTTGCTGTCGCTCCTCCGGTTCAGTTGGTCGGGTCGATGGAGTTGCCGTCGTGGACCGCTGCTGGTGGACCCGCACCGTGTGAACTCCGTGCCCGGACGCCTACACTCAATGGCCATTGGCCGGCATAAATTTCTTCTAAAAAAATGTTACTCCCTCCGATCCATATTAGTGGACATAGTTTTGTCTAAATTCATATGTATCTAGTTAAGTATTTAGACTAGATACATGTGTATCTAGACAAAGTTGTGCCCACTAATATGGATCGGAGGTAGTACTAGAATTTCATCTAAAAAAACGTTATTCCAATTCAGATACTCTCATGATTCTCGCCAGGAGTATCTTGTTTTGGAATTCTAGGTCACAATGAATCACACCTTTACACATAGGAGTTGCACATCACAATAAACCTTGTTTTAACGATCTATGGATGAATGAATTGTACGTCGACACCTCCAAGGCTCCAAGTAATTTAGGAACTTCCTCCATATCACGATATTTGTTAGACAAAGAACTATCTGCAAATGATACTAGAATGCACCACAATGCATACATATACACTATAACTCATCTAAGTGCGGCAAAACTAATCTTTAGACATATATGCATGTGTTTTGTCTTCTTTTTTCCTCAATTCTAGAGGTATTTGGTACTTGATTGAGTCAAAAATAAAAGACAAATCGAGATGGACAGAACTTACGAGGCAAAATTGCTCCTGTTTATTGAAATTATAAACCAGCTTGAGTTATATAAGAAAATATTGATTATTTCTAGGTAGCATAACCATTATGTACCCAAATTTATTAAGTGTAATAGAAAATTATAATGAATAACCTTTTAGTTATTATAAACTATGAAATTGACCGTAGAACTCTTGACAACTAATTATTTTTTACGAAGGTAAGAAGAGGCTTTCGGATTCGAGAGTTTGGGGGAGAAAAAACGTCGGAAACGCATAATCAAACGCGACTAAACCAATGTTTCCGAGGGATTCGATAAGAAAAATCCACAGATCTGACGGCGGAAACCTAGTTTCCAACGAGAAATTGAGGCATACTTGAGGTGTAGTGGTCGCGCGAGGAATCTAGCGGTGCTTTCTATCAGAAATCCGGCGAAAGACTGCGAGATTCAAGCGGTTAGATCAGGGGGAACCCTACAAATGTCCGAGGTAGGGAGAGATGAGAGGGAGAATTTGGGGGTCGTCAAACCATGATGATGCAAGAGACTATCATGAATCTCTGTCATCTTTACCCCGACAATTGTAGAGCTTGTATTTGGCCAACGAAGCATTGTTCCATTTACTAACATTGACTACAACATTTATTTCTGGGATTCCAATGTACTAAAATCCTTTCAACTCCTCAACATTTTATAGAGTATGAAACTATAACGAAATTATAATAAGTAACAACATGGCACGTGGGCCCAAATTGCCCTTCATACACTGGCTGGTGGGGGGGGTCTTTACATCGAAGGAACGACGCCGTGGCTGGCTGGACCCGGTGCACACAGCCACAAACAACAGCGGAGACCATACTTTGCCTTTTCTCGCCTCTTCTTCCTCCTCTGAACCAGGACAAGCGCAGATAAGAGAAGCGGGTACGGTACACCACACGCGCGCCGACCCAAAACCCTAGGCGCGTCAGCCCCCATGGCGGCCTTCACCACCACCACCGCCGCCGCCGCGCTGGCGTCTCCCCGACCCGCGGCACGCTCTCCTTCACCGACCCCCTCGCGGTGGACGCCGCCCCGCCGCTCGCCGCCGCCGGCCGTCGGGCTCCGGCGAGCAGCAGCGCCGCCTCGCCGGGGAGCCGCGCTCCTGGTGAGTACGCCCTTGACGTTCGGCTTACCCCGTCTGTTGCCTTCACCCAGCGCAGCATTCCGTTTGCTGTGGAAAGGGATGCCCCGGTGTACGGATTTGTAGTGAGGAATTTTAATCTGGAGACCATACGGTGGAGTAGAAACTCGCTTTGCGATGTAAAATATGGAGCAAAGAGCTATACAAATATACATTGACACTCCATGTATTGTCTTAGAGTTCCAGTTCAATCTTAGTAACGACACAATTGCTCTAGCTGCACATAGATTGGTATTCGGGATAATTGAATCAATAATATGGTAAAAATAGAAAAATAATTGAATCAATAAGTTGATGTCTCTGTTAGCTCATCTATCACCCATGTATTTCCCATGAAGTTTGTTAACTTGACATAGGCGAAGCTGAAATGTGTAACCATCAGTTGCTACAGTGTTCTGGTTTATTCAGTATTAATAATCAGCTAACATACTGAAATCTGCAACTCCCTTGGATGGTCTCCTACAGACATTGGCATGGGCTTGAAAATTATTCCGTTGATATTGCTTTACGCCACTTATTATTTCCGAAATATGTCTACTTATTTTTCTACTGTGTATATCTTATTTGTTTCGATAGGTCAAAGCTAAGAAGGAAACATTTGCTACATTTGACGAGTTATTGGAGAACTCTGAAAAGCCTTTACTAGTCGACTTCTATGCAACTTGGTAAGCAACCAGTAGCGAAATTGTGGTCCTAAATGTCTCTGTGTGCTACATCAATGCTCTATATCCCTCCGTGCCTCTTCTTTAGTGTTCATCATGTGGGCTTTTAAAATGCTATCGTGGTACTTCTGCTTTAGTCCACAAATAATTGCCATATAAAACTGAAGTGAACATTACTAATTTAAATGCTTTTGCCTTGCATCATCAAATATGTTCATATGCGTTTGATAAAGAAGTGCATTTGAGACAGTCTCAATGGTACTCATCTACCAGTACAAACTGTGCAAACCTGAAGAGCTAATACCCAATTCTAACGTTTCAGAGTTTATTACATTATGGTGGTCACTCAAATTGCATGGCAATGTTGTAGGAATATCGGTAACATCTGTGCCATTATGCTGTATATTTTCATTTATGTTTTATTCTTTTTGTTAGGTGCGGTCCGTGCCAATACATGGTTCCCATACTTCAAGAAGTGCATGAGAAGATGAGTGACAAGATCAACATTGTGAAAATTGATACAGAGAAATACACAAGCATCGCAAGCCGTTACAAGATCGAAGCATTACCAACTTTCATAATCTTCAAGGACGGAGAACCTTGTTATCGTTTCGTAAGTTGGTTTAGTATATTTTCTCCATTTGCATGAATACTTGTTCAATCAGTGCTAACGAAAATAAGTAACAATGTGACTTTTGGGGCTTGTTTTTCTGCTGTTATTCAGGAGGGCGCGTTGCCTGCTGATCAGCTAATCCTGCAGATAGAGAGTGCATTGGAAGTCCCAAAGTAGCATGTGGGATGAGCTGGCAATTTTCTCCCTGAAATGTATGTTTCCACTCGTAATATGTCTTTTCTGTGTCTTAGATATTCGTAGTATAGATCATCAATTGTTGTTTGAGAGGGTTTACTTGAGCCAGACAAAAAAAACCTTCAAAGCCATCTTTACTTGTTTTGGTCCAAGATAAGAAAATCTAAACCAGTACTGGTTTTTGTGCTACTGCACTCTTGCTTTCTGTAAGGTCGGGAACCAATGGTGCCTGCTTGCAACAGAACTTGGCAATTCATGGAATTTACTAGGGAATCTGGAATCAGTCTTGACTCTTGACCGGCTTTAACTGTTTGGAATCAGTTAAAAACAGTCTCATCGTGGATTTCATTATAAGAAATCGGTAGCAACACTGTCAAACGAGCTGAGATTTTGTATTACCGCCAAACTGAAACTGTTCTGTTCCCAGTTTCTGAAATATGGACTCTAGTTCTAATCATCACTGTCTACATGCTGACATGATACTCACTTAGTTTCTTTATGGGATAGTTTACATGACAGATAGTAATGTAAAAAAAAAGATGTTAAGATGGTGAATAGATACAAAAGGATGACTTTATATAAAAAATTCAGATGGTGAATAGATACAAAAGGATGACATCCCTTCACCTGATCCCAATTGCTTAGAGAAACTTTAGTTCTGACCCAGTTTTGATGTCAAACCTTCCTAACCCTCATATATGTTTGATCCTCCACATTTCTGTCATAGATCGTCGCTACTTTAAAGGTAATGTGGTTCTAATAAGAAATTCAGTATATAATGAGTAATGTGTGTGTTATATGTTTAACATCAGGAGAGTGAAGTGTTGTTGACTTGTACAGTCATTGTGCATTCTTATTGACTTAATGCTTGAAGTAGTGTAGTATTACCGGTAGCAAATACTGGTTACTGACTGCAAATGTTGGGGCTATATGCCTATATATGTTTCTTCTTTTTACTTCTTCGCTATGTGAAGAGCGGTATTCATTCTGAAGGACCCAGGACAAAATGACTTGTATAAGAAAACGACTAGTATGTTTTCATGTAATATATTCAGAAACTTGTATCGAATACACCACTGGTGAAGTGTTTGATAATATTGGACCAGCAACATCATAATTTGGTTGTTATACATAACTCTGAGTTAATCTGTGTACCCTTTGCTTTTGACATACAGAATATATCTGAAGGATGTCCCCTACGGGTTGATCCTCTGCTGAAGCTAAATGGCCTGAAATCTCGGTGTATAAAGATATGGAAGCGCACATCTAAGATGCATCTCTTTTTGTATGTTTCTCTTGTGTAAATTCTTTGTACAACCAAGATTTTGTTGGGGAGCTACATTTGGCATGGGAAATTACCGCGTCCATATTTTTATCAAATTGAAATGTGAACTATAAGTTTTCTTGGAAGTTGATTGTGCCGTGGCATCTTTATTTGCTTACTCTACTTGAAAGATCAATCTAATCACATCCTGATCATCTGATGTTTCTTGACCAAATACAATAGCTGTTCGTAGTTTCGTACTGCGTGTTCTGCCTGCGAATACCTTTTTTTTCTTCTTTTTTTTTTTTTTTGAGAACACAGTACAACACAGACGCTCACAAATACGCACATACACTCACCCCTATGAACGCACGCACGCACACCCTACCCCTATGAGCACCTCTGAAGGACTGAGCCGGCAGATCTTGAGGTTGACGAAGTCACCACAGGCGCCTCGCTGTTGACGGGCACGTCACCTACCACTGAAAGAATAGCGCCGGATAATCCTGGAATAAATCCAGGTAAATGCAAACGCCCATGCCAAGTCTAGGACTTGAACCTGGGTGGGCTGGTTCCACCACAGGGAACCCAACCATCAGAGCCAAGCTCCGTTTGCCTTTTTTTTCTTCATAAGCACTGAAGTAGCTAATAGAAATGGGTAAGGTTATATGTCTTCTTGAAGGCCGTAAAACATTAAGAGGGACATTTTGGTTCCTGCTCGCATTATCATCTAAGTAAGCCTCTATTCACTTGTAGCAAGCGACAACTGGGCAGCTGTACATGGTTAACGCATCCTGTTCAAAGAAATAGCTATAGTTAAATATATTCTGAGAAAATATCTGGTGGAAGCAACTTACGCATAAAGCAACATAAACATGTGTTTAAAAGTTCCAAAAAAATCTTAAAAAGTGCAGTGCGTTTGAAGGGTAGAGTTTTATAAGCACGCAAATTTCAAATTCAAACTGTCAGAAATGAATCAAATGGAACTTTAAATTATGCATGTTTCTGGAACATTACTCTCCTAACATATTGTACGTACTATTTATTTTTGTTATTATTGAACTTTACCCACGGAGTTTCCACAGTGATTTGTTTCCACCGGACACTTCTTTTTATATCTTTTGCATGTGTGCCGCCGAAAGTATGTTTCCTTAGTTTCGTTTTTTTCCTCTGAATGAAGTACATTTGGTTTTCCCCAGCAACATGAGCGTCACCTAATTGGCCATCGTCCGGCCCTTCGTTCCGAAAACGATCTGAAGTTGAATTGCCCAGCCCAGTAATTTCGGTTTACCAAATCCGAACCGGAGACGAAGCCGGTGAACCTACTTGTACAACGGAACGGCGGCGACACGTACGGTACGAGACCTGGAGACCTAACGAGACCAGCGTGCAGGCCTCTGGTCAAGGCGATACGTACGACGGCCGGCGGCGAGCCGGCAACACATCGACGTCCGACGGCGAGGCTGCACCGTTGCAGGCACTCGCGTTTAACCGATCGATGGACAAGCACGATAATAGCAGCTGGGAGCTCCCCAGGGACGACGTCCTCGCCGAGATCCTGGCACGGCTTCCGGCCAACGCCCGCCGCCGGCTCCGCGTTGTCTGCCGGCACTGGAGGGAGCTCATCGACCAGCGCACGGCGACGGACATGCGGAGCCGCACCAAGTTCATCGCCGTCCCCGAGAAGGGTTTGATGACCGTTGTCGACCTCCTCACGCCGGGGGGCGCAAGAAGTCTGTTGTGGAAGACAGACATCGCCACGGCTGCACGGTGCAGTAGCATGAGCATCGTCGGCAGCTGCAACGGCCTCGTCTGCCTGTGCGATGACCTCACGCCCGGCGGGGCCATCATCGTGGCCAACCCGTCCACCGGCGAGCTTCTGCTTCTCCCGCCACTGCCGATGCCGAGCGCCACCGTTGAGCTAGACAACAACAACGGGAGGAGCTGGCATCAGACGTACTGCTTCGCGTACCACCAGACCATGACGGGGCCGCGGTACAAGGTCGTTCATGTCCCGTGCCATTTCGACCAGCCTAACATAGTGCACGTGTTCACGCTGGGGGAGAAATCATGGCGGGACGTGCACACCGACACCGATGCAAGGTGCAGCCTCGGCGGAAGCAGCCTTACCGACGTTGACGGCACGGTGTACTGGCTCACCGAGGACGCTGGGAAGATCATGTCGTTTGACCTCAAACATGAGCGCGTCACACCTCTAGAGGTACCGGCGGCAATGGCGAGCACCTACCGCCGCCTATCGAAGGTGCACGGGAGGCTTGGCGTTGCCGTGGGCGACGCCGACGGCAACTCTGTGACGGTGTGGGTCCTGGAGGAGGGCGAGAGGTGGAGCCGCCGGTACATCTTGGAAGTGGACATGCTCCGGCGAGAGAAGAAGATGGTGATGAGGTGGGATCTTGTGGTGCCGCATTTGGTCCACGGCAACTACTTTCTAACGTTATCTTATGAATGCTGGAGTAGATACTTTGTCTTGCATCGGCACACGATGGACGAAAGGTCGCACGACGGAGTGGTGCACATAATAACACAAAAGGATCGAGGCGAGGAAGTAACAGCTTTCTTCTCCTTGATCCACCAGACATTTTCGTACGTCGAGACCAAGGAGCCATTGAGTGTTTACGATGCAGTTTTAGTACATAACTGACGGTGGATCTGGAGGGGTCTTGGAGACGTTTGTTTTTTCTCGGCATTTTCTTGTTGTTCGGTCTTAAAAAGATGCTAATACCCATGGCTCATCTTTGGCTCCCATTAATTTGACTTGTGTTGCTTTAATATGGGCTGTTGTAGATAAAAAATCACCATGGCGTACATGTTTATCCCGATCACGCCTTACCATCTACACTAATGGCCATGGTGCTTAGTTTTAGCTTCTTGCGAGATTGTCTCATGTTTTGTACGTACTTTTCTCGGTCCAATGAGGCAGCTGTCCGAATCGAGCTCGAATATATTTGCGCATGAAGAGTTAATTTTCTTAACCATAGTTCTTATCCAATAAGTTGTCCAATGCATTTTACCTTAAGTGTTGCCCAGGCCTCGCTGCCACACGCCTATGTATCAGTGGCGGATCTAGAACAAAATTGGTGGGGGTGCCAAGCTTAAAAACTTCCCTATTATTCTTAACATTTAGCAACAATTAGTCTAAATACTAGCAACATTTAGCAAAAAATAGTCCAAAAATTAGAATCTATATAAATTTCTACATTTTTTAGGGGGTGCCATGGCACCCCCACTGGATACGCCCCTGCTATGTATTCTTCAACACCACAAAGCCTAAAGGCGAAACTGCTAGTTCACTCATCCAGTTCAAAAAACAAATATAGCATTAGCGTATATATGTTCTGAAAAATATCCCGTGCAAGCAACTTATGGTCAAAACTACATAAATATGCTTTTAAAAGTTTCCAAATTCAGTGTATTTTAAAAGAAAATACCATTGGTATAAGTGGGGTGCGAATATATGGGCTGTTGAGATAAAATCGAACACGATGTACGGCTAAATGGGCCAGCCCAGTAGTTTCGGCTTACAAGATCCGCAGCGGACACGAAGTCGATGAACCTACAAACGGGTTCGTGTACAACGCAACGGCGGCGAAACGTGCGAACCTACGAGATCCAGCGAGACCATCGTGCAGTGCAGGGCTCTCGTTGAGGCGATACGACGGGGCCGGCGGCGAGCGGGACGACGACACCTTCCTTACCAATCGACGTCCGACGGCGAGGCCGCGCAACGCTCGCGGTAAACCGATGGAGAAGAACGATAATAGCTGCTGCGGCGACCTACCCACGGACGCCCTCGTCGAGATCCTGGTGCGGCTTCCGGCCAACGCCCGCCGCCGGTTCCGCCTCGTCTGCCGGCACTGGCGGGAGCTCATCGACCAGCGCACGCAGACGGACATGCGGCGCCGCACCAAGATCATTGCCGTCGCCGAGAAGGTTACGTGTCCATCGTCATCGACCTCCTGACACTGGGGAGCGCAACAAAACCTCTGTGGCAGCAAACAGATGACATCGCCACGGCCAAACTATACAATCTCATGAGCATCGTCGGCACCTGCAACGGCCTCGTCTGCCTCTGCGACAATGGTACGGCCGGCGGGGCGATCACCGTGGCCAACCCGTCAACCGGCGAGGCCCTGCGTCTCCCGCCGCTGCCGATGACGAGCGCCGCCGCTCACCTGTACAACAGCAACAGCATCTTCAGCGGCCGGAGCTGGCACCACCAGTACAGCTTCGCGTACCACCAGACCATGACGGGGCCGCGGTACAAGGTCGTGCACGTCCCGAGCCACTTCGACCGGTTCTGGCAGCCCGACATAGTGCACGTATTCACGCTGGGGGTGGCGTCGTGGCGGGACGTGCACGCCGGGACGGACGCAAGGTGCAGCCTCGGCGGAAGGAGCGACCTCGCCGACGTCGACGGCACGGTGTACTGGCTCACGGAGGACGCAGGGAGGATCATGTCGTTCGACCTCAGGCACGAGCGCGTCACGCGCACCGAGCCTCTGCCGGTGCTACCGGCTGCAATGTCGACCACCCGCTGCCTGACGAAGGTGCACGGGAGGCTGGGCGTCGCCGTCGGGGACGACGTCGACGGCTCTATAGTGACGGTGTGGGTGCTTGAGGGAGAGAGGTGGAGCCGCCGGTACGTCCTGGAAGCTCGTGGGTCATGGCGGCAGGAGGAGTGGATGATGAGGCCGAAGCGGGAGCTTGCGGGCCCGCACCTGGTTCACGGAGACTACTTCCTAACGTTAGCTCGTGAAAGCCCGAATGTACCCTTGGTCTTGTACCGGCACACGTTGAGCGAAGCGGCGGCGAGGTCGCAGCAGGACGGCGTGGTGCGGATAACACACAAGGATGAAGGCGAGTTGGTGAGGCGTCTCTTCCGCTCCATCAATCAGACGTTTGTCTACGTCGAGACGAAGGAGCCATTGAGTGCTTACAGTGCGGTTCTGGTACATAACTGACGGTGGATCTAGATGGTCTTGGAGATCTTTGTTTTCTGTGTTGGTTCCCTCCCGTGTTTTTTAGTACTCCGCATATTAGGTTTATTTTAAGTCAACATTTTAAAGTTTGTCCAAATTTATAGGAAAAATGTCATAATACCAAATGAATACAATATTAAAATATAACCACGGCTGATCGAATATATTGATTTAGTTTACGAATATAGATATCTTTTCTTATAAACTTGTCCAACATTAGAAAATTTGACTTAAAACAAACTTAATGTGCCGAATAAAAAGAACCGAAGGAACCATCTATCTACTTTTAAATAGTATATCATTTTACATATTATTAAAAGCTAACCCATATTAATTGTCACATGTTCAACTAACTGTCAAGATCTTCTCTTGTTATCTCTACCGTACCTCTCCTGGTCTCGATATAGCGCCACCTCCATCCTAAATCCTACAACTGATGTGTCGAAGCATCTCCAATTGCTGCCGCAAATTAGATCATTTGGTGACAAAATGTTGCTCAACAGCTGTCCTATCTGCAATTTTTTTACACAGTTTTAGAGCAGCTGCAAAATACAACACCAAGTGTTGTAGATTAGGCGTGTGGCGTGAATGCCCAACTGACAAGTGAAACTTCCGTATCCTTCCACCCAATCGCTTTCTCCTTCATTCTGCTGCCTCGACCATGTCGCTTCGGCCACGAATCTACCCACTTTTGCTCGAGGCGCCACAAATCCAATCGATTCGGCCTCGAATCCGACCGGGCGCTCGTTTACGAGTGGCCATCGACCATGTCTCGATGTCCGATGTTGCGAGCTGCGCGCAGGTAGGTGAGCGGTTGCGTTCGGTGGTGAGAAGACAACAATGTGTCAGTTGGCTTCCTATGGGCGGGGGTGGCGGACACGTGCGACTGCGTCATCCAGTGGTGAAGGTGCAGAAAAAATTCATTGGGTTCACCCTGCTGTATGCATAGTTTTTTGTAGTATTAAACACTAATCTAACACTGAATTTTACAAGATTTTATTTGGTTCATGTGAGCCTAACGGTTGTGTGCCAGGTCCATCACTGGCACCATAACATGTGGGGAAGGAAGGAGGAGAGGAGAGGAGAGGAGGGCTTGGGTAGGAGTGGCGCCCTCGTCGGCGGTCATGGAATGGCTCTTGTGGCTGATGGCAGTGCCGACCATGGAGAAGGCGTGTGATGCATGTAAAATGCATACATGAACTTTACATTTTATTCCATGTTATTTGCATCATATAAGGGTTATATTCATGATTTATATTGAGTTTTGGGAATAATTCATAATTTCCCTATTTTTCTGGAATTAATCCTGCACTGTCAGAAAACCCCGTTTTCTATATTTTTATGTTTCAGGGATCCAAACGACGTCATAATGACCTGAGATTTTACGGGGATCATTTTTTGGAAGGAACAAAGCGTAGGAGCCAAGGAAGCGCTAGAAAGGAAGTCCGAGGAGGATTTTGGTGGGTCCCACGCGGCCAGA
Organism: Poa pratensis; assembly: GCA_947311845.1. Taxonomy (NCBI): domain Eukaryota; kingdom Viridiplantae; phylum Streptophyta; class Magnoliopsida; order Poales; family Poaceae; genus Poa; species Poa pratensis. The sequence continues at coordinate 8,322,591 of CAMZMU010000027.1, forward strand.
TTCCTTGGCCGCGTGGGGCACCTCCTTTTCCCCCTCGTGGCTCCGATGCCGTCCATTTTCTTCTCCGTGGCTTCGTCTTGACCTAAAACCGACTATAAAAATAGTCCCCCGAGGAGTTTCGCGAGGAGGCGGCGGAGAAACACAAAACCACGAAACAGAGAGCCAGAAGGCTGCCGCTGGAGGAGATCGGAGGGGGGAAACGCCGCCGGAATCACCTCCGGAGGGCTCCACCCCCCTCCGGCGTGTTCATCATCAACATCTACAGCAAGATCATCTCCATCTCCCCACTGTAAACTCTTGGCAAACATGATGTATGATGCAATATACTTTTCCCATGATCTATTGTGTCTCCCCGTCTATGTTTGAGAAGTGATTTGTTCATGGCAAAAATGAAATAGTTCGTTGATTGGTTGCATACAAGTTTTGTTATCTTTTATGATTGTCTTGATGTACAATGTATGAGTGCACGCATATGTTGGGGAATGCATGTAAGGTGATCACCGTAGTGTAATGGATTGAGTAGGACGGGGCGGAGTAGACAGAAACCGTGGTCTGAGACTTGAAGTTACATTATGGGGGATATATTTGGGGGACCCTAGAACTTAAGGCTATGGTGGGACAATTATGTCTTAATAATTCTTGTGCTGCACATTTACTTGCCCATGAGATCCATCATAAGAGTTGTGTAATTTGCTCATTTACTTGGCTACACCTATTTATGGCTCCTACCTAAAAGAAATAACTAAGACTGAAACATATGCTTCACTAATTGTGACAACCACACGAATGAAATAACAATTGCCAGAACACTTGCTCCCTTGAGATATTTGCTACTTGAGATACTTGCTACTTGCTACTTTGAGAAACTTGCTTGAGAAAACTGTTGTGAGAAATTTGTTTTGGAAACTTGATTGAGAAACTTGTTACTTGATAAACCCATTCCACATCACTTATATAACTTGCTTCCATTAGTTAATAGTAAAAAGTTCCTTTCATATTTAAATTTATTGCTTTGCATAAAAGGCCATATAAGAGGGTTATAGGGCTGTAGAGAATAGATAGTTTACCTTCAGCTCCTCGTGGGTTCGACACTCAAATACTTATCGAATTGTGCTACAGTGATTCCTTGCTCTTGGAGATTATCAGCGTGGGACACGGAGAAGGAAGTGTCCATTTCTTCAAAGTATTTAGTGTTTGCAGGTAGCTAGCTTCTTGACTTTCCTTCATGCATGTTGGTATCCTGTTTTAGGATAGCTGCTGGAGATACTCACTTTTTTCGTGCAAAAGGAACAAAAAATTAGTCAAAATGGAACAAACTTTTACCACATGAGGTACAATTGCCGACTACTAGTTGAACAAACTATGGGAGTAAGTAGAACAAAATTTGAGACTCGTGAAACAAATCACAACGATAGGCATAAAAATATATTAGAGTCATTTGAACAAAAATTTGGATTTATGTTCTAAAACATTGAATCAAATAATAATTTAGAAGAAACATAGATCAAAAGAATAAATCATGAAAAAAAGTAAATCAGAATTAAAAGTAATATGTATGAAAAAAATTAAGAGCGGAATAGAAAAGAAAAACAAAAAGGGAAAAGAAAAGAATGGAAGAAAGTAACAAAAAGATAACTAAAAAGGAAAAATGAAAGAAAAAAAGAAACGTAAAAACAAAAAACAGGGAGGGGAATTTTAGTATTTATAAGAAGCATATCTTGAAAGAAAACTCTCGTGAGGCTATCAGACGTGAAAAATTGGAATGGTGCAACCTACTTCCTGTCATAGGCCTCAAACGATTCGAGGGTACGAATCGCTCGGGCGTCAGGGATCTTCTTCCCTCCTCTCCCACCAAGTTTCCGCGGCCGCCGCTCACTAGTCCGCCTCTGCTTATCGCTCCTCCTCCGCCGCTATTGACCGCCCCGCTCAAAAAAGGAGGATAAATGACATCATTTTCATAGCCGGAAAGATCGGAGAAGTATATGAACTAACCAAGTGAAAGAGATCATCTTCATCCTCCATCAAGTGCATGTAGAGCCGCGGTACCAAATGTTATAACTTATAGCAGGTTTAATATATAAATTATTGTATGATCTTACGAAGCATTATTTTTTAACCACTACCAGTACAATCAATTCCCTTTTTAAATGAAATAGTTGAAACTAGTTATTTGTGAACATTGTGCTTATTTATATTTTGAAGTTTATTATCGATGATTTCTTCTATTCAAAAATTTATTAACATAGGCCGGTTAAATTTTTGGTTAATTCAGGAAGTAAAGTGAGCCGGCCGATCGTACAACCGCCTGAGGTTGTGGGGCCAGCGGGGATTCTTGCCGCGGGTCAGCAGCCGGGGGTCAGGATGGACGGCGTTCTAGGGAAACCTGGGACTCTTCTCGGCCTCGAACTCTCCGGTCTATACACTTCTGTTGCACAACCATCACACTTCTAACCACGGCCAACAAAGACTTCACGAACTGTTCCTTCATCTTGGTCAACATTTTTCTTATTTCCTAAACACGATGTTGCGTGTGCTTATTTTCACATATGAATCCAACGAGTTGTTTGTTTAGCTAGTTTTCTGGTTACAGCTTCCCGTTTATTCTGTTTCTGGAGCATCCCACTGGCCCTTCTTGATCTATACGTGATGTCTATGCCAAGCATAGTTTACGACGACGCCCTCAAGCATCGTAAGTGTAGTGAGTGTAATCTAGGCTAATCTGTAACTTTCTCGACTTCATATAATTTATTTGGGTTAATGTTGTTGTTTTCTGTGCAGATCACGACGGCGCTTATGTTCGCTGTAGCCAGCATGTCCGGTGGCAGTACCGACTTCATCACGAGTGATAGGAAAGTTTGAGACAAGTCACTGTGCTTGTTGCTTAATTTCGAGAGTGTTTGCGTTCTTAACCTTCTTTGCACTTTTGATATCTTTTCTCTTTAACCTTAGTTCGTGGGCTTCTTGAACAGAGTGCCCAATGAAAAATTAGCTGTTTTGAATAATGAAATCCCAGTTATGCATTGATGTGGGTAAACTAGACTAATATTGAACATATAACATTCATGAACCATTTTTTGCGAATTGTTTTCAGTACCATGGGGGCATATGCCCCCCCTCCCCCCACCCACCCCCAAGGCATCATTTTGGCGTGGATATTGAAAGGAGGCTAGTTGTTTGGCAAAAATCACACGTAGTGATGCATGATTAAACCGACTAGATTCTTTCTCCTCGAGGCTGAAGCACTAGGAAAGCAGACAGGGTAAGGCAGGTTTCCGTTTCGGGGATAGTTGCACTAACGCATCATCATGGATGGGATATGTACTGTGATCACTTTTTTTTATCCCATAAGCCTAACCTAAAAGATGGCACGTGTCCCGAGTGAATCTATGGGGGGGGGGGGGGTCTTTCCTATCGTCTTTTATTTCTTACATGTAGGAGCAAGTCCACCAACCGGCAATATCGGGTGGCACGTCATTTATATCCAATCAATAGATCATTATATGATAGCTAGCCATATTTGCATGCTATGTTATTAATATGGCGTTTATCTTATTCTTTGTTAAAGGTGTCAGAGCTCGTCTTAGAGCTAAATAATGTTTATAACCCGCTTCTCTTCTCTCTCTTATCCTCTCTAGTCCAATTAAGTAAGAAAAAAACATGTTGTCCCATCTCTTACAGCCTGTCTATGTCACCATATTATAGTTGCTCTAAGTTGTAGCATACATCATACATAACACAAAAACTAGACGAGAAATATAAGGTAGTCTAAACACACATGACCTAATTGGATTGCTCACCGGCTATAAACAGTGCAAGCTCGATTTAAAGGGGTTCAGTTAACATGTAGAATAAACTATGATGGTTGGGTTGGGCATCAGCCGGTAACTTCGATGTGACTCTTTGAGGGAGGCTATCTGTTTGAGCAAAACTTCATATAACATGAGGCAGAAGAAAATGTATGCTTACCCGCTTGTGGCTAGATCAGCTGCCTTCCTAATTTTTTCCTTTTCGAAATGGAACATACTCCTGGCCTCTACGTCACGAAGATGCGCACAATCTTAATTTATTGCAAAGTTAAAAATCCGATGGTACTCTGAGAAACTCTTTTTTATCATAAATACATATACGGATGATGTATCCTGCAAAAAGAATATCTATGTTAATGTGAAAATGGCCCCCTCTTCTTTTTACTTGAAAATAGCCTATGTTACTATGGAGTAACTTTACAGTTAAAAAAAAACTATGGAGTAACGATATATAGACGTGTGCGTGCGTGTTTACTAGTCCACCACAGAAGATCCAACTGCTAATGAGTAGCACGAGTCACTCGTCGCGCTCGCACCCACACCACACACCCGCCCGAAGACCCACCCAGAGCGGCGAGGCCAAGCGTCGAACACCTTCCGCTCGCCGTCACCATGTCGTCCGCCGTCGCGCCGGAGCCGGAGCCGCGGCCGGTGCAGTTCGGCATCATGGGCTGCGCCACGATCGCGCGGAAGCTCGCGCGCGCCATGCTTCTTGCCCCTGCCGCCTCGGTGGCTGCCGTGGGAAGCCGCTCCGAGGGCAAGGCGCGGCTCTTCGCGGCCGACAACGGCCTCCCGCTCGCCACCACGCGGCTCCACGGCTCCTACGAGGCGCTCCTCGACGACCCAGACGTGGACGCCGTGTACCTTCCCCTCCCGACCAGCCTCCACGTCGAGTGGGCCGTCGCCGCCGCACGGCGGGGCAAGCACGTGCTCCTCGAGAAGCCCACCGCGCTGTGCGCCGCCGACCTGGACGCTATCCTTGCCGCCTGCGAGGAGAACGGGGTCCAGTTCATGGACTCCACCATGTGGATGCACCACCCCCGCACCGCCAAGATGCGCGAGCTCCTCGATGACCAGACCACCATCGGCGACGTCAGAGTTGTAAGCTCTTTAAAAAATTAATGTTTTTATTCTATCCTAGCTAGATGGAGACATCTTAATTTTTTCTGGACCTTTGGCGATTTAGTTTCCAAATAGTTTTCTGTCTGTTCACATAATCTAGCGTACAGTTACCATCTACTGAAGTTGTTGTTCCTAGTTCAGTTTCCAACAGACTGAATTTGGATGTTGTCTGAAGGATAAAGTTTTGATGCTTCAATGTCTGATCTGCACCTGAATCTGAATGGTTGGTGTCTTCATTAAATTTACACATGTAGCCTCCCAAAATCTACACTATTGAAGTTCTTCTGGATCATTTAGTTAGTATGGTTGCGTCTATCTTGGAGATTTGACTTCGTTGTGTCAGCAACAGTGCAAAATGGCAACATGAGATGCAATCCACCATTCAGATGATTCTCAACAAAAAAACACCATTAAGATGTAATTCTTGCAACCTCGTCATTTGAAGCACCAAATGAACAAAGGATCTCCATAAAACCAAATTACATATGTATTTCCCACTTTACTCTAGCGAAGTTTAAAGATGTGAGATTCCAATCCGTATGTTTTAACAGTAACAAAAATGGGTATATTCTGAGAAAGGGGAGAAAAATGCCACATCTAGAAGAATTCCATATGTATACTAGCTGGAATTTGAGTCTGATATATTACTCTATAGAAATTATTATGTTAAAACCCCGACTCAAGCGAGATTGCAGAATTACACCCTCAGCAATGTGGCTGGGATACATCTGCACCTGATATCTTGTTGTGCACAGTATATATTTCTAGGGGCTATGACGACAATATTCAATGCTAAATGACGCTAAAATGAAGTCTTCTTTTTTATTTTCACCTGCACACATTCTTTGCTATTTTGTCTCTGAACTTTGTAGTCTTAATGTTAAAAGCGTGGAATTTCGCAATTCCAGGTGGTTACCACTTAGCAGCCAGAAATAGATGAACGACTTAGCCAGAACTGTCCGGCAAAAATCCCATTATCAAGAACAGGAACCGGATGAAAGGGGGATTTAGTTCAGTTGGGTTTTGAAATCATCTCAAGTGACCATTACAGTTCTCTGAGAATGACCCTTCGTCGGTTCTTTGTAATATTTCGTCTGACCTGGACACTAATCACACAGTGAATTCAACAGCAATCAAAGAAGATGCGATGAAGTTAACACTAAGCAGATTGAATACAGAAAACTACTAAAGATAGATAGATAAGCATGTCTCTACTTAATTTTGACTCTTCTACAATTGCCATATGTAAAGTTTCACCGTTAAAGATAAAAAAAACCAATGTTTTATCTCCTGTTGTTTCAGATAAACTCGGTGTTCAGCTTCCGAGCAAACGAAGACTTTCTCCATAACGACATCAGAGTGAAGCCGGACCTCGACGCCCTGGGCGCACTCGGCGACGTCGGGTGGTACTGCATCCGTGCAATCTTGTGGGCTGTAGACTACGAGTTGCCCAGGAACGTGATCGCCCTCAGCGACCCTGTTAAGAACCAGGCCGGCGTGCTCCTTGCCTGTGGCGCAACTCTCTACTGGGCTGATGGCAAGATCGCCACCTTCCACTGTTCTTTCCTCACCAACCTTACCATGGACATCACCATCGTCGGCACAAATGGTACGCTCCACGTCACAGACTTCGTCATCCCGTACGAGGAAAAGTTTGGCCCGTTCAGCGTGGCGTCAGAGTCGAACTTTGCGGAGCTGCATACTGGGTGGGTGCCGCAGCCGAGCAGGCATGTCGTTGCGACGGAGCTGCCGCAGGAAGCTCTCATGGTCCAGGAGTTCTGCAGGTTGGTGCAGGGCATCAGGGATGCCGGTGCCGTGGTTGAGAAGAAGTGGCCGGGTATTACCAGGAAGACACAGGTTGTGATGGATGCGGTGAAAACTTCCATTGATAACGGGTTTGAGTCGGTCGAAGTTACCAGCTAAATGCAGCTCATGGCTGGTCATTTCGGTACTGCCTTCAAGCCCACGATCATATACTTACTGAAATAATCTGAATGATTCTTATCATATGAGGACGGTGTTGCAATTATCAAGTTAAATGTTACTATGAATTTATCTCGCAAGATCCCCACAAAAAAAATCGTAAGATGGGGAATTTGGTATATGGATGCTCAGTGATTTATAAATGGTGCTGTTTGATGCTAGCCCAGCTCAATGGCATTATCTGTAAGCCCTTGTACAGCTCCCAAACCTCTGCCTGAAAATATGGTAAAGCCAAAGCAGGGGCAGAGACTAGTTTATTGAAGTTACTCAAAAGCTTTGTCATTAGTTGATACCCAGATGAACTTTACCTTTCTCGACAGATCATACAAGGGCCTATATAGTGCCATTGTCCTTTATATATGGTACCTAGTAAGACCCAAGAAAATCACTATGTTTGCAGATCTCTTTGCATGTCTGTGATACACCATTTTATATGATTATATGCCCTCTGGCATTCCACTTGATCTTCACCAAAGACACACTTGTTTTCCCTCAAAAGTTTGAAAGCAAATGCTAAATGGTGAATATGTGATTTCCTTCTTAGAGCGGTAGACTAAGATATCAATGAAGTGTACCAAGATAAGTTTCAAATATCTCATTCCTAAGTGCTTTTCACTCCGTCCGCGAATAAGTGTACATATAATTGGTATCACTAGATTCGTCTTGCAATGAAGCTTCAGAATATGACAATTTGATATCATATATATTTCTCTTTTTTCTATAAAGTTGATCAAATTTTTAAATACTTGACTTACTACAAAACATACATATGCACTTATTCGCGGATGGAGCCATTATGACCTATGAACATGCGAAAGTCCAAATAACATCGCTAAGCGGTAAATACTCATAATGTACACAGTGAGAAATTGCGCAGTACTCCATCTTTATACTAGTGTCGAGACCCTACGGCCACGTACTCCCACCGTGGTGTGTGCTGGTGGGCCGAGCAAGGCGGGCCTTGTCTTTGACAAGCAACATTTGCGCAATGGGTCTGCCATTTATACAGAGTCGCCTGATTTGATGAGTACTACACTAGTAAATCAAAATAACTTGATGGTAGATAGGGAGGGTTATTGCGCCCTCCCCTACAGTTCTTTGAATTTTACAGTACAGTTCTTTGAATTTTACATGTTGTTTTAATCATATATTGTATTCACTGTTTTATTCCTTTCAAACTTCACTAACTATGAAAAAGATGGCATAATTCGTGCACGTGAGAGAGAGGGTAGGCATAGGTCGTTGTAATCAGTGGTTGTTAAGTTTAGATGTGCACCATGCTGAGACCGACACCGCCCACTCATCGTCGGAGCCCTTTCCCGTGCGGCCTTGTCTCCTCCCGCAGGTCGGCACAACAACACATTGGATGACGACCGACGGCTATTAAGGCTGAGAGAAAAATCAAGGCACATTATTGCTTGGGGTGAGATCTTGAGGTCGTGAGGAGGCAGGCCAGGCTCATATATAGACTTTTCATGGCCCCTGGCCTCCACTGCATCCTGGATCCAAAACAACTTACCGAAACTTTGCAAGCCACTGGCTTCCTGACACCACTAGCTAGTAAACATGCACATGGATGAAAGATTAGAAACATATTCTTTCTACTCAGGGGTAAAGCACCCGGAAAGCGGACGAGGAAACACAAGTTTCCATTTCAGGCATATATATAGAGAGAGTTATAATCAATACAAATGTTACATATGATACATTAGCTTTTACCACGTACTTCCTCCTTTCCAAAATACTTGACATGGATTTGTCCAAATTCAGTTGTATATTTTTTTCCGAAAAGTGAGTTTATTACTTAAAGAGTTTTAAGCATTACACTCGGCCTCTGGATAACTAGGATGCGCATAGCTGACAAGTTTACAGGTACGAAAAGCAAAAAAAAAAAAAGGCAAAACATATCATGATGAGAAATGGTAAAAAAACGCCTAAGGTGGAATCATATATGGACGTGTTTAATTTACAACCGGATTTAGATAAATCCACGTCCAATATCTTGAAATGGAATAATTTTGAAACGGAGAGAGTACATGTGAAGGGAGAAGAGTGCGTTGGGCTCAGGGAAGGAGCCAGGAAATTCGGCCAATGGGTTCACTCAAGATTTGATCATGAACTAACTATTGTATTATAAATCTTAGACCACCTCAATACAAGGCCATACCACTCAAATACATCATAGTAAACCGAAATATCATGGCATGTATAGCTGTAATATATTAAAACTAAATGAAGACATACGGGTAATTGAAATCCTAAAACCACCACTTGTGTACATATTTAGGTAGCACAGAAAAATTGTAACTTTATTGGCCGCTTCCGTCCTCCTTGAAAAATTGAACAAAAATGAATTAATTTCATGTGTTTTAAGGAAGTACAATAAAGTGAAACATGTAAATTGACACACATTTTAAAGTTTTTCTTGTCGATCTTTCATATTTTTAAAAAGATCAAAAGGCCTTGTTCACCTTCTCACTATACTCAAGCCAACCACCATATTTTTTTAAACATTATGGATTAAATCTCCGTTCTTCATCTCCAATGAGTATATGTGGCCAATGAGAACATGGGAGGACACGAAAATTCGGAGCATATTGAACATGGCTGCACACAAAATTTGAGAGTGAGGATTTTTTTCCGGGGACATGGTAAGCACTTGACCTGCACGGAGAATTTCAAAGAACCGTGCAGGGCTCCACACAGAATTACGGAGAACGTGAATTTGACCGAAAAATGATGAACGCCGCACGCTGGACGGAGTACACCTGTTTTTCTAGAAGTTTAATATGTACCCAACATAGCAGTGTGAGAAGTGAACGTTCTGCAAACATTTCCCACGAATAGGAAGTAAACGTACCAAAACACTTGGTTTTTATCACCGCATTTTTACACACCAAAATATGTGGACTTTGAGAGGGTCTGGGATGCAGGGAAACTGTATGAACGGAATAGAAAACTTCCTGTCATAACCGAATTACTGTCAGGACAAGATTGCACGAAACTTTGAACTCAGAAGCCAATCTTGCTCATGAAATCATATGTGCTACACATCATTGATCCGCGTGAAAGTGTTTTCACCTTAAAGGAATTTCACTGCCGCCTTTTAGTCAGCCTGAATCAAATTCACACTCGTCTCATCCTCGATAGTCTTGTACGTGTTCCATCGCTATAGGACTCCGCCTTCTTCTCTTATAGTCATCCGCACTTTGCCATGTGCACTGAACATCACAGAATGTACGACCATGTACTTTTCAAGCTTCTGATACTCCAGACTTGCCAACACTTCCGCAGATTCCCCATGGCCGACTCATGTCTATAGAGTTCATTATCGAACATATAAGGATCTGGGAGTTCATTATCGAACATATAACATATGGGGATTTTCATAAATGTTAACAACTATTCAACTGGTGAAGTTAATGACACAACTTGATGGTACCCCAGAACTAATGATAACGAAGTTGATTCCTTTTTGGTGACCTGCAGTTGACAATTGATAGCAAGTACTGTATTGGGTAATGCTTCAGAGGAACTAAAATGGAAGTAATATTGTTGTTCACCATGTTGATGTTGGTGGGAGATTCCACTCACTTCTGCTAACGTCTCTAACAAGCAATAACATGCCCAATTGACTACACAAGATGGGTCCATATTGAACGGTATGCATACCTTCTTATGCTAATGCTTTGGCATGCAGGTTATTTTCACATCTGCTAACCACATATCAATAGCATAATTGTCCATCTAGGTTTGAGCATACTGATGTATAAACCATATACTCTTTACCATTAATACCCCATCGTTTATTTTGTTCTAATTTGTTGGCTACTTGGTTTGATAGGAATACTGATCTTGGAGAAAGTTCAGTAGCATAGTCCTTGCAATATAATTAGAGAAATTGTTATGAGAAAGGTTCATGAAAGAATGCATTCACGTGCTTGTTTAAGTCAATTGGCATACCTGGCCCAATCATTTTAGTGCTACTTGGGTAAGTGCTTAATTCCTTTTTATATATTTGTATTTGCGAAAAAGACAAATGAAGTGAGGCAAAAGGCAGTTTTTGAGTAAATCTGGTTTCAGTCATAGTTTGTGTTAAAGAGAAGAGAACTACACTATCTACAACAATCAGTTATGTTATTAGGATTATATTAAGTGCTAATACACATCCACTGTTACTAATACACTAATTATATATTTTCATACACTTCTCTATTGTCTGCAGTTTAATGTATGGGCCCTTTTAAATTGATTATCAAGCTAATCTCAGTTGTTAAGTGTAATTCTATGCCCAGCCTTGCAAGTGTTATAAGATCTGGAGTCATGTTCAAGTTGCTTAAAATTCTCTCCACAGATTTTTTTTCTAGGTCGAGTTAAAAAAGCAATACCGAATTTTACAAATGGGGATAACATGATCCAGCAAAGAACTTAAAAACATGTTAAAATTTCTCAACCAGTTGCTGTTGCTTTGGTGGCAAAAACTGAAATGTCATTCTTCATTACTTTAAGCTGATAGACACCAGGTTGACTATGTTACAGATTCTTCAGTATACTCTGTTTCGTGATCACGAAGGATGCTAACTTGCTAAGTGTTTCCCAGCAGTGTACCAAGCACAGGGGTAGGCTACATCAGGGCGACAGGGCCTCTATCGTCGTATGTTTGCAAGATGATACTGCGCGATATTTCGGTTTTGTGGTTATTGGCAATGGTGTTGCTGGCCTAAGTTCTGCTCTAGAAAATTGCAACAGCTCTACTGCTATCATCACCAAAACAGAGGCTCATCAGAGCAGCACAAATTGCCCACGAGGTGGTGTCAATGACATTCTACACCCTGTAGAAAGTTGCATGCAAAACACAACTGTTTGACAGGCTTATCTGTGTATGACGAGGCTGACAGGGTAAGTTTAGCAATCATAATGGGTGCAATAGATGCTTTCTTATGAGACTATATATGGTCAATGGATCCTTGCGTGTTATTAATTTTAATTCATTGTTCTTGATTACTCCCTCCATTTCTAATTATAAGATGTTTTGGATATATCAATGTAGACCTACATACGGACTAAAATGAGTGAATATATACACTAAAACGCGTCTAGATATGTGTGAATCAGGAAAAGGCTAAAACATCTTAGATTTAGGAACGGAGGGAATAATAAATAACCTCCCTCTTGTTATCTTTCAGATAGTGTGCACAGAAGGTCCAGAACATGCTAAGGGCCTTAATAGCCTCGGTGCTTTATTTGATTATAGGCCAAGGTATAGATAGCACTAACAAGAGGAGTTGGACATTCCCACAGTAGAACCATTCATTCTGCTCATATGAAGACATGGCGGAGGCAAGCAATTGCATTCATTAGGAATAAATAGTGCAGTATCTTGGCATTTTTTTTCTTCTCTTATGTACATGTATATGATATAGCAGATAACTTAGACTGCTTCAGGAATTAGAGTTCTCTGTTCTTTTTCTCATTACAATCTAACCATGGTTTTAAAGACGTCCGCCTAGGCGTCAAGGCGCCCCCCCCCCTCCGCCTTGGAAAAACGACCGCCTTAGGCGCCTAGGCGCCTAAAGCGTCCGCCTAGGCGTCGCCTAGGCGCCCCCACTTCGCCTTAGGACGCCTTAACGCCTTAAAAACCATGAATCTAACATATTATTAGTTCTTTGTTGGTTCTCCGTTATTTTTTCACCTATAAAATAGTGTCGTTTTTAATAGATGAACCAATAACACCTACAGATCAATGACCATCATGCCAAATATAAGGGACTCATTATTCACCTTGGTTTGGTGTGTTTATAAGACTACAGTTGGAATTGGTATGGCAGCCATTGTAGCTGACTTTTTCAAGTTATCAGGGAACACACATCGATGAGAAAAACAAGCCACGCACAAATGACATCACAAACATACTACCTTAACCAAGAAAACTCAGATTCAGCTATAACAGGATGAAATAATGCACACTCAATCATACTATCAAACCGTTGAACACCACCCGGCAGAGCACGCCTCGTACTAGTACCATCTAAAAGATTATTATCTTAACCCACTGAATGGTAAACATCAATATCCATCCCCTCATATTCCTTCCCGGGTACAAGCTCCCCAGACTCCGGATCACTGTCCACGTCATCTTTCTTCTTGGGTGCAACCTGAAGATCTAGCCCCAGAGCAGCCCTCATCGTCTGGAGCTGCTTCTCCTTGCGTGCGGCGACATGGTGGCTCTGTGTGCCCGTAATCCTGAGAAGAGATAAACGTTTGTCAGAAACGTATGAAACAGAGCAAATTACTGAACATATGAGTAGCAAAATAACAAAGCATACACCAGAAGGAGAAGGGACCGAAATCAGAGCACATATCACTACCAACTACAGTAGCATAATAAGCTATAGATATAGATTGTCTAAAACCATACTTGAAGGACCAATTCTGTTTGAATGTGAAATAAACTCAAACACTAGACGAATGTATTGGCATATATCTATCACTGGTCTCTCGTCTGCAACAACTCCACATGAAAAACAACGATAGCTGACGGACACGGGAAAAAACAAGGCCAATTCGCAGATCCATACCCTTCGCCCGGCCGCCCCACGGCGACGGCAGCAGCAGCCGCCTCGAGTTGGGCCTCCTTGCGCGCCTCCTCGACGCGGTCCTCGATCTCGCCCTCGGTGTAGCCCTGCTCCTCGAGGGTGTCCCTCAGCAGGACCAGCCGCAGCTCCACCTGGCGCTTGCGGTCGTGCTCCAGGATCTCCTTGTTCGGCTTCCGCATCCCGCCGAGGCCCCCGGCGTTGGGGTCGTCGTAGCCGGGGTACGGCGCCTTGGGGTCGTCGTAGCCGGGGTCCCGGGGCCGGATGAAGAACTTGTTGGTCTGGACGTACCCATTCGTGCCCGACCCGCGCGCGGTCTGGAGGCCGATTCCGTTGTACATGGCGGGCGGTCGGCGAGATGCTGCCGGATCTGCGAAACCCTAATTTCGAGAGAGTTGGGTTCGTGGCTTCTTTCTGGGGGCCGATTCGAAGACGACGGGATGGGGAAGGAGGAGGGGCTGGGCTGGAGTGGGGCAGATATTTCTTTCAGCCGCGGCCCAGACGGTCTCGTGAGGCCCACTTTTCGGTGTATGATTCTTTTTAGCCGTGTACGTGTCGAGTGTCGTGTGTGCACGATATGAGGAAATTTTGGTTCGTCTGGAGTAAAAAGCATAAAACAACTAGCCAAATGCCCGTTCGTTGCAACGGGGCAGATAAATCTATAGTGTATGACAATTGATTGTCACGTCCATTGCATCTGACGTGTTCAACAAAAAATAATGTTTGTAGAATGCACCTTATATTTTCTTAATCCATGTAAGCCACTTTCTCAGAAGTGATCCCCCTTGGATTAACTTTTTTTGAATCCACCAAACCCAGATATATTCCTAATGTATCTCTTAGTGATGGCAGAAAATAATGGGCTTACTCCTTTTTTTCATTTGAAGCTTTCTGACAAACTATTATTGTCTTTTCATCGCTTAGCGCTGAAAATTTCTCAGCGTGATCAGAAAATCATCAGCGTTTCACCTATAAGAGAAAGAGGTGGATCAAGTGACATCATGTGCTGCAGAATCTCGTAATAAGCACCACATCCCCACGACAATGTTTGAATTAATATTTAATTACAACAATGAGAATAAATTGCAAACTATTTTTGCATAATTTTAAAGGGATGCTTACATGGGCATTGAAGCAGGCGCACTGTTCCAAAGGTAATCATTTGCCCTGAGTTCCTCTACACAAACTGAGGGGAGGGACAACATGGTGAGAGAGGCTGCAAAATATACAACTTTCATACATATGATCTGGAAATAATAGTAAAAGTGCAATCATGTTCAGTGCACCTTGTGTCCACATCTGCAAACAACATCCACTTAAAGAGGATGTACAACAGTAGGCATCCACGTAGTTCCACATAACCATAAACCGGCACACTGGATGATAAAGAATCAATTTATCAAACACGTTGCATGCAACAACATACACATATTCATCTATCTTCATCTGTGCTCTCAACAAAATCAGCATGATGCAGTCGAAGTCATTACAGAGAACATCTCAGCCATGGCTGCTAGCGGGAGGAGGTGGGGTTTACATCAGCATGGAGAAGAGTGAGCGCGGAACAATCAGTTTCTTGATGTCTTCCATGCGGCTGTAATGAACCTATTCGCCCTCACCTGTCTGGACGTATCGAAAGAAGAAGCCGTGGCCGCACGAGCATGACGTCTCCAGCTGCTCTGGGCGCTGCTCGCCGTCCAGGAACTCCACGATGTGGTCGCACCCGGGTGCCGGGCACGACCGGAGCTTCTTCCCCTCCTCTACGTACAGACAGATGAGGACGTATCGGCGTGCGTCGCCTGAGTCGGCGACCTCGTTCACGCACAATGGCGACGGCCGACGAAGCAGGACGTATCATATACTCCCTCTGTTTCAAATTAATTGACTTGGTTTTGTCCAAATATGGATGTATCTATACTTATTTGATGTCTAGATACATCCATGTGTAACAAAATGTGTGTCAATTAAATCCGAACGGAGGGAGTAGTTTTTATAGCGCTCGTGTACTCGGTCGTTTGGTTTTCTTTAGCAACGGAGCAGGAAGTATCGTTTGATTTTTGCAACGATCGTGTACTTGGTTTGTTTAGCCATTGATTTTGCTCCATGAATCACGGGAGGAGCTGCTAGTAGGGTAAACGAGCAGGGCACAAAGGCATAGAAGGAAACGGACTGCTCCAGAAATCCAGGTCCGATGCGTACACCTGATGCCGAGACCTGATCGATATTGTGTTTATATTTTTTCTGTACGAACTGTTATGTTGACTTGGCGGTGGCATACTCGGTAATTAACCTAGCAACACAAGGGTAAAATCGGAAAGTGAAAAACGGACCATCACCTGAAGACATATTATATAGTAGAGATATTTATAGTTGAAGCAATATTTCTAGATTTAATATATGAATAAATTAATTAAAAATATATTGATCAAATAGTTGGTGTCGTGCGTTGCACATGCACCGTCACAATCGATCGATCAGTAGCTACAGTAGCACGTACGATCGATCCGATCAATCGCATATATAGGATTCAGGTAGCTAGTTCGTGTTGACGGAGAACCCGCAACCCGACGAAGCTAGCCCAGCACCACGCCGGCCGGCCGCCCCTGCCCGCGCCGGCCGCGCGACTTCCGCCTCCCGCCTTCCCGGCCGGGGCCCGTGAACCGATCGGCTTATTTTTATCGGTGGCAATATTTGTTATTATTACGAAACTACAAAGATTTGAACCAATATGGATAGTTGATCAAATTAAACGGTATAGATTTAATGTATCAACACAGCTCAACACATGTTTGCTTTTTTTTTTTGCGAAACACATTACAACGCAAGCGCTCATATACACGCGCATACACTCACCCCTATGAACGCACACCCTACCCCTATGAGCATCTCCGAGAGACTGAGCCAGCGGATCAGGTCTTGAGATTGACGAAGTCACCACGGGCGCCTCGCTGTCGACGGGAACGTCGCCTCCCACTGAAGAATATTCCGCCTAAATGAGAAACACCAGCGTCAAACCTGGGGTTTGAACTCTGATGGGCTGGGGGTACAACCACCCTACTAACCATCTTGCCACAGGCAAGTTCTCACATGTTTGCTCTTTTAATAGTAGTATAGATTGATATCTTTTAAAAAATAGTAGTATAGATATAGACAATGATGGGCTTTATAAATAGAACCTCAAATAAAATAAAAATTACAGCTTGGACCTCAAATTTTGCACACAAAACCCTGGAAGAAAAAAATAAATAAACAATTGGTTCCTGTCACTTGGGATGGACAAGAAGTGAAGTGCCTCTTCATCGTCCACCAAAGACCATGGCATTGCTCAAAGTCGCAATGTGGTTATCTCCAACCCGGAGCTCCTTCCCTCGGCCTCTTCCAAATCTATAATACTTCGCGCCGCCAACCATTCTCCCGATACCACCATCCGGCCGGATAGAGTACAAGCATTCTTGAAGGCGAGATCCAACTTAGGCTTCGCTTGGTTGGTCGGAAATTAGTCCAAAATGGGGGTGGAAAATTACGGAGCTATACAGCTCCTTCTGAAAATCCGGCGACACAAGCTAACGTGTTGGGATTTTTCCGACACCGTATTGTCTAACAACAATCCAATCGGGCATTAGAAAATACCTTAGCACGGTGTAATTCTTCTAGGAGATCTTCAGTTACTTAAATTGGGAATTTATTTTATATCATTAAGACATTGGATCTTTCGTTCTTACCAGTATTGCTGGTGAAGCACCACGTACGTATTGTAATCCTTTGTATACTTAGGGAAATTAATTATCTCGAATTGAGTAAGGAAATTATGTCTCAGTTACACAATTGATCTTCCGAATATTTTCAAACCCTTCACAACCTTTTTCCCTACTGGGAGCTTGGCTCTGATGGTTGGGTTCCCTGTGGTGGAACCAGCCCACCCAGGTTCAAGTCCTAGACTTGGCATGGACGTTTGCATTTACATTTACCTGGATTTATTCCAGGTTTATCCGGCGCTATTCTTTCAGTGGTAGGTGACGTGCCCGTCAACAGCGAGGCGCCTGTGGTGACTTCGTCAACCTCAAGATCTGCCGGCTCAGTCCTTCAGAGGTGCTCATAGGGGTAGGGTGTGCATGCGTGCGTTCATAGGGGTGAGTGTACGTGCGTATTTGTGAGCGTCTGTGTTGTACTGTGTTCTCAAAAAAAAAAAGACCCTACGGCCACGTACTCCCACCGTGCTGTGTGACACTGCACGGTGCTGGTGGGCCGAGCAAGGCAGGCCTTGTCTTTGACAAGCAACATTTGCGCAATGGGTCTGCCATTTGTACAGAGCTCACCTGATTTGATGAGCACTGCACTTGTAAAAAAACTAACTTGATGGTAGATAGGGAGGGTTATTGCTCCCTCTCCGACTAACCTATTCTAGTGGATATTGTACAGTTCTTTGATTTTTTTTTTAATCATACATTGTATTCACTGTTTTATTCATTTCAAACTTCACGAATTATAAAAGATGGCATAATTCGTGTGCGTGAGAGAGAGGGTACGCATAGGTCGTTGTAATCACTGGTTGCTAAGTTTAGATGTGCACCATGCGTATTTTTTGTCAAATCTGGCCCTTTTCCGAAACTAATAGCATAAATGGCCTCCTTTTAAAACTATTTCTAAATCTGGGCTCTGAGATCGGCGCCAATTAACATGGAGCCGAAGTTGTGCATGTTGGCTCCATTTCCGTGTGGCGCCGAAGTTTTTTGCGGGAGCCGGCAAAAATCTGACGTGGCAGGGTCGGCGCCATCCCAACTGGCGCCGAACCATGCTACCATTTTCTTGGTGAAACCAAGTGCGAGAAAGCTTCCTGCTGCATGCAATCATGGGGCTGTTTTGAATGTTGCATGCATGGGGCTGTTTTGATCGAGTGATTGCCATGTCGTAGCGAGCTAACAGTTAGCTGCTTGGTACGGCTAATGGGCTGAGCTGTACTTCTTTTTCAAAAAAATGCGGTGTCGTGGACCACCAAAATTTGTTTTTTTTTATTTGAAATTTCCTGCGTACATTCAAAGAGAGTACGACGTACAAAGTACACCATACAGAAGCCAAGTAAAGACATACGTACGCAGAGGATACAGAGCAAAGCAACCGTCGGCAGCACCACCGTCGTCGGGGAAGAAGACCGGCGCCCACCTTCCAGCCACAGCCCGAGGGCACCTCATCTGAAGAGCGCCGCAGAAGCCGTCCGCCGCGCAGCGACGGAGTCTAGGCCGTTGAACGAGCACGGCGCAGACCCTCCCTTGCCAGCACCACCACCTTCCCGCCACCGTCTTCGACGCCGACAGCCACGGCCGCAGCCAACCTCGCCCCGCCCTGCAACCCCACCGCCGAGCCCTCCGCCTACACGGACCCGGCGGGATCCAGCAGATCTCGAGCACCCCGCCGGGCCTCAAGCATCTGCACCGCGAGCGCGACGACGACGAGCCCCGAGGAGCTCCACCGCCGGAGAAGGGACGCGCCGTCACCAAAACACCCATCCGCAGCACCACCTCCTCCAAGGCGCCGCCGACGGGAACACCACCAGGTCCTACCTTATGTACAAGCCGGAATCGGGGATCCCCCACCCTCCCGCCGCCGCAGCGGCCGGCGGAGGGGAGGAATCCCACGATTCGGCGGCGCGCACGGTGGAGACGACGGCGAGGTTCCAAAAATCGCTTTTCGCTTCCTCCTGCAACAGTAGACGGGAGAGGGAACGTGACGACCACCAAAATTTGTATGCAAGTGTAACTAGATTAAACTGTTAAGATGGTACTACCTCCGATCCACTCTAAGTGTCGGAGAACATAAGCATATACAAATTCTAGCACAGCTATAGCGACAGTTATTTGTGATCGGAGGGAGTATTAAAGAACAGTTAAATCTTATTCGAACATCGGTCTTAATTTCCCAATTGATGAAATGGTGTTATTAGGATTGCTTTCCCATCAGCTCAAAAATGTATGCGTATGTTACTGACAGAAAAGGCAATAACGTCTTGTGACCAACATGACGCAAACCACTTATCCAGTCTCTCTCATATATGTTTAAATTAAGCAGCTATTGCAAAAAAAAAAAACACAAATTAAGTTGGAAATACCTTCCAAACGAGCCATCTGAAATCATTAAAACAGTTTCATATTTTTCATTTAGCAGTTTTAGACAAACATTAGAGTTCTAGTTACTCCCTGATTTGTTGCACACCCAAAAAAATGTTTTTCCTTGCGCTTAATTAAGTAATATTTTATGTGCTTGGTTATTACTTATTCACAAGATAATCCATATCACATTCTCAAGTTGCCCACGAAATTCCAAATACCCAAACAACAATATTTTATAGATGAAGTTTATAATGGACGATATATGTATGTATAAGCTTATAATTCATATGTTCTTTTAATCATAACATATACTAACAACTTTTGATGAGTGTGGATGATTCCAAAAGAAATATAAATCATGTTTACTCCTCGGCAACATTCGACGTAAAACCATGCATATATTGGAAACCATGCATGCCGTGGTGTAGTATTTTGCTAGCCCATGTCGCTTATCAAGTCGCTAATCAAGGCATGCATACTTGCGCCATGCATGCATATTATATATTAAATGGTTGGACCAAACACTAATGAAAGAACTGTGTCAACATGGCAGCTCAGATTTTCGCGGGTCCTAGCAGCAAACTTCGGCGTTCAATTCGAGTGGTGTCGACCTGCACAATTTCGGCTCCATCGAGATTGGCGCCGACTCGAGAGGCCAGATTTGAAAATAGTTTTTCAGAGCGGCCAGTTACGCTATTAGTTTATGAAAACGGCCAAATTTGTCAAATAATACGCACCATGCTGAGACCGATACCGCCCACTCATGGTCAGAGCCCTTTCCTGCTCGGCCTTGCCTCCTCCCTCGTGTCAGCGCAACAGCCCAATGGAGGACGACCAACGGCTAGTAAGGATGAGAGAAAAATAAAGGCACAGATAGGCTTTTCATGGACGCTGGCCTCCACTGCATCCTGGATCCAAA
Organism: Poa pratensis; assembly: GCA_947311845.1. Lineage (NCBI taxonomy): Eukaryota > Viridiplantae > Streptophyta > Magnoliopsida > Poales > Poaceae > Poa > Poa pratensis. The sequence goes on from CAMZMU010000027.1 coordinate 8,343,118, forward strand.
ACAACTTACCGGAACTTTGCAAGCCACTGGCTTCCTGACACCACTAGCTAGTAAACACGCACATTGATGAATCCTTAGAAACAGATTCTTTCTTCTCAGGGGCAAAGCACCCGGAAAGCGTACGAGGAAACACAAGTTTCCATTTCCGGCATATATATAGAAAGAGTTACAATGAATACAAATGCACACTATATGAGAACGTACTACTCTGTCATTACAAAACATGCCTAAAACGGAAGGTGTATGTCCTGAATACCAAATTTAACGACCATGTTGAATTCAGTTTTTACTCTCATTTAAAAAAAAAAAACTGAACTACAAACTAGGTTGACGATCACAACGGAAGGTTACAAGGAACAAATAAGCCTATTATAAGAATGGAGAACTCGCTTCATACTTTGCCCGAAGTGAACTCTGCGACTTTTTTGGGTTTAAATAAGGAGATGTGATTGACATTAAACGATCCCAGTGTGCCGGTAAATAAAAAAATATGAAATAATCATGTATTTAGGGTAATTTATTGTAAACCCATGAACCCATCCCAAGGATTGAAATAAAGAAGATTTGAAAATCTTGTTATTTACCAAAGGAAGCATCACATAATCCGAATTAAGATGAGATTAGGAGGCTCAGTGCCCAATATTAAAACCCCTAGAGGATGAAACTGGCTAGGTTTGGATTTCAATGAGAATTCAATTATGTATTCTTCTAGGGTACACTTTTTTTAGAAATGGGAGCCCCGGCCTCTTCTAGGGTAAACTTGTGCTGATACAAAAAAGAAATACTTGCTATCCCATCAGACATGGCCATGCAGTCGTGGAACAGTGCCCGAGATTGTTTCACCCGCAAGAAGAAACAAGTCAGGGAGGGCCATTGCCCCCCTCTCCGACAAAACCTATATTTGACAACACTATACATTTTTTTTATACTTTAAAAGTGGGGTTTGGTTATTGTGTTCATTGTTAAAATAAGCACATAATCAAAAGTAGTATAAATGATAACATTTTTCATAGATGAAAAGACCAGAGAAGTAATATGAACTAACCAAGTGAAGGAGAACTTCATCCTCCATCAAGTGCATGTAGCAGAACTGGGGTACCAAATGTTGTAACTTATAGGAGGTTGTAATAAATCAATTAATGTATAATCTTACAAAGCACCATACAATGTAGCATATAATACTACCACGCTACGCTAGTGTTGCAATGATCAAGATCAACGGTTCAAAAGATTATTAACTAGCACAATAATAAAAACATATCGATGGCACACGCGTGTAATCTATACAAGTATACAAGCCCACCGACACACCATCACCATGTGTGGGGTGTAGTCATATTGGTTTGTCCTATGTAAATCGTATTGCGAAGCTCCTACAACATCACCATAATCATCACCAGAGAGTACGGCCCGTTAGATTGTACATGCACGAGCGACGAGACAGTCCACGCCGTTGGCTATAACCAGACAACCCATCAGTAAAACGAGCCCACGGGAGATCATGAGTCGCCGAAATCTGCCGGTGGACGGGGGACTCATTGCCATCACATGCTTAATTTACGCAAAGAATGTCCGGGACAGATGGTACTAACACAAAGACCTTGAACACAGGGGTGCCTGGGAGGGTAAGGGAGTGAGGAAAAAGATGCAAACGCATGCGCTGACAATAGTGCTCGACACGAGCAAGTAGTAGTGTCGTCCCTGCATGCTGCTCTAGCTTAACTGGACTTGCATGTAGATAAAAACACATGAAATATATCATTTTTTAATTAGGTTCATCGGATGGTCCAATTTTTTTTAAAAAAATTGGTTCATAGTGGGGCCGGGGGAGGGGGGCAATTGCCCCTCTCCCCTCCCATGATGAGGATGTAAAAATAATTTAACATAATTTTTTCTAACATGATTATGCAAGATTCAGTTCCACACACTAGTCATGAAGCTAAACTTAATTAATGTGGTATGGTTTTGTATTTGACTAATTAAAAGATTTAGAAATATACATGATTAATGTTGCACGAAGAAAGGAATAAACTATCATAATTATATTTTGTGGGGTTTTCCTATATGAACTATAGATATATAAAAAAGGGAATAAGAGAATTGAAGATTCCATAATACTGGGTAACATATACTAAGTTAATTTATGTAGGCACAATCCTTTCAAATAACAACATATAGACCAGACCTAAATTTATTGTCACGCTTGATTTAGAAAAATCAAGCGCAAATAAGGCCTATCCATACCCTTTAATTAGCTGTGTGCCCTGCGCCCACGACATCCAAAGAGTGCAATCAAGACCTACGGAGTAGTGGTAGGTCGCTGCATAACTTAGCTCGGGTGACTGCCATACTCTGCCTTATGACGTCCTCCGCTACTGGCCCCATCTGCTACTCTAGCGATACTTCCCATTGGAGGGCATGCACGTGATCATTATTTTTTATGTATATTGATGAATTGCAATGTGACAAGGATAAAATGAGACAATCTGATAACAAAGAGGTGTTTACAAGTCTATCTACAAGCTCACGTAAAAATGTATAAATTCATCAACCAACTTCACAGACAGCCCGTTCGTGGGAAATCACCTCGTGCGAGCTACTCCTTCCGTTCTGAAATACTTGACTCTAAAGTGAGTGTATCTAGATGTGTTCTTGTCTAGATACACTTAGTTAGAAGTCAAGTATTTGTGAACGGAGGGAGTAATAGCCAACGTGACATATGGATACCGAATGTGTTGTTTGATGAGATCATTTGAGCTATCTTTCAGTGAGGATGGTTGGCTACATGATGAAAGATTAAATGCTTAGACCTCCAATTTTTGGGTGGTTAATATTTATTTTCACTTTGACTAATCCATGAACTATAATAAACTATACTATTTTTAACATTGCAATATAATACGGCTGTGTGCATGGTTCGATGCAAAGGCCAGAGGTCCGCCTCCCATTTGAGAAAATAGCCAACGTGACTCATGATGTGACGTGGAAGGGCTTATTAGCAAAATGCTGCACATTAGGATACAACTCCCTAGACCTTCTTCCTACCTTACTCTCACAAACATCACCCAATTGCGCACATGTGTAGGCCTAGGCTTGAAAATAGTTTGGGATGGCATTTAGTTTTTGTGTTGGTCTCTATTCGACTGTTGGGATAGACTCAAATAGAAAAATAAAAGGAATCCGATTTAGTTTGGGGTTTAGCCAAAAATGGATTGGACTCGATTGGATTGGCATGAGACTTTCATTACAAACTATAGTCTAAAACCAAATTGACCAATGATACCTTCGATCCGGATTTTGGATGTAGCTTTTTTCTCTCATAGTTACATGGGTTAGCGAATCCGGGAAGTAGGTATTCGCAAAAAAAAAGGAATCCGGGAAGTAGCTGCTTGGCAAGAGATTAGTAACAAGTTCAAGAAAGCTTTAAAAGTTGTGTTTGCCGGACCAAACTCATTCGTATTTGATTGTTTTATCAATGAATTATAATAGGAAAGGGATTAAGATTTCACCTACAACATTGCATATTATATGTGGGATAGATAAAATAAGATTAACCTCTGTTAGTGGTAAATAATTCATATGACATAGGGATATATATGAGTAATGCGTCCAAGGTCAACAATGTCTCACATGTCATGTGCAAAAGGGATTCATCTGTCCACTTCAGCCATATTCCATCTTGTTGGGTTGCCTAAGTTAACAGACAGAAGTTTAAGTTTAATGATGTCATTATTCTTCTCCAAGTAATTCATTTCAACTATTGTACTCCTCTTACTTCCATCGAGTTTCGTACATAGGGTTCCACGTTTCCCTGCCCTTACCTCTACCTGATCACTCTTCGACGTCTTGGATGCCTGACAAGTCCTAGGAGTGAGGCATTGACAAGATATATACATATGCATCATATGGGGCTTGTTAAACTAATAACCCAATGGTTAGATTGCGCATAGCTTCTAGGTTAGGTCTCAGCCCCTAGCCCGAGTAGACTATTCACACGTCACGATTATGCCAACAATAGAGAACATTGCAGAAAAGAGTAGATGATTGGAATAGTTATTACAATGTTGCCAGTTACGATGAGATCCAAATTAAATTAAATTAAAAGTAGTATATCCGGCAAACTGTGCGTGTTTACTAGTCCACCGAAGAAGATCCAACTGGTAATAAGTAGCAAGAGTCACTCATCGCGCTCGCACCCACCACCACACACCCGCCCGAAGAGAAGACCCACCCAGAGCGCCGAGGCCAAGCATCGAACACCTGCCGCTCGGCTCACCGCCGCCGCCATGTCGTCCGAGGAGCCGCGGCCGGTGCGGTTCGGCATCATGGGCTGCGCCACGATCGCGCGGAAGCTCGCGCGCGCCATGCTTCTTGCCCCCGCCGCGGCCGTGGCTGCCGTCGGCAGCCGCTCCGAGGGCAAGGCGCGGCTCTTCGCAGCCGACAACGGCCTCCCGCTCGCCACCACGCGGTTCCACGGCTCCTACGAGGCGCTCCTCGACGACCCAGACGTGGACGCCGTGTACCTTCCCCTCCCGACCAGCCTCCACGTCGAGTGGGCCGTCGCCGCCGCACGGCGGGGCAAGCACTTGCTGCTCGAGAAGCCCACCGCGCTGTGCGCAGCCGACCTCGACACCATCCTCGCCGCATGCGAGGAGAATGGCGTTCAGTTCATGGACTCCACCATGTGGATGCACCGTTAGAACTAATACATCTAGGATTAGCTAGATTAATCGTGACAGCAGCCTAGAACACATAATCGGATCAAAACAAAGGGGTTTGGGGATGCACTTACAAGAAATTTAGGAAGACATTGTTGCCTGCGTGGTGCAGGCCGTACTTGGCGTTGAAGTGGTCGAGGTAGAGGAAGCAGGGTGCTGTAGTCGTGTAGGAGGCCATGGACGCCGGCAGCACCACCCTCCTGGAGGCTGCCGGTGGTTGTTGGTCTTCGTCTCCCTGAGCACCACTCTTTTAGGATCGGGAATTAAGAGTTGTTTTCTGTTGTCCCAGAATAACGAACCTCATCTTTCTTATATACGTGGTGCTTGGGAAACGGGACCAAAACCAAGTCGTTGGTTTGCACTTCCGATCATGGTGCAATTCTGTTGGGGTCAAAAGGCCACGTACGTTGGTTCGTGACCCATCCCACTTAACGTTACTTTTCACCCGGTCAGAGCCGAGATCAACCAACATTCTCCCCCTTGATCGTTAGGCTCAACTTCATTCGTCCATTCTCCATAGGAATATATATCAAAGTAAGGTGTTACAACAGCTTAGGAAATTGCCATTCAACCTCAATACTTATAATATACCAGCCTATTTCGAAATGGCAAACATATTACTTATTGGGAGTGTTTTATTTAGAAGGTCCTTACATCCAGAATCAAAAGGCTTTCCAGCAACCCATGCTAGCAACATAATCTTAAATTGGGTGGTAAGCCTTCAATGACGGATCCGAAAACATATAAAACTTATTTATATGTTTAACATCATAAGTTTGATTCTGGATTCTATCTTTCACAACACTAAACATATTGTCAATGGTTTTGGCAACACCATTTGACTTGTTGCTACTCGCATAGAAAACTGCGTGTTCATATTGCAGTAGGTGGTTTGAAAAATGCTGTCTACCATCATAATTTCGGGATTTGAAATTCTTGACATACAACCTGCTCTTTAGCCTGTTCAACATGCCACATGATAAATTGCATCATTACTAATGCAATTATAATCATTCTGGAGCTTTCCACGATATAGCTCCATATGCGAGGGTGTGGATGTAACTTAACGTGGAAACTTTAATATCCACACATCTCGCAAAAACAATGTCTGAATAACCCACAAAATCAAGGTTACCAGACTTCTTATTAGTGAGCATGTAAACTTTATTGTCTTGTATATATGCAAGACTTTTGGTGGCCTTTCCAGTAGTAAACTTCTGGACTTTCTTGTATATTTGCCAATTATCCCGTTCAAAATATAGGGCACATTCATACTTGAATACTCATATTGTTTCTGACAGCCTAAACATAAGGAACCGACATTATCTGATCAGCTCATAATGGTTCCTTGGACACTAAAATGTCCACCTTTATTGCCCATAATTTCATTAGCAGGTGCGACCGAGTACTAGTACATAATATTTTCTTTCGTACTCTATCGACGTATGTCGTCATAATAGAACTTATACTCTCTTTGGAGTTATACTTGGCGAAACTCAGTACAAACAAAGTACGAGGCATCACCAAGATTCTTTATGTCTTAAATAGAAGATAGAAATTTCTTGGCTAACCCAAAAATATTTCATCTCATAAGGTAGTAAACTTACTCCCCCTCGTCTTATGGTATGAGTGTCATAACGCTCGTCTTATTTCATAACTGAAGATTTCTTAGGCAACGTGCCCTATGTCAACTTCAACTGTATGACAAACTTTTACAGTCGAGTCATACATACATTCTTAACTTAGTCGTCAACACAACATCATGTTATAATAGTAACATAAGCGTCATAACATCTAACGAGGAAACTCTATTGAGTCCTATACATCATTAGAGCAAGAAGCCTCTAAGATGATCATTAACACACACATTATCAATCACAAGGAAATTGTTGATTATCAACACCAAGTGTTGCATTAGGTATTTCTTCTCAACTTACTTGATGCATATGAACAAAGATCTAATGGAGTTATCCTTAAGATTCATGTTCATACGCTTTAGGTTCCCTGATGATCACTTAATTTAGAAGATGGAAAATATATCCAAAATCTCGATGACATTCAATTTAGTTCAAAACCACAACACCGTTGGGCGGAAGATGGAAAAGAACTTTCTGAGCTGTGACACATGATCATAAAATGACGTTGGTCAGAAGTATAACCATGAGCCACATGATACTGACAAACTTGCCACTTGAGTGAAATATGTGACAAATGATTATAAACGACGTTGGTCAGAAGTATAACCATGAGCCACATCAACATTAGATTAGCAAGGTTGTCACTTTAACATTCATGTGTGCTTCATAATACTCATAAGGGAGTAAATCCACATTAACTCGATAAAAGGAGTCAAACATTCTCCAAAGTAAGACTTCTCGTTGGTTCCATCATACTCGGAGAATTTAAAACATTCACGAATTCCCATATTCAATGAGACATTATACTCATTCATTCTCCAAAGTAAGACTTCTCGTTGGTTCCATCATACTCGGAGAATTAAAACATTCACGAATTCCAATGTTCAATGAGACAATTCCATTCTCCCCCCTCGAAATGTGGTAATCATGACCACAATTTCGACGAGGTCTCATTATTTATTTATATATTAAGAGTGCCATGGCACATACCAATACACAATTCATTCGTCGAGGACATAAAATATTCTCACCACATGGTAAGACATAAACAAAAGGTTGCATTACAAAGAACAAATGGTTCAAATAAATGAACAAATTTATTCAAATGCTTTATTCTTTACTGCCCTCTTAGCAAAACCCATTATACCCCATTTTAAATGGGTAATCCTTAAAATATTTCTCAATAGAGGCCAAATATTCTTTGACATATACTGAGTCGGGAATTGCATTCTTTATCTCAGAAGAGATGGTATGCTTCATCATAAGGAGCAAAAACATTTTGAACTCTGTTTTGTGTTCCATTGCTGAAACAAGAATAACATCTTTATGAGCATCAATAATCAACTTCAAACTTGAATTGATCTGAAAACAAGACAAGCTAATCGTGTTCTAATCTGTATCATCGTTGGGATGAAAACGGAGAATACCACTTTTCATACAGAAATGGCACATGACAATAATCAACGTTGGTCAGAATATTGTCATATACCATAATAACTTATGCTCATAAATGAATACTCAAATCAAAACTTCTCGTTTTGACTATAGAAACTTAAGTCACATAATGATCAGCAAACTCATTTGCTAAACTAATAGCCATCACTAACATAGACACCAATATATATGATGCAATCCAATATGTTATTAGACAAATGGATTCATAATTTATCGCTGATCATTTCCATCAAACTTTGACACCATAATTTTAGTAACTTAAATAGAACATGTCAAAGCTTATCACTAAAACTTTCAATGACATGATATCAAAATATCATTCATTTTAAACATTCTCATCAGGACATCTCACTGAGGAGACAATAAATTTAACATCCTCAGTGGAAACAATGTTATAAACATTCTCCAAATGAAATTTGGATATTACATCACGGTCTCACTTAATGATTAACTTTAATAGTCAATAAATGATAACTTATGACCATGATATCACATTAAAGTACTCTGAACGTCTTTGTTCAGTGAACTTCATGATTAGCCTCCATCACCTTCTGCCAATGCACGTCCGAAGACTTAAATGCATTTGACATAATACTTTAGCATTATGGCTCATCATTATTAGGCTACATAGTGCGTTGCGGAAAAACGAACCACATAGCCATAAACTCTTTATGTAAGGTGGCCTCAGCCCATTAGTGATTATCACTTCATTAATAAATTCTATAAACATGGCATCAACTTAACTTCATCTCACAAAATTCATAACTCAACATTAAAATGCTATAAAAAGATATGACTTATATTAATCTTACAACATTATATCCCCTTAAAATTCAGGCACTTGTTGATGAAAAATAATGCAAAAATCTCAATAAATACACTCAAAACTAGGAAAAAACATGTATACTTCATCATTCTCATAATAAATATCAATTTACAACTTATTTCTCAACATTCATTGATATTTAAAATGATACTCAACATAGAAAACACATTTTAGGGAACTGACTTGTAAAATTAAAACAACGTTGGTCAGATTTAATTTTACAGTCATAAACCTTCTCAAATTAAACATCAAATTCAAACTTGAAGGAAACAACTTCATATGATGTCTAATTTCATACTACCTCCGGTCCACAAAAACTGTCGTAGAGACATAACTAGCCTAGTAGAAAATCTGTACAACCTAGCGACATTAATTTCGGACCGGAGGGAGTAATTCAACATTTAAACATGCTAAATATTCTAAACAAAAAACTCGTTGGTTCATTTTTGTTCAGCATAATCATATATTTCAAATCATATTTTAGGCAATATTTTCTGTATTTAAAAACAGTGCATAAAACTGAATATTAGAAAATAAAATACACTGAAATTTAAATAACAGAAACTGTAACAGGAAATTCGGACAGAAAAAAAAATCCCAGCCAGCCCAGCCCATCTGGCCCAACAACTTGACCTTGGCCCAAGTAGAGCCCGCTGCGCCCCTCTGCGTTGCGCACCGTTGGATTTAATCCAATGGCCATCCGAGCGCCGCGGCCGGACAAAACGGGGCAGGTCAACCGGGAAAAACCCTAATCCCCATTTTCTTTCTCTCCCCCGCTTCTCTCCCGTGCGACGGAAGAACGGCGCCGGAGGCGACCGCGATTCTGCGGTGATTGGCGGCGGCCGAAGCCCGCCCTTGTCCCGGCGGCGCTGTGGCTCTGCTCGGCGGAGCAGCGTGCAGCGGATTGAGTCCAGCGCGCTGCTCTGTCGAGCATGGCTTCTGCGTCGCGTCGGTGCGGTCCGGAGGAGGCGGTGCGCGCCGTCAAAACGGCGGCCATTCAGGGCGACGACGACGACATTCGGCGTTGCGGCCGGCGACGCGTGCGTCCGTTCCGCGCCAGCGCGTCATTCCGCTCGTCCTCTACGATGGGAGAGGAACGACGTCGCGGGGCCGCGCCCTCGTGCAGCGGTAGTGCTGCACGGACCCGAAGGTGGAGGCGGCGGTCCGGCGTCGATTCTCGGTAAGATCCGATCCACATTTTTTGTGCAAAAATTGCGTCTTCTCTTAAATTTGGGATTTTCTAGGGTTGGGCTGTGGTTCGGCAGGAGGGGATTTGCCTTTTAATTGCCAAAATTGATTACTCCCCTCCTTCTAAATGCTTCATGACGACTAACAATAGATCAATTGATTAACATAAACTTATTTTGTTAATTACAGTTGACCATTAACCTTAACAGATCATGAGTAGATAGCAATTAGGCTAAACCGAATCATAATTATTAACTTAATTGCCTAAAACATGACTTAATTAAACCCGAATTTGATCTACAGATCCTATTTAGGGTTCTAGAGCTATCACAGAGGCTCTGATACCAATGTTAGAACTAATACATCTAGGATTAGCTAGATTAATCGTGACAGCAGCCTAGAACACATAATCGGATCAAAACAAAGGGGTTTGGGGATGCACTTACAAGAAATTTAGGAAGACATTGTTGCCTGCGTGGTGCAGGCCGTACTTGGCGTTGAAGTGGTCGAGGTAGAGGAAGCAGGGTGCTGTAGTCGTGTAGGAGGCCATGGACGCCGGCAGCACCACCCTCCTGGAGGCTGCCGGTGGTTGTTGGTCTTCGTCTCCCTGAGCACCACTCTTTTAGGATCGGGAGTTAAGAGTTGTTTTCTGTTGTCCCAGAATAACGAACCTCATCTTTCTTATATACGTGGTGCTTGGGAAACGGGACCAAAACCAAGTCGTTGGTTTGCACTTCCGATCATGGTGCAATTCTGTTGGGGTCAAAAGGCCACGTACGTTGGTTCGTGACCCATCCCACTTAACGTTACTTTTCACCCGGTCAGAGCCGAGATCAACCAACATGCACCACCCCCGCACCGCCAAGATGCGGGAGCTCCTCGATGACCGGACCACCATCGGCGATGTCAGAGTTGTGAGTACTTCTACAAACTTGATTCGTTGATACATTTGGATTTGGTGGAATCTTTTAGTCAAAATATTGGAAACTAGCTAGGTTTGTCTGACTGGTTTGCCTTAATCTAATCTGTTGCATCGGTTAAAGCGTCCAAAGATTCTCTGACTGCACCTAAATCTGATTGCAGTTTGTCGTTTGAGGGCTAGTGACCATTTAAAAACTTGGTGGCATACTTGGACTCGAGCTACCGAAACGTATTGGGCTGTGAGATGATTCTCTCTTTCGAACAACTTGAAATTTGTGATGACAGAGTGGTACTTTATTACTCAATTTGACCATGTTCGCTGGCCTTATTTCTGTACTTCATTAAGACATTCATGATAAATCTGTTGCATCGGCCGAAGCGTCCAAATATTCTCTACTGAACTCTGAGTGTACCTAATTTGATTGCAGTTTGTCGTTTGAGGGCTAGTGGCTTAAAAAAAGTAAGAAAAACTTGGTGGCAGACTTGGATACTTGTACTGGAACCGTACTGGGTTGTGAGATGATTCTCTCTTTTAAACAACTTGAAATATTGTGATGACATAGTGGTACTTTATTGCTGAATTTGATCATGTCTGCTGGCTTGTTTTCTTTACTTCATTGTGAGAAATCCGTGAAAATTATTCAAAGTTTCATGCAATCTTCAGGTTACTGACTTAACTAGTACTTCAGAATTCAGACCGCCAAACTAAAATTTCTGTCCCGTATTGCGATTTGTTTTTCCAAATAGTTCTGTCTGTTCACATAATCTAGCATACAGCTACCATCTGCTGACTTTGTTGTTCCTAGTTCAGTTTCCAACAGACTGAATTATGATGATGGCTTAAGGATATGGTTAACTTTCCGATGCTTCAATGTCTGGCCTACACCTGAATCTGACTGATTATTATCTTGATAAAATATACACAAGTTACCTCCCGAAATCTACATCATTGAAGTTCGTACGGTTGGGCCCATCTTGTAGATATGACTGCACTGTCTCAGCACCGTTGCAAATGGGCAACACATGAGATGCAGTCTACCATTAAAATGTAATTCTTGCAACTTGGTCCTCTGAGACACCAAATCAACAGAAAATCTCTAAAACCATTTACGCATGTACTTATCAATTTACTTTATGGAATTTCAAAATGTGAAGTTCAAATCAGTATGTTTTAACATTAACAAAAATGGGTAAATTCTGAGAAAAGGGAGAAAAATCCACATCTACTCACAGCTGAACTTTTGTCTCTTTCAACATGCTTCGAGTTTGTAGTTGGAATCCTAAGGCTGCTATATCACTCCACATAAATTATTATGTTAAAAGCCCTGACTGAAGTGAGATTGCTCGATTAAACCCTGAGCCGTGTTCCTAGGCTACATTTGCTCCTGATATCTTGTTGTGCATAGTAGATATTTCTAGGAGCTAAATGACAACACCATTCACTGCTAAATGACACTCAAAATGTGTGAATGGTTCATACACATTCTTTGGTATTTTGTCTCTGAACTTTATAGTCCTCCTAATGTTAAAAGCGTGGAATTTTGCAATTCCAGGTGGTTACCACTTAGCAGCCAGAAATAGATGAAAAACTTAGCAACAACAGTACCGCAAAAATTCATAATCACCAAGAACTGGGACCGGATGAAAGGGGGATTTATTTCAATTGGGATTTGAAATCATCCCAAGTAATCATTACAGTTCTCTAAATATGGCGCTTTGTTGGTTCTTTGTAATAGTTTGTTCAGCAGTTGCCATGAGAGTTTCACCGTTAAAGACAAAAAAACCCAATGTTTTCTATCCTCTTGTTTCAGATAAACTCCGTGTTCAGCTTCCGAGCAAACGAAGACTTCCTCCACAATGACATCAGGGTGAAGCCAGACCTGGACGCCCTGGGCGCGCTCGGCGACGTAGGGTGGTACTGCATCCGTGCGATACTGTGGGCCGTCAACTACGAGCTTCCTAGGAACGTGATCGCCTTCAGCAACCCTGTTAAGAACCAGGCCGGCGTGCTCCTTGCCTGTGGCGCAACTCTCTACTGGGCTGATGGCAAGATCGCCACCTTCCACTGTTCTTTCCTCACCAACCTTACCATGGATATGACAGTCATCGGCACAAATGGTACGCTCCACGTCACCGACTTCGTCATCCCGTATGAGGAGAAGTCTGGCCCGTTCAGGGTGGCGTCAGAGTCGAACTTCGCGGAACTGAGTATTGGGTGGGTACCGCAGCCGAGCGAGCATGTCGTCGCGACGGAGCTGCCGCAGGAGGCCCTCATGGTCCAGGAGTTTTGTAGGCTGGTTCAAGGCATCAGGGATGGTGGTGCCGGGGTTGATAGGAAGTGGCAGGGTATTATTACCCGGAAGACGCAGGTTGTGATCGATGCGGTGAAAATTTCCATTGATAACGGGTTTGAGTCGGTGGATGTTGCCTCCTAAATACAATAGGTAATTGGTCGTTTCCGTAGTGCCTTCGAGCATGCCTTTTCTACACAAAACTGTTTATGGTCCGTTTGGATGTTTGTACTCATCCCTGGAATTTTATGTTGGCATTGTTGTTGAAACTTCTTATCATGTTCATGTAGTGATTTATGATGGATTATGCATGACACTTGCTATACGTTGTTGATGTCATTTTTTTAAGAATATTGTCGCTCGCTATTTGCTTTTTGTCAAGATTACTAGTACAATTTTTGTTGTCACGTAGCACTTTCTACTCAATTTTCTATGTTTTTTGGAAGTTATAAGATTATGTAAAAAATTACATAATATTCGTTTTAATTGTTAGGTTATTTATATTATTCGGATATATGCAAATTTCACGCGGAAAAGATTTTTAAACATGTATATTACAATGTAACTATAACCATTCAAACATGATTTGACAACAATTTCAATATCAATTCCTTATGCCAAATAAGTAACCATTCAAAAATTAACATTCAATCACAATGCGAGCTGTCGTTTTCATGTCTTGTTAGCTTCAGGTTATACATAATGGTATTTGGGATGTGTAAAAACATGGAGTTTTCTTTTAGCAGCAACAAAGATTCTATGGAAAGTGTCTTTGCCTCTAGAGCATCAGTGATCCTGTTTTTTTAAAAAAATCTGAAACAAATATTTATGAGTTTCAAAAAAGTTGAAAAAAATTCCAGAGGTATTCAATTATCTATCCCACAAACAAAAAAAAAAATCAACTTGAAATACTTTCTATTCTGGGCTATACAAAAATGAAAAAATCTGATAAATTTGGAGATTTGAAAAATATGCATATTCATATCCATACTTTTGTAATTTTTACGTAGACTAGAATAGAAAGTATTTGAAGTTGATGATTTGCACGTCTGTGGAAAACACTATTGCCTACATCCGAGATCTTTTCCATTTTTTAAGAAAACTAGTAAACATTGTTTTTTTACTTTCTTAAAATAGTAGGATTACAGGAGTTCGGGAGCACAAATTCTCCTCTCAAGATTCTAGTGATTTTTTAGAGATTGGAAAAGGTTGCAATGGTAGATGTAGTTTACTTATATTTTCCGAAAAGACACTTTAGCTCCCGAGCACTAGTTCTCACTCTGTTTGAAAAAAAATCAAAAATAATATTCAATTGTTCAAATATTTTTTGTATTTTTTTGGTATTCTAAATGATGTATGCCAAGCATGCAAAATGAGAATGCAAAATATTTTGTATTATGGGATACGAGAATGGTGAATATGACACAAAGACCTTGGTGTACACAGGCCAACGATGCAATAGCCGGTGCAAGGAGAAGCATGACCACTTAGTCAAAAAAAATAGAAGCATGACCAAAAGCTTGAGAGAGGAAACCTTGCTTTGCTCTTATGAACAGTGCAAATAAGAAGAATCAAATCAGGGTTTTGCGCGGTGCAGAGGACCCTTTAATTAACTTAGGCAAGGTTTATACATATGATGGGGTTTATCTCATGGAAGATTCTTGGATGGACACAACAGCGAATGGTTTCAGATTTTTTTCAAGTACAAGCTGAGGAGAGAGCTGGGGCAACCCGGTGGATATTTCAGTTTGGAAGATGACAGAGAAGCAGAAAGCAAATCCTGCCACAAGAAAGTGAAGAGGACTTAAAACTGATCCGGCGAAACCCCAATACAAAGAGTCAACTCCAATCGCTTAGTTGCCGAAATTAGGGCTGGCTGATTCGAAAAGTGTTATTTGCTCCCGAGCTCCAGTGCAACAATGCATGATGGTGTTATACTTGCAAAAAGAAAGAAGACATAGAGGGCCATTGCCTCCCCCCTCCCAAAGGTTTTATAAGGAGTGTCAGATACATGGAGCAACTGATTTTTTTCGAGACCGCTGTTTTCTCTTGTTTGTTTGCAAACCGGTGCTCGACCAACACAACATCGTTTTCTTACAGAGAACCAACAGAAAATTGTGACTGACCAGGACACCCGAGCGTGACACTGGGTTTTCCTTTCAGAATTATGGCGTGACCACACACGAGAACCGATACCTATCTGTGTCGAAATCACTCATCATGACACGATGTTCATGGAGATTGAGCTTTCTCGACGTATACCATCGTCAACACCAAGGGATGGGTGCCCTGGAAGAAAGATTATGTGGCGGCGCATGCCATGTGAACCCTCAAGTACATGGAGTACGATAACAAATGTCCTTTGCCCGGAATTCGGAAATGTAGTTGCTCGAGACAGCCTGCCAACCTTTTGCAATATAAAAGTAGTAATCCAGATGGAAAACGCAATCCGGGCCAGAATTAAGAGTATCAAGAGAGTGTATATGTAGAGCCGCTTAAGTAAATATACATGCGGTTTCTCTTTTGAGTGGTTCACAAAGAAATTGTTCACGACCCATCCATGCATGTTGGTTTTGTTTGGCAAATAAAAAGTGCCTAGCTAAAGATAGTAAATTCATAGAAACGTATTCGAAGGAGGACTGAGAGCATGCATTAATTCCGGTGGAGTTACATCTTACAAAAAAGATCTAAAGGAAATAGCAAACTACAACCAGGTCCAGCAGTTTTGCACAAAAAAACTCAGATCTAACTGAAGAAAAGCGATCTCCACGCAGCTCGCTCTCCATCTCGCCATGGCCAACTGCGGTAGCACCGGGGAACTGGCCACTTGGGCCACCGCAGCAGAAGCCATGATCTATCCGGTCTCATGGAAGTACGGGAGGAGACGGTTGCGGAAAGTGAGCACTTGGAATTGCACTCCTCCATCGTCTTGTAGCAGGTCCAGTTGCCCGTGCAGCAGTAGCAGTTGTTTTTCTTCGGGATCGAACTGCCCTTGTAGCACCAAACATCAGGCTTGTCATCTATGCTTGATCTGCCTGTAGAATCGCGTGCCCATGAGGTATGCCTCGCAGAATTAGAACAGTTGAAGAATGGATACCACCGAGAATTACATTTGACGATCAGTGTAACCTACATTGCCCCTGAATTGCGAAACACCCAAGAAGAAGAAGAAGAAGTACCAGCAACAGTGTGTGGACGCGCATCCTGCACTCTCCCATGTTATTGCAGTGCTAAGTTCTAGTTCTTTGCGGCCTGATGGACCATATTATAAGAAAGAGAAAGGATGCACAAATGGAGGATTGATATAGACTACAGATTGGCAGGAATTGATTACGTACGGCCGGCCGGGCTGGTCATGAAATTCTTCTTCCAAAGGTGCACGTCGATCAAAACGGAGCATGCATGGAGTAAATCGCCCTCCTATATATCCCGTGTTGTATTACTGCATTAAAGAAAACAGATACGCACAATCTTATTTGTTATTATTTTCTTCTAAAGTTTGTTTGAGAAGGCGTTATTCCTCTTGCTTTGGTGCATCTCAGAGCGCGGCAGAGCGATGACGATGGCCGGACCTGCACAACATCGGTTTCGGGACAAGCACGTCGTCCGCACGGAATTAATGAGATCCTATCCGGACCTGCAACTAATCCGTCACGTACGTTCGCTAATCCGTTCGTGCAACTGCGAGCGCGTCCCTCCGACGCATCGATCGCGATGATCCAGCTCGCTGGCTCTTTTTTTTTTTTTTTTTGGTAACTTGCACCAACAAGCAGGCCCGTACTACTACTTGCATGCGTAGCCCAATGCACACGCACCAATCCATGATGCTTTTCTCTCCTGTGGCCATTCGATCACCGTCCAACGGAATATCCATACATACTCTCTCCGTTTACAATTAGTTTGCGTTCTAGATTTAGTCAAAGTCAAACTTTGTGAAGTTTGACCAAATATATGGGAAAAATAAAAAAAATTAACAAAATTTTGATATTATTAGAATCCTCATAAGATATATTTTCATATTATATATAGTTAATATTATAGATGTTGACATTTTTTCGTGTATATTTGGTCAAACTTTGAAAAGTTTCACTTAAAAAAACCCAGAACGCCAACTAAATAAAAACGGAGGGAGTACATGAATCAAGAATTTAAAGCCTAACACCAACAACTATATATGTCCGGCTCCAAAGCCTCGCTCATTCCGTGTGCCTCCATGCATACAACGAGACCGCCGCAAAAAGTCCCACATCTCGGCCAATGTAGTGAGGGCTACACAAAGGTTGTGCCGCGCATTTTTATTTAATGATAGGAGATAACCATTGCTTCTCATCACATGTGTTGTTTTGTTGTCACATACTATTATTATCTTATGCGGAGTACCATTTTTTTTTTGTCGTGCATTTTTATTTAATGATAGGAGATAACTGTTGGTTTCAACTATTCTCTATCGATCCTTTTCGAGTGGACTACCATTTTATCTAACATTTCGTTGTAGTCATTCTTTATTTATTCTGGGAGAGAAGATTTTCATGCCACTAGATGGCTATTACGCCGCATTTCATGTGTTATTTCATAGTCGCACATTGTTATTTCGTGCAAAGAGACGCTTATTATCCGTCATTTCATGTGTCGTTTCAGCGTCGTGTATTGTTATTCATAGTCGGGCTTTGTTATTTTATGATTGGAGGTGGCTACTACCCGTGATTTCATTTGTCGTCTCATCGTCATAGGTTGCTAATTTTTACACTACTTCTGCTACCCGTCATTTCGCAGTCGTACATTGTTACTTCATGTTAAGAGGGGGCTACGACATATCATTTCATGTGCCGTTTTGTGACCGTGAGTTGGTATTTAATTCTTGGAGATGTCTATTACCATAATTTCATGTTTCGTTTCATGGTCACACGTTGTTACTTCATGATTGGATAGGACTATTGCACATCATTTAATACGTCGTTTCATTTCCGTCCATTGTTATTTCACGCTACGGTTATCAACCATCATATCGTGACGTTTCGTAACCACATATTGTTATTTCATGTTAGTAGATAAAGACTATTTCCCATCATTTCATGTGCCATTTCGTGGTTGCGTGTATGTTATCGGGGTCCATATTTTTGGGTTCTAGGAGACGTACGTGTAATTTTTTGGTATAATATCCAGTTTCTAAGTATAGTATTTTATTGTTAAGGATTATGTACACAAAACTTATGTCAAAGTTAACGCTTCGTTGTTAAAGCTTCTCTCTCATATCACCAACTCACAGTCGACCTCTAATCCTACCCTCCTTTGTCGAGCCTACCTTGATGCATTGTTTAGCAAATCCATTTGTGTCATGTGCCTTAAAGTTAAATCTAAGTCTAACTACCCATCATCGATGCTCTAGCATGATGGAGGTACAAATGCACGACTTCTTCCAACCACAATCTTCCCACAAGGCCAAAATTTCTGATATAGTTTGATTTAATCCGAACTCTTTATATACTTATGAAATCACATGAACTCGCGAGCACGTACCACTAGGTGGACCCTTACCACCTCATCTCTGTTAGCTAGTTATTATACAACTATGCAACACATGTCTCTCTAATTCATCGACCCCATTGTGTCGTCGACTAAATCCTCCGACCCCTACCCCTGCACGCCGCCCTCACCTGCCAGTCTTCCACCTATAGAGCAGCCACGCCATACCCCCGACGTGATTTGAGTAACCAACACTCTCTAGGATTTTAATGTACCTAACTTGTTCTCTAAGTTGGTGTTTTTGTATCTCTTTTTATGATATGGTAATCCACGGGGTAAAATGGTTAGAAGAAATTTATCTAAGATTCTTCTAGGTTGTTCCCAAGGTTTCGTGTAGTTTGGGAGGGGAGGAGCCGCGAAAGTCGTGGGATACGTGCTCGATAGGATATCTCCTACGGTCTGCGATGGTGTGTGTTGTTACGGCATTGACGACAACACCGACCAAGACTAAGACGGAGGGTAAGGTCAACATGGAAGTCGATGGTTGTGAGCGGGTAAGAAAGTTAAGGGTGTGGGCTGGGGCACTCTAGCGCAGAAGATGGTCCAATATTGTCTGATGACCGGGACGATGGTGTTGCCCAAGGGGCCACTTCCACCTCAACATCATTGTCTCTCGGCAACAAAGAAGATATAAGTGGGGGCAACTCGGCTTGGGACCATTGGGATAGTACAAGGTGCACCATATATGGCCCTCCACCATCTACTTGAATAGCTAGTGTGCCAGTAGACTTTGACTACGAATGGGTGGTACCCACTTTCCGTGATCGCGTCAGCGAACGACGTGGATGTTGTCGGTCTCATTTCCGAGTCACCAATCTGGTCTCATTTCCGAGTCTCACATTTTCGTTCACATATGAGCGTGCGCACACAACAGAGAAAAGATAGTCGGAGGGTACGATCAACGTAGAGGTCGGCGGTATGGCGCCAAAGATGGTCCATTATCGTCCGATAGCTGGGGTTACGGTGTTCAAAAGGTTGCATTGTTAGCATATATTCCTTGAGAATATACATGAGGTAAAAAAATACCAATGTCAAAAATATGTCCATCATTTGTATAATGATTTTTATATATGCGCTAATGGCTGGCTACAAACATTTGCACCTCCGTGCTCCCCTTTGTTTGGGAATGTTTTGATACTCACGATTAATTCCTACTTTTTTCTGGGCGTAAACTTAGTTAGTGAAATTAATTCGGATTGCACCCCAACATCACAGAAACGCCATGCATTGGCCACTTCTCTTTGCGTGACGGTTTCTCTCCGCCAATTAATACTCCCATAGTTAGTTTCCAAATTGTTGGCCAATTGTGAGGATACAAAACGGCATGCATGAACATCCGATAGGCAATGAGGTAGTTTAATACCACGGTTAGCAAGGAGATAATTAAGGAAAAGGAGAGACAACATGGGTGTGTGTGCTGATTTTTAGGGTATTAAAGACTCTGGTCTTCTCGACGTCGACCCCGGCCGGTCCCGGTGGTGCCGCGGCTTCACTGTTTTAACCCCACGGGCAAGGCAGCCGTCGGAGCTAGCACGTGCTTTACGACTGCTCGCTAGCGGATACTAGCATGCTCAACATTGAGAACCATCGCATCGCACATGCTTATATATATAGCCGACTAACTTTAGATGCAACGACTATGTAGCTAGCAAATGAAACGAAAACTAACATCCCAACTACATATATCCTTCCGTGATCTTTTACAAAAGAACAAAAAAGAAGGACAAGTAAGTACCATACTATTCTCTTTGTACCAAAATATAAGATGTTTTGGCAAGCTAAAATAATTTGTCAAAAAGTCTTATATTGTGGGACAGAGGGAATACTACATACATTTCAAATGCAAGCTATGGTACTTGCTCCTCTCAGTTCGATGCTAATGATCACCACGACTATTTCGATGTTTCCTAAATGTCTTCACGTTATTAGGCTTCTTATTTTATGCTAGGAGACCCCTATTACCCATCATTTCATGTGTTGTTTCGAGCACTATTTTTGTAAGCTAGGAGACAGACTATTACCCGTCGTTTCTTGTGCTATTTTGTGTATGCATTGTTAAGTCACGATTGTTATTTAAATCACTCTCCCTTATATTATTTCCCCCACTGTCCAAAATTCATGAATGCTCCATTCTAAGGTCGGATGAGGAGTAAAAAAAAAGTTAGGTAGTAGTCAAGAAAACGGCGACGAAATTTATTGACCGCGAAGAAGTCCCACTATTGGGACGATGTTGTGGGAGGTGTAACCAGAATATTATGGGATATTAGTTTTGTTCTCCACGTGTGTCTACTCTTTGTTACTGTTTAGTGGTAAAACGCGTGAAACAAACTCCGGATTAGAAAGATGTCGTGGTTTTAGTGAACATCGCGCAAGACTGGATCAAATAACAAAGTAGCGCTCTCGGGCGTTCGGCGAGAGAGAACACAGGCGTCTCTCCTCTCACACGTCTTCACTCAAATTCTTTCCGAGAGCCATAATTTGTGCATACGCTACCCGATCGAGATGACTCCGGTGGAGTTGGAAAGCTCTCGGAAAGCAGGGGTCTCCCGGACTTGTGCCTCACGCGGTCTTGCCGTTTTAGCATGAAACAATTTTTTTATAGCATTTGTGCGGTCTGAGCTATGAAGATAATTTTCGCCCCGTAAAATATTCGTTAAGACCTCCGAATGGACCCGTGAGTTTGAAGCAAAAATATGTCATGACCAACGATTTCATGTGCAATATTGTTGCCATGTGAGAAAAACACAGTCACACGACACTCTCCCGTCAATTTCGTACTTATCTCGCCCATTTTATCTCTCCTGTTTTTCATTTTCCACCCATTTTCGGGATATCTTTCACCCAATATCGATCTCGCACCGTACATGAGTAGGCTTCGACAAGGAACAAGTGGTCCCTCTATCCGTGACCGCGTCGGTGACCGGCGTGGAGCATGCATTTCCTGCTGCCGGCGGCGACGGTTACAGCCGCCAAATACCCAGGGACAGATTCAAGGGGGACGAGCAGGGGCTACGCCACCCTATGATCGTAGTTTTTTTTTTTGCAAGGAAAATACAGTTACAGTAGCCAGGACTCTTACAGAAAAACCCAGGAAACAAGAGAAATTACAAAGAAGCCCTCCTGAGCTCTGGCGTCGTCGTCTTCGGGCTGGACGCTGCGCCGGCGAAGCCCGCCGCATGACCTCCATGACCTTGGACTGGGAGGCTCCCCTTCGCGACAAGGGAGTCGACGCCCCTCGGTGCCAAAGCACCTCCACCCACCGCGACGAACGGCGACACCATCCTGGCCACCCGCAACCGCATCTTCAAGGTCGTCAATCGCCGGATCCGCCACCTCTCGGACTCCGGCGAAGGGGATGTCCTCCCGTGCACTCTGAGTAGCCGCAGACGAGGACGGGGCAGCAGATCCGCGGCGGAGCTCCACCGGAGCCGCACCGACGGAGGAGTAGACCACCGCCACCAAAAGGCACACCGACACCGCCGCTACCACCCCAGCGCCGCCGGCAACCACACCCCCACGCACACCTAGGCTATTTACACACCGGGATCCGTGGATTCCCCGTCCTCCCGCTGCCGAAGCGGCCGCCGGAGGGCGAGGAATCCGGCGAATCGCCGGCGGCGAGCTGTTGCGCGCGAGGTCGCCCAAGAAATCGCCCTTCCTCTACTGTAGATGGGGAAAGGGGTGTCGGTCCAACTCGACTACTTACAATGCAATCACATGCCACCCTATGATCGTAGTTTTCTTTGGAAAAAATTGCATTTCACCTACTTGTTTGGTGTAGTTCAGCTAGCTCAGCCACCGTCATACAAATCACACACTGATTGCCACCCTCAAGTTTAGTTTCTGGCTCCGTCCCTGGAACTACCACATGATGGATAGAGTCCGCAAGACGATCCAGACACCCCTTGACGTAATCATCGAGAAACGAAATTTATTTTGCATCCGACGTTCTCTATCCGATGCTTGTACGCGACCTAGCAATCGGACGGACCAACAGGATGAAGAACTGCCATCAGTCGGACAAGGTGATCCGTCGGACAAAAAGACGTATGAAGAAACGTCGTACGCGCGCATAGCAGCTCTCATCGAGAAAAACAACACGCCAATTATAGCACAACTCACCAAGTACGCGTTCTTTAGAAACAATCAATCAGCTAGCTGGTCGTGTATAGGCAGGTGGGAATAAATATAGGAGGACAAGCTCGCGTGATGGATGGACCTGCATATCTCCGGCCAATGAGGGTACGGAGTTTCGTCGCATGTTTTATATGAAGACATAGAAAGAGTATTTCCGGATGTCCGAAGATTTCTATGTCGATGTCTTTTTCATAAATTGTGCGTACGATATCCGATCGAGACGACTCCGGTGGCGATGGAAAGCTCTCGGAATGTAGTGGTCTCCCGGACTTATTGTTCTCGTGATCTTGCCGTTTTAGCTTGACGCGAAATTTTCATAGCATTTGTGAGGTTAGAGCTATGGAAATTTTTGGCCCCTAAAATTGTCGTTAAGGCTTACGAACTGGCCGCGAGTTTGCATCAAAAAGATGTCATGTCATACGATTTCATGTGCAATCTCATTGCCATGTGGCAAAAACACCGTCACGACATTCTCCCGCCTGTTTCGTACTTATCCCGCCGATTTTCTCTCTAGTTTTTATTTTTCATTTTCCGGCCCGTTTCCGGGTTATCTTCCACCCAATATCGACCTCACACGGTACACGAGTAGCCTTTGGCAAGGAACATGTGGTACCATCTATCCGTGACCGCGTCGGTGACTGGCGTGGAGCAGTTCTTGCTGGCGGTGAAGACGGTTACACCCGAGAACTACGATAGAATGGACGAAATCCCCCGAGTCGATCCAAGCACCCTTGACATAGTCAGCGAGAAAACACCACACACAAAAGATAGCACAACCCACCAGCTATGTGCCCTAATACCGTACTCTCTTCCTTCCGGAATGTAGGGGTGGAGAGTCAAATTGGCAGGACCAAGAGAGATATATTAGTTGGCGCCCTAACATTCTCCCTAAGGTAATTAATTTGGCTAATGGGATTAATTTCCTATCAAGTAACCTATGCATGCATAGGCGGGAATTTAAGGCTGATGTTACCAAGGAAGGAATTAATTAATGGAAAAACGAGTGAAAGCTTAGCTGTGTGCGGTAATTTTTAGGGAAAATTAAAGCCTTCAACTTTACATTTCCAAAACATCTTTAAAAGTCTCTTCACCCAAAACCTGCATAACTCCAGGCACTGAGATCAGGGCATAACAGTGCACGCGGATCGCATAACTCACGCGCGTCCCGATGGAGACAGGTCGCGCGCGCGCTCCAGCCAATGAGACCATGTCATAGGACTCCACGCGGATCACCACTTTGCGCGTCCATCTCATCCGACGCACTAGGATGAATCCCCGTCGCTGCTAGGCTAGGGCACACCAAATCGGATCCCCAGCGCCGCCCCTCCTCCTCCTGGCCGGACGGATCCTCGCCGGCCGGCCGCCCTCGTCGACACCAAGGCCTGCTGCGCGGCGGGGACGAGAAAGCAGTGGAGATGGTGGCCTTCGGCCACGGAGCTCTCCGTAGAGGAGGGGACGCACGGAGGAGGATCTGCTGGTGACCTTCCGGGGCTGCTATTGCCGGCGCCGGAGCTGCTGCCGTCGGCCCGCCACCACTACGTCCAACCACCTGTCCGAGAGTTCCGCGCCGCCTCACATCGTCTCCAACCAAGGGATCCGGATCTGTCTGCACACTATACAATATTTTGGAACATCACGTTCCTACCAGGCTATCACAATAGGAGGACGTGGCATCTTGCAAGTATGTGTTCCATTTAATCTGCTTATATCTTGTGCAAAGCATGGTGTCAGGATCCATTTAATCTACTCAAGCACGTTTTTGGTTCTCATGTCCTGCAGCCTCCTCCATGGTTTCTCTGCGTCATGGCGTTTGCGCCATTGGACCTCTTGTGCTTTCCATTCTCGATGACGATGACATGTTTGCATGCCCCTCGGATGACACGAATTTTTTATGTTGCCCTGCTGAGGATTTAGGCCTTGCGTTACTTTAGGAATCGCTGATTTTACCATCGTTAAAAACGCTTCTACCAGATTTATGTTGTAGCTCTGTTCTAATATATTGGCTTCATGCGAGTTATTTGTATATTGCTACAATTCTAGAACTAGTGTTCCTTCTAGTTGTACAGAAACTAGTCCTCGTAAAAAAAGCATGTCTTGTTCATTTGTTCAATACATGCTGTTGGTGGATACCTACCTGGTTGCATGCTTGATGGATTATTAGCTTAATTCTTTATCTTATCTACCCATGATGGTTACCAGCTCATCTGCTGTGCATGTGTTTGTGAGGTCAAGCCAACCACTTGCGGTTGTCACGGACAGCACCCGAAGCTGCTGCGCCGCCTGCCATCTCCCTCTCATGGCGCTGGAGAGGCTGCTCGAGACCACCTGATCGGGCCTGCTGTGATGGCGGGGAGCACCTGCTCGTCGCCTAGTTCATGCTGCACCACACCTTTGGCTAAGCACCTCTTCCACTGTATGTTTGTTACTCACATTTTTCCCTTTTCAAGTGTGTTCCTGCAATTAGTAGCATTCCTGGCTTGCTAGTGTCGTTTATTGTTGGGTGGTATGTAATGTATGCTTGTTCTTTTGGTCTAGTCATAATCTAGTTTTTAGGCTAAATTGGAAATAAACACATTAATTCTTCTATAAATGCTTGTAACTAGCTTTCTGTTTGGTATTAAGCATTAAGGCGATTGGCTGTGCCTTTCTTGAGAATATATGTAGCTCGATTGCATCTTCTATGTGCAGTTATCCATTCGTGACAATGTGCTTATTGCATTGGACATGAAGCCGTGTGGCTGGACAGCCTTGCAGGTGATTCCGGACTAGAAGAACTCGACCTAGCACTTGTCTCGCTTCTGGACATGAAGCCGTGTGGCTGGACAGCCTTGCAGGTGATTCCGATACTTCTGATGAACTAGTTGTCTAAATGTTTGACATCTTGCTATTGAATCATTGCATATGTACACATTTTAACTGAATTGGGCATTGGCTCACTTGTGCTGAAAGTATTCTGAGTGTTTACTCATGTGTGATTGGTAAATGTAATTATGTTCCGGCAATCCTCTGTGCCTATGTTATGCTCGGGTCATTGAGCCAAGGACCTGTGTTTGGAGTTATGGTGGTCATGGCTCAGGCCATCTATCTTTTTCATAATTATGTTGCTAGGAAACTGATATCCTGGTATGTTTATTAGTGGTCTTAGTGGTCTTGGTGCAAATATTCTTGGCAAGCCAATATTGGACTTTTTTATTTGACGATACTCAGTTATTTGAGATTGATCATAGACATTTTTTTTCTTAACCCGAGTCGGATGCTCTACTCTTTTATGTCTTTGATCATGCTTGACATGTGAATGTGCTTCTCTTATATGGACAATTTGGATATGTGCTGCCCAAGTGTAGTAATAGCAGAGTTTGCATATACAGCTTATCCATGTGCTGCAAAGTTGTCACCATGCTAGCTGACTGCCTGAGCCGTAGTAGTATCAGACTTTGAAAGTAATTTTCTGTGATGATACTTCTATGCTGTGTGGTTGTACATGTGCTGTGTTTGTTCTCTATGTGCATATCAGAGCTTTTGGTCAGTGAGACTGTGAGACTTGTACGAAATCATGGAAAACCACTTAGCTATTCTTATTGTGTCCCTCATGGCTCCTTGTATTCTTAGGGACAGCATGCATTCTTGTGGTTATTTTGTATGGTTTGACATCCTGGCCGGCATGCTATTACATTTGATTTAGTTATAGTTGATATGCTACAGAGTACTAGCTA
Source organism: Poa pratensis (assembly GCA_947311845.1). Taxonomy (NCBI): domain Eukaryota; kingdom Viridiplantae; phylum Streptophyta; class Magnoliopsida; order Poales; family Poaceae; genus Poa; species Poa pratensis. Next base: position 8,369,527 of record CAMZMU010000027.1, read on the forward strand.
CCTTGAGACATGTTGTGCTATGTCTGTCCGCTGAATTCTACTAACGTTGTATATGTGTGCAAACTACAGCAAGCTGCTGGCTGGCCTGAACGGCGGCGAGTTGCTGGGCGAGTACGTGAAGCTGATGTGGGATCGAGGTGCACCGCGACGAGGAGCACGTCTCGGTTTACATTGACTTGGGTGTCCAGAAGACTTTCTGTGTGACACGAATCATTAAGATTCCTGTCATTTACAGTCTTGTAGCGCTATGCTCAGTACCAGTTCAAATGCAGATTCTCAGGCTTGCTTAATTACCTATCTATGTATGGAGGCGCTGGTATTGTTTTCCAGTTGAACGGCCATGTATGTTCCTGGGTAAATAATTTATTACTACTATAGACTGTGCAATGCGAGGCATCTTTGCCTGAATCTGGTTAAAAATTAATGGTTTCTGCAAGGAGTAATCTTTTAGGTCTTTTCGAAATTTTGAAACTCTGAATGTCTCTTGTGACCAGGACCAACAAATTTAAACTTTGAAGCCACATACTAGTATCCATCCATCTTCCTGATCCAACATGCAAGTTATCCTGATTTTTTTTAAAAATAAAGGTCTCAACTAGGAGTAGTCCTTTTGGTTTTGGAAGCTTTGAACTCTGAATGCCTCCGGCCAGAACCAAAACTTTAACTTCGAAGCTTAGAACTTTGAAAAACTTTAACTTAGGCAAGGTTTATACATATGATGGGGTTTATCTCATGGAAGATTCTTGCACCCGAGCTCCAGTGCAAAGGTTTTATAAGGAGTGTCAGATACATGGAGCAACTGATTTTTTTTCGAGACCGCTGTTTTCTCTTGTTTGTTTGCAAACCGGTGCTCGACCAACACAACATCGTTTTGTAGCAGAAAGTGAGCACTTGGAATTGCACTCCTCCATCGTCTTGTAGCAGGTCCAGTTGCCGGTGCAGCAGTAGCAGTTGTTTTTCTTCGGGTTGCAGCTCGGGATCGAACTGCCCTTGTAGCACCAAACATCAGGCTTGTCATCTATGCTTGATCTGCCTGTAGAATCGCGTACCCATGAGGTATGCCTCGCAGAATTAGAACAGTTGAAGAATGGATACCACCGAGAAGTGCATTTGACGATCAGTGTAACTTACATTGCCCCTGAATTGCGAAACACCCAAGAAGAAGAAGAAGAAGTACCAGCAACAGTGTGTGGACGCGCATCCTGCACTCTCCCATGTTATTGCAGTGCTAAGTTCTTTGCGGCCTGATGGACCATATTATAAGAAAGAGAAAGGATGCACAAATGGAGGATTGATATAGGCTACAGATTGGCAGGAATTGATTACGTACGGCCGGCCGGGCTGGTCATGAAATTCTTCTTCCAAAGGTGCACGTCGATCAAAACGGAGCATGGAGTAAATCGCCCTCGTATCCCGTGTTGTATTACTGCATTAAAGAAAACAGATACGCACAATCTTATTTATTCTTATTTCCTTCTACGGAGTATTTCGATCCCTTGTAGTTAGGGTAATTAAATACCTCAAACTGAGTCAGAAAATTATGTCTCGGTTGCACAATTGATCTTCTGGATATCCTCAATTTAATGAGCCTTTGCAAAATTTTCCCCTGTTGAGAAGAATTGCGTAATACTCCATCTTTTTTTTTTTCAGAAACACTCCATCTTTCTTATACTAGTCCAGAACGTGCGAGTGGGCCGCGCAAGCCAGTCCTAGGCTTTGACAGGCAAGATTTAGGCAATGGGCTTGTAATGGTCTTGTTGCTATTTTTTCGTGTTCGTCATTATTTTATTCTCTACTATAAAATATTTGCAAATTTACATTTATGATTTTTTCATTAAACAATGCTCATTCGGCTATATCTTAAAAAAATGTTCATGAGACGCGTGTATCTTCTTCTGTACATTAGTGACTACCAGTTGCAAGTTGCAGAGTTATACATGACCGGATAGCATATGTTGCCAAGTTGCAGAGTAAACCAGTAACGGTCAGCTTAACAGAGCTCCCACTTATCATATAACAATGCAGACCTGACTCCTCCAGATTTACTAGTCAAAGCTACTATTACTAGTCAAAGCTATTTCCATGCTGAAGCATCACTACAAGGAAAACAACGCAGCAGCACTGCCAGTCACACAATATCAGTCTCCTAGGTAATTTCTATGTCGACCGTCAGCGTCTAAAGTGTCCGTAGAAACAACGAACAGGACCAGCGAGCTCAGGGTGCGTCTGCCTTGATCTGCCTCTTAGCTCCATTCGCTTGGCAAACGGCTCTGCATGATAGACCTCCAGGCCTGGACCTGATGGACCTAGTTACAGAGGAAATAAAATTAGGTCACAAATATCGCCGTTTTCAGCATTTGTTGCGAAAGTAAAACTATATATAAGGAACTGTGACTGACTGCGATGAGATTTATCTGACAAATTTTGGGGAATGGAACAATAACGCATCATCACTGTTTTCGAAATGTCATGCAGCCGGAGGTGAAAAATTCTAACCCAGACTTAATGATACACCACAGGACTCAACGAATTGACAAAAACGTTATCAAACCACTGAGGCATTACTGTATACAAGTTTACCTGTCGTCATCATCCTGGTTTCACTCAACGAATTGACAAAAACGTTATCAAACCACTGAGGCGTTACTGTATATAACTTTACCTGTCATCATCATCCCAGTTTCTCCATAAGCAGGTTGGCATGGGCGCATCATCTCAGTTCTGTGGTAAAACATGTGGGGAGCACATCCTGGGAAGCCTTGTGGTAGGAAACCACCAGGAGCAGGACGAACACCTTGCATGGATTTCATATCTTGGTGGGTAGCTTTTGGCATGTCCAATGGTGCTTGTCGATACGTATCACATGGCCCACTTGGTACGAACATGGCACTGGCATTTCTCTTAGGGGACTTAGCGTTTGGCCGAGTTTCGAAAAGATGGTAGAGATTATTTGGGTTAATCTGATCTTGAAAATGTGACGCCGACATATCAAGACTTTGAAACCTGGAGTTGATATCAGCAACTTCATGTTTTGGCAGTAAACCCTCGGCTCTACTCCATTCTGCAGCTGACCAATGATCAGTGTTTGGAGTATATAAAAAGTCATTCACTGAAAACAGATCATCTTCTTCAGGTAGATGAATTTTCAACCCTTTCTCATCAAAGTTAGCACATTCTGCAGCTGACCCTTGATCAGTGTTCTGCGTATGTGAAAAATCCTTCACTGAACACAGAGTATCTTCTTCAGGTAGATGAATTTCCAGCCCTTCCTCGTCAAAGTTAGCACCTTCCTGACTTGAACCTGAGAATGTTGGGTTATCACACTCCACCACTGTCCCCGGTCCCATGTGGAAAGGACCACATTTACTGTGGCTGAAAGGAACCATCTGGTTTGGTGATACAGTTTCTGCATGTCCTAGGCCTGTAGGTATAGGAAGGCTCAGATATGTTACACACAATCATCATTCAAAGAATGTTATGCAGTTATGGAGAAAATAAATAAGATGATGCAGCTTGGAGTTCAACCTAGTGAAAATGAGACATCTCTTACAAACCCTACTTATTCTGGAAAGTTTTGATAGCACTGTGCAAGTTACTTTACCAACATGACACAGGTACCATCTGGAACCACCAAACTAGTGATCCAGTGCTCCATACTTTCTAACAATAATGAAACAGCAACTAAAAAACATAATAGCGACAGTAGGCATGACGCAAAGATACGAACCAAGAATGTCTTCACCAGAGAACTGTTGAGTCAAGGATTACGAGTCGACCTGTCGCAACTTGTCGCTCGGGTACCGACAAGTAGACAAGTCGCGCGACAAGTCGTGACTTGTCGCAACTTGTCGCAACTTGTCGAGGTTTTGAACTTGTCGCTGGGGTACCGACAAGTAGACAAGTCGTGCGACTTGTCGCGACTTGTCGAGCGACACTTAATCCTTGTGTTGAGTGGATATGGATGATTCTGGCGCATTTGAAACCATCATATCCTCAGTATTCAACAGCTGAATCTGAGGAGTTAAATACTGAATAAATACATAAATTTTTTAAGATGAAATATAAGCATTCCTATTTCTTCATATAGTTGTCCTAAAAGACAGCGATATTTCTTCAGTGTTATGTAGGGAATGTTTTATGCTTAAGTATGTGAACACTCTTAACATAAGAAAGATACCAAAGTTTATTGTCCATCTACTCATGCAGAAGTTGGAGAAAAGAGTTTGTTCTAAAATATTATAATTAGACTTAACAATTCAGAGATGCTGAAATAAAATTCAGTAAATAGTTGCTGCCAAAAGTTGGGCTGTTTGCTTTATTTCTGAAATATAGCTATGAACAAAGAATAAATTTCGGAAGTCATACTCATTATTCTTACAAAAGGAAACTATAGAAATAATGCAACATTCACTCATTACATTGTCAAACAATAATTTAGCAATGTATGTTATGTTTGGATTTGCACATTCCGCCCCAAAAGTTCATTAAAGCTATAAAAAAAGCAGCACGGAAAATATATTATGAACTTAGATTCGCCAAAATTTTATTAGATGTATATTTTAGTTAAAAAAACTCATCAGCAGCTAGCAGAATATCTACCACTCTAATTTGACAGTTATACCTCTGAAGTGCATGAGGTATTAAAGGACTGTATCTGAAGCTTTTTCTGAGGTAACCCATTTGTAAAACCAAGTGGTGTGAGTGGAGTGGTTGTACGAGTTGGCAGAAGCGGAACTGTTTTAGTGGCATCTTCTTTGCAGAGAGAGGAGACATCCAATGCACTTTCAGTTGGAGGATCACGTTTTCCGGCAGAATTCTGGAATAAGGAACTGATACCATCACCAAGATTTTCTTTGTCACTTTCAGGAGCTTTGTTCTTTTCTTGCAGGGCAAGATGTTGCTTTTTCCTTGTCAGTTCAAAAGATGCTGCAATAGACATCATGATGAGATATTCTGCACGAGTGCAGGATCAAACATATAATCAGATCGGTGTGCACAGGCAGTTACCTCTCCTCTGCCTTTCTTCTTGCACTCTGTCCTTGTTCCAGTTTTCAAAAGAATCAGACGTCTCGGTGTTAATCAAGCCAACATTCCTCTGTGAAACAGGTGGAGCCTGCAATCATCATGCAAGGTATTTTATACCTCTATGATCATAAAATCAAAGAGTGTAAGAAAAGAGATGGTTATTGCTTTGCATTAGCGGAACGCAAACTGAGGGAGAAGAAACGAAGTCGATCCGTTGAGCCCATGACTACTGGATATACAAACCTTGTATTGACGTGTTGGCAGGTAACCGCCAGCATTCCTCGTAGTTAGCTGATATGCCCTCCCCTGAGCGTTTGACGCCAAAGTTCCAGCATAACATGGAATCTTAGGAAAAGCGCCGCTTTCCAGCAACCCATCGTGCTCCTTGCTCTGCAAGCTGCGCCATTGTTTCCCAGGATGCTTATCTGCAAGGTAACCGCGCAATCAACAAGTAACTCTGAAACTGAAAGCCACATGCTCCCATCAAACTACTAGACAATTTGGACACTTTATTGCTAGTGTTATGCCAATTCCAACTGAGTGACTAGAATACTGAATATTGCCAGGTGTAAAAGCAGTAAGCTAAGCGACATATCAACATTCCGGTAACACAAAATGGAAGAAAAACCTATGCTACAAGATGGCACTCTCACAGCACCGTAAATATTTGACACTTAAAAACTGGATTTTACGCCGTGCCACAATTTTTCTGTAGATCATGAACTTACCCAGTTGATTCGAGTTGCGTTCGGTGTTTTCCGATCCCGACGAGCAAGCGTCCCGCCACCTGCCACATGGCGCCCTGCTGCCAGTATCGACCAGGCTAAGAAGCTCACTGCTCCAGAACAACAACAAAAAATCATCAGAGATTCAATGTCACCTTCCACACCGATCAACCTTCACATCGGCAGCAAAGGAACTGAACACGGACACTGTGGACTGAAACAGCAGCAAGGGAAACGTACGCGTACCTCAACTTGGAGGCGTCGAGGCCAGCGGGGAGCCTCCTGCAGGCCTCCGACGAGGTCCCGACGGAGACCAGGAACTCCCTCGAGTACGCTATCCTCTTCCTCGCGCTCCCCTCTTCCTCGTCCCTTGGACTAATTCTCACGCCACTTCTCAGCAACCCATCATGCTCCTTGCTCTGCAAGCTGCGCCATTGGTTCCCAGGATGCCTATCTGCAAGGGAATCAACAAGTAACTTGAGAAACTGAAAGCCACATGCTCCCGTCAGACTAGTAAGCAATTTGGACACTGAATTGCTAGTGCTATTCCAATTCCATCTGAATGACAAGGACACTGGAAAGTGTAAAGACTTCAACCTAACTGACGTACATGTTAACATTTTGGTAACACAAAATGGAAAAAATTCCTATGCTACAAGACGGCATTCTCACGCTACCATGAACATTTCACACTTAGAAAACTGGATTTTACGCTGTATCACGATTTTCACAGTAGAACGTTGAACTTACCCAGTTGGTTCAACTTGGTTTCAGCATTTCCTGATCCCGACGAGCAAGCATCCCCGGACCTGCCAAATGGCGCAACATAGCGCCCCCTGCCGCCAGTCTCGGCCAGGCCAAGCTCACTGCTCCAAAACAGAACACATTCATCATTCTGAGAGGAGATTTAGAGTTCAGCTCCCGTGCCGATTAACCCCACAATCGGCAGTAAACGAACTGAACAAAGAAAATTGGCGACTGAAACCTCAACTTGGAGGCGTCGAAGTCGGCGGGGAGCCTCCTGCAGGTCTCCGACGAGGTGCCGACGGAGACCAGGAAGTCCCTCGAGTACGCGACCCTCCTCCTCGCGCTCCCCTCCTCCTCCCTTGGAGGTCTTAAACCCTTCAGGAACCAGCCACCAAACCCTAGCCAGGCACGCTGGAACAAGCTGGCAGAGGAAGCAGAGTTCCTCGGCTTGGAGGCGGCGGGATCGGGATGCCCCGAGCTCATCTTCCGCAGACGGGGAGCGACGCTGAGCACGTAGCTGGCTCCGATTGCGGTGAATCGGAGGAGTGATTGCCACGTTGGTGGCGAGGTCTGGAGGAAGAGGAAGAATGGAGAGGCAGAGAGAGAGAGAGAGAGAGAGAGAGATTGGAGGGGGGAGTGTCCTGAAGAGGAAGGGGGGAGAGCCAAAATTGGAGCCAGGATTTAATTTTCCCTTTTCACTCATCGTGCCCAACTTATTTATTTTGTGTACTGTAGAAAATTTGACAGTGGATTCGTCACGTGTTCGAATGATGTAAGTATAATCGCTTGAAAATTCCAACATTTCATTTCTGTGTAGAAAAGTGGACGGTAGAACGAAGACAAACCTGATCCCGACCAAACAATAGAAATATTGATTTTGTTTTGCTAGCAACAATAGCTCTATTGATTAACACATTTAATTAACGGATAGATTCTTATAATCACTGACTAGGAGAACACGACAAAAATATATCATCATATATTTGTGTGCAAGGGAGAAATGTATTGTTATTTTGTGCAAAAGTCCGTCTCGCAAAAAACGTTTGTGTGGTAAACCACATATAAACCACAACCTCTCTTGCGGTAATTTCGTTAGATCCGCCAAATGGGTCGGCGCGTTGAAGTGGTCGTAACCCTCCGCACCAAACAATACACCATTGATTAACACAGTTTTTTTTTTTTTGAAACTATTGATTAACACAGTTAGTTAATGGACAAAGTTATTATAATCCCTCACAAAGAGAACGCTAAAAAAAATATATCATTAGAAATTTTTGTGCATGTGGGAAAATGTTATTGCTATATGTGTGCAAAAGTCCGTCACGCAAAAGCCGTTTGTGGTAAACCACATTCAAAACACAAAACGCTTTTGCGGCAGCCCCGTCAGATTCAGCATATCATGTATCGTAAACCTGCTTTGTGGCCCGAATCAGATCATACATCCATTATCGCAATAAACATATTTTTCTACGTTCCCACGTAAATATGTTGATGTGCTCTAGAGTTCCCAATCTTTCGATAAGAGATTATAACTACTCCATCTGTCCCAAAATAAATGTCTCAAGTTTGTCCAAAAGTGGATGTATTTACACATGTTTCATGTTTACATACATCCACTTTTGGGCAAAGTTGAGACATTTATTTTGGGACGGAGGGAGTACAATTTTGTAGGTTTTGACTCTCACGGTTCAGCTACCAGCCGTATAGGGACAACCGTACACGGCGGATATCAACGACAATCGCTAAACCAACTCTACGGTGCTATCGACCAAGCTGATCAACATCTCCACGGAATACTTTTCCTGCGTGCAAATAGAATAACAAGTAAGGAAATAATATTATAAGCAATCCAAAATTACAGATATGCTAGATAACTAAGATAAGTAATAATCTCAAAAGACAAAGTTTAGTGTCTGATAGTACGTCTTGATGATCGTACTAGCCACTACGAGACTAGACAAGTAAAAATAGCAACGGATAAATTTTCTCTAAACAGAACCCGAACAAACACTAGCGTGTAGGCATTATTCAGACGCGTGAACAGATGAGGCGGCCTATACACCGTAGGTAGCTATTTATTCAGACGCGTGAACTGATGAGGCGGTGACAAGATCGATCTGGAGTTCCGGACGCGTTTCACTTACTGGCCTTGGGCCACCTATATGGTTTTCTCACATCAGTGCAAGTCTGCACATTGAATTGGGCCTTTCGATCTTTATCTTTGGATCCACACGTCAAATGCAGTAGGGCCCACCACCAGAAGTACTTGCATGTATTTGCTGAGCAGGTGCATGCGCATATAAACGGCCAACGGGTGTACGCGTCGACGAAATCGCCAATGTTTGGAGCTATTCCCTTACATCTAATTTGGAACGGAGGGAGTAGTTGATTGGTTGGCACGACAGTTGACGTAGTGGTCATGTACTCATACGTATGCATACTTAAATTGATCTTTAGTTTCACAGCATAATAACCCTCTCTAGTTTTCCCCCAAGTCTGCAATAAATCACACACATTGGTTATGCTGCATATTATGCAACTACAAATTTTCGTCTCAAAATATGACTCTATGTGACATGTGCAAAAAAGGAAAGAGCTAAGTGAATACTACTATTTTGCGTGTAATTTCTCTTTTTTGTACAAGTCACCGCCAAACCCAACGAAGCATGAGCGCGACGTTCATCTTACGGGACGATAAGATACCTATGCCCCCCATGTCCTTGGGGGCGCACACATCCGCCCATTTGACCATGTGGTACTTCTGGCGCCCACTAGCCGCCTGCTAGAAGAAGCGCGAGAGTTACCTGTCAAACGTGACATGCATGCCTTCTGGGAAAATGTAGACTCCCATCATGTACATAGGCAAGCTAGATAGACAGGCGTCAACCAGGACTGTTTTGCTCCCCTTGGAGGTAAACCGCCCCTGCCAAGGCGCCGCCTTGGCTATGACACGCTGGGTAACCGGCTCTAAATCCTTAATAAGGATCCTCGAGTCACTAATAGGCATCCCAAGATAAATCACAGGGAACACGGACAACTTGCAATTTAGTTTGTCCGCTATCCTCTGTTGCTCCTCAAAGGAATACCCCATGATCATGACTTCGCTCTTGTCGAAGTTAATCTTGAGGCCTGACATGGCCTCAAAGCAAAGGAGGAGGAACTTGAGATTAACAATGTCAAGATCCGACCCCTCCACCATGATCATGGTGTCATCCGCATACTGGAGGTGGGAGACTCCAACTCCAGGAACAAGGTGCCCAACCACACCAGAAATGTGGCCGGCCGTCTTGGCTTTATCCAAGATAGCCGCCAGGGCGTCAACGACAAGGTCAAAGATAAGGGGGAGATCGGATCCCCTTGTCTCACCCCACACGATGACCTAAAGTAGGCACCAATGTCCCCGTTAATGTTTATCGCCGTGTTCCCAGACATGAAAATCTGCATAATCCAACATATGAAGCGATCATCAAACCCACGACGTTCGAGGACCTGGCGGAGAAACGCCCAGTCCAAACGATCATATGCCTTCTGGAAATCTAGCTTAAGGAAGACACCCTTAAGATGTCTAACCTTGACTTCATGAACAATCTCATGAAGTGACAGAACTCCGTCATGGATAAATCGTCCCTTGAGAAAGGCGAACTGATGTGGGTGTGCGAGTCGCTCCACAACTAATGCCAAGCGTGATGCGCACACTTTAGCAAGCAGACGCTGAATGACGTTGATCACCGTGATCGGTCTAAACTGACGTATCTCCGTGGCCCCTACGACTTTGGGGATCAAGGTAATAACCCCAAAGTTGAGGCGAGACATAACTAGGGTCCCAGTATAGAACTCCTGGAATAGCGACATAATTACCGCCTCAATAGTCTACCAGAATTTCGGGGCCGAGTTGGCCTTCATCCCCATAATAGCCCGACGAACCTCCTCAGGACTAAATGGGAGCATAAGCTCCACATTCTCGTCATCCAAGACTAAGGCCCCTAAGGGCCAGAAGTCTGCAGCCAATGCAACCCCCGTGCGGGGTCCCTCCGTAAACAGCTCCTTATAGAAGGAGTATATGTGGTTGGAGAGATCCTGGGCCTCCTCTAATAGGAGGCCATCCGCCCATAGGCACGGGATAGAGCATCTCCGACGACGCCCGTTAGCAATGGCATGGAAGTACGCAGTATTAGCATCCCCACGGAGAATCCAGTTCTGGCGATTACGTTGTCGCCAAAATATCTCCTCGCCTTTGTAGATCTCCAAGAGGGAGGTCTCCAAGGCATACCGCTGAAGCCACTCATCAGCAGTCAGGCCTACCGAGTCAGCCGCCACGTCAAGTGTCTGAATCTGACCGTGGATGTTCGCCTTATTCTTTCGCACCTCTGCACCTAAGTTCGCGCCCCACCCACGCATAAATTGCCGCACGACTTTAGCACAGTGATGCCAAATGTCAACCGCATTATAAGCACGGGTAGGAGACACGACCGCGGACTCCCACTTCAGTCGAACCGCTTCCACAAAGCCCGGCTGCCCAAGCCATAACTCCTCAAAGTGGAAGCGGTTCGGCCTCGGCGTGGCCCCCTCTCCGGTGGAAAGGAGCAAGGGGGAATGGTCCGAGCCAGTCCTAGTGACCGCACGAAGCGAGCATAAAGGAAAGGCCACTTACCATTCTACCGACACTAAAACCCGATCAAGCACACTACGGATCGGGTCTGCCTGATTGTTGGACCATGTATAACGCGCCCCCACTCGTGTAATCTCTTGTAGCGCAAGATCAGCAATCCAATCGTTGAACATGCGCATCCTCGGGAGGTCCACATTATCTGAGCTCTTGTCATCAGGGGAGCGAATAAGGTTAAAGTCACCCGCCACCACCACAGGGATGAGGCATCGCTCCACCTTCGACCTGAGCTCAGCTAAGAACTCTGCAGACCTCCTGTGATCCGCGGGGCCATAGACAATAATCACCTCCCAGCGAAGGTGAGATCGTCTATGGGTGAGCGACATGCTCACAAAGAACTCCCCGCGATCCATATCCTCTACCTCAAAGGTATCCTCCTTGGCACCAAGGAGGATACCCCCTGAGTGCCCCGTCGACGGGAGCCAATGACACAAGAACTTGTGGCGACTAAGGCTCTCCAGCTCTGAGATCGAGAAATTCTGTCGAATCGTCTCTTGTAATCCCACAATGTCCACATCTTCGTCTCTAAGATAGTCGATAAGCTGGCGACGGCGGCCCTCCTGCCCAAACCCCCTCATGTTCCAAATAAATGTGAGGACATTCATTGGGAAACAATATCGGGGTTGGTCCCCTTAAGGGGGACCGATCGGGCCCTACCAGAGGTCGAGGGCCAGGACGCTGCCTTAGGGGCCTCCCGCGCTTCTTCCCGGCTTGGGAAGATGGCGCAGTAACTACGACACTATCAGGCTAGGAGGGGCTCCACTGCCGGACCCTTGTGCCTCCTGCACAGGTCCAGCGGGAGCCGGGGGCCCCTGACGCTCATGCTCCGCCTGAGCACGAGCCGCCGCTAGGGCCCCCTCATGGATCTCCTTAGCCTTGATAGCCGCAATCTGCTCAAGTCGAGGCCCCCGCTCTCCACGGAAGATAACGTCGCAGTCTGTCGCAACCTGGGCAAGATGATCCAGCGGAACTGTATCGAGAACCGAGAACCGAGAACCAGAGGGGGGAGAGGGAGGGAGATGAGTAGGCATAGGTTGCGACGTACCAGTCCCACGGTCGAGCGCCTCGCGGCGGCGTGATGCCACCGCCGCAACAGTAGGCTCCACCACCTCCTCACCAGTCCGAGCACGCGCCAAGCGCGCACTCTTGTGAGTGCCAGTGGCGGGTGGGAAGGACCGGTGGCGTCGAGGGCGGCCCCTGGTGCCAGCCACAGGAGTGTCGGGGAAGACCGTGTGATATGGGCAGGACAGAGGAGGTGAAGCCCAATTTTAGGACTCCACCGAGTTAGTCTTTGTAATAAATAGTTTGGGTTTTATTTGTGTTTTCTATTATGGTCATGTTCGGGTTGGGCCTGTCCAAAACTGAACCAGGTTAGAGTCCAAGTTGTTTGGCCGCACCACCTCCCCCATATAAGGAGTTGGCCGGCCTAGGTATTAGGGGTCCGAAATTTAGGTTAAAAACTATCTCGTGTTCGAGGTGTATCATCCCTCCGGGGAAACGGCGCTGCCGTGTTATCAATACAGATTGCTGCGAGGGTTCTTGTGTCTTCAAGAATTATCTAGCTCAAGGTTTGAGGCGTGTTGATTCCATCACGTTGCTTGCTGGATTTGAATCCTCATCTTCAGGTATCACCATTGGTGCTATTGGGAGGTTTCTATCCTGGTTTGTACTCGCTGTGAAAGATTGGGACAAAATCAGAGGATCATCGGTTTGATCCTTATCACCGTGACTGGCTCCAGGACTGGGGCGGCAGGAGTGCCCGGAGAGCGGGTGTACCAGACGGCGCCCGGGGAGCGCGGGGTGTCGGGGGCCACAACCTCCAACCCCACACTCGTCGAGTCCTCCACCTCCTCCACCTCCGCCTGAGGGCCGAAGTAATTTGGAATGTGTGCTTTAGTTTCTGGAAGTAGGGATATGTATGTATGTAATGCTCTATGTAGCCCATCCGAAATTGATTTTGCTCGCGCGAGTGCTCGCACGCTCGATCCTTTCCTCGTGCGCTCGATCCTCTCCTTGTGCGCATGTAGGTGGTACCATATCCTGGGGAGAAAGTATCTAGTGCTACACACATATAGGTGCTCCCCGTGCTACACCGTTAAGAAAAACAATTTTAAGTAGTTCAAAAATTTCTACGAAAAAATGTGCATGTTCACAAGATATATGTCTATAACCTCCAAAAAGTTCAGGTCCAAAATTTCAATGACCATTGAGAAACAAAAAAGGCAAATCCAGAATGAATAGGGAAATCCGTAAACCAGCGTGCTTATTGAAGCCAGTCCATGAATGCTGATGCATTTTATGTCCCGATTGCCTATGGCGAGCACTACTTTTCAATAAAATCATCGCGCAATAAATCAACAAAACCTAAAGTCATTTCACGTTCCCCTTCTACTTACCTACTACTGTACCAGAGTAAATACACGGAAATATTTATTAATTTAATTCCTATAACAAGTGTTTTATCCAAGATTAAGTTATTACTGAACAAAGAAAAAAATTATATTATAAAGGATGAGATCAATTCGGAAGTGCTTTTTCTTATTCTAGCAGAGGAGATGGAATTCCTTTGGTCTACCATGCTTTTGATATTTGGATGGCAGATCCAGAGAAATGGGAACGAGGCTGACCTATCCAGTAGTGAAGTCTACCTATGCTAAAGAGCAAGTTCAATATTTGGTTCGACTAGCTTATGTTCTATATGGTAATAGTAGTGCCTATAGTGGCCGAATTCTATCTCGCCCTTCCTATGACTTATATCTCGACCTTTCTATTTTCAATGAAGAGGAGCCAAGGACCTTACTCTCAAGAGTACTTCGATAGGCTCCACTCTCTCCGGTGAATAAATAGTAATTGGTTATTTAATGGTAGGAATCATAATTCGAAGATGGTGGTAAAGTATAAGAATGTGGAATTGAAATTGGTTCATATTTTGGTTGTTTGGGCAATATGTAAGAATTTCTACCGATTATTGAGTGGTTTGTTTCCTTCTGTTTTTTACGAACATGTTGTGATCCACCGATCCGAATACGACACATATCTCAGGGTCATTGGTCACAACGTACATTGCGCCCCATAAACTCAACTATGAGCGTGTGCAAGCACCAGAGCAATGAAACAAAATGTGCTCCCCAAGTTGTGTCTTCAAAAATATGCTTCCAGGAATGAGACACAGACGTCACAACAGCGTATCCGGGCCGTCGAATGTAGGTTCTCACCCCAAGACAAAATTTAGGGTTCGTCAGTGAGAAATCGTGACACCTCGATGAGACCTCCATGGATGGAATCAACCCAGAAATAGGTGCCCAGAAATTATTCTTTCTCAAATTATTATTCCTATTCTCTCATACCTTTCAACTTATGTGTCTTGGTCTCATGTTCCCAGAAACGGCGGTGAGGCGGTTGCCTACGAACAGACACACTGAGACTTCATTCACGTGCGTGTTGGGAATCGATGGCGAGCAAAGGAGGGCACAAACTTCTAGGTGATATAGGGCGACGTGACACAAGGAAGCAGATTGGATGCGCCGGTGCATCATTTGTTCGGTTTAGCTGCCCACAGTCGCCGGTTCCACCGAGGCTTGCCACAACCCGATCTGGCATTCCAGATAAAGGTGAGCGTGGCAACTACACCTCCACTTGTATTCAATAGCCTTTTATTGCTTTTTTGTTTAGTCGAATATTGCTTTTTTTTATCTGGATGGTGTTCGTGATTATTATGCTTCAGATTCAGTTAAATCCACGGATCCAATTTCGAAATTGTCTTTTTTTTGCGTGGACAATATTCAAATTGTTGGGTCATTTTGGTCGTGATGAATATCAATGGGCTTTTCTTTTCCTTCCTCCGCTTAAGAAGCCCAGGCCTTAGAGTAAAGAAGACGAAGCCCAGCCGAAGCCCAGACTATATATAGCATAAGTTCTAGGGTTTCAATCCGTCGTGTTCCAGAAATCCAATCGGCGTGGGCGGCGAGGTTCGATCGATTCATCGGGGGCGGAGATGGATGTTGAGAGCCTGCCCGTGAAAAGGGCTCGGAAAGCGGAGGACGTAGCTCCTAAAGCGGCGGCGGCGGCGGCTGATGCTGCTAGGTCGGCGGCACGAGAAAGGGTTAGGAAGCTGTCCGAGGAGTTTGTGAAAGAGATGGCAACACCTCTCACGAGCGACGAGTTGCGACAACAGGAGGAACGACGTGAGAAGTTCATCAGCGAATCTTGGGAAAGGTTTCGCGATAACTGGTTTTACGGAAACTTTCCCTACGACGCCGTCAGTAAGTTGCTACCCCAAGCTATTATTCTGCTGCATCTTCAGTTTTCTTCTTCCTAGTATTGTATATTTCCTGTAGTTTTCCCCCTTCCGTTTGGTAGAGTAGATTACGAGATCTGTATATGACTGAAGCTGCTCTGTTTTTAAAGTATAGCCGCGTGCTTCAATTGCAAAAAGGAATTTGATTTATCTGTTAACGTGTGATCCATTTTGATGCAGCTGAAATCCCCTGCATGCGTTTCACTGATGTCGACTTGAAGGACCCATTTTATGCGTACCACCTTCGAGCCAGGGATGCTCTGCAGATCGTTTCGGTCCAAGTCAGATCATTAACTGGCGGTTTACATTGGCCACTGGATGTCTATGGTTTCGTGGCTGTACACGATCTGTTGGACCGAAAGCGTACCATGGTCTTCACCCGCGAAAGGGAGGACTGCCAGACTATCAACAAGGAGGTTTGTGAAAGCTGCAATCAGGATTAAAATAGAACAGTACCGTTTGTGCTTCTCTAGACATTCCTTGTCAAGCTTGTTTTATGTACTAGGGCAATAGTTGGTCAGACCTATAAGTTTTTACGAACGTGGTCAAAATTATCATGCCTAAAGATAACTGTTTCTGAACAAAATTGTGACAGTCCTGATGGCAGATTCTTTCACCTGAAAAAAATAAAACATGATAAATAACCAATCTCAAAGCCATGCTTGAATAAGTTGGCAAGTTCCAGGGGACACATATAGATGACGCATATGTTCTGTTTTTGTGAAAATGTCTAGGTGATGCCACTGTTTGCAATGCATTTGCTGGTCTTCAATTTAGACGTGCTTTCCTTTGCATGAGATTGCAATATCCTATTATTATTGTTATTGTTTGGATCATGACTATCAACATTTTTATTGTTCTGTCGAAGATGAGAATTTTATAATTATTATTTTTATTCGGTAAAGTATTATGCTATTATTTTGTGATATTGTTTGTGTTATGCAACTCTTGGTATGCACCTGGGCATTCAACATAAAAGCTCCCTCTTTTGTTCGAATTGGTTCCACAAGCTAAAGGGTATTTGATGTTTTTGACATGTTTATTACTTCACATTTCAAATTCTGCTTGAGTTCCATTTTCAGTGTATATGCTATTCACATGCTTGTTATTCAAAATATTGTAATAAAGCTCCTCTTGATACTTAAAACTATGTTTCAGTGAGCACACTTACACTTTTTTTCAGCGCTGGGTGCATTGAATACATTCCACCGCAGTCTTACTATTGATGACAAAAACATTGTTGTATTTTACTTAATTAATTGATACATGAAACACATTCTCATTTTTTTCTACGTTGGATGAATTGAACAACCCACTGCTGTCTTTTTTTATTCATGAAATAAACATTTTTGTTTACTTAATTAGTTAACTGATGCATGCAGGATTCATACCTAAGACTGACAGGTCCTACCCGGGGTGTTGTTATCAATAGCGATGTTTCATATTTAGAGGTTGTGCTCAAAGTGAAGAGTCTTACTGACTCGGAAGATAAATACTTGAGCAAATTCGCCACAAGTTACAGATTGGGCCGCATCCATCCTATTGAGTACACTAGCAAGTTTTGCACACTTGAGATGCAACACTACACTGCTCTTTTGTCTGTGGAGGCCACAGTTAGTGTTCGAGTCTTTGAAGGAAAATGGCCACATGGTTTTCGAGGTCTTATTAATGCTACTACTGCTGGTCAAGAAGACATCCAAATCGCGCTGCTGGTTGTTGATCGTGATGAATTGCCTGCTGATGCACATGGCTTTGTCAAGCTATCAAGGCGGGTTGTTTGTGTTGAACAAGGTGGGCGACTGCGAGTTTCTCTCTTTCAGAATGGTGTTGGTGAGTTAGCTAATATATGGTTTCCAGCTGAAAAATCTCAAAGAAGCACCCAGTACATGCCTGTGAAGAAACTCAGCCTTTGGTTGGAAGTTACTGTTGCCTGGTCTCTTTTCTAGTCCCTGTGCCGGAAGTTATTTGGAATGTGTGCTTCAGTTGCTGAAAGTAGGGATACCCAGTATGTGATGCACTTTGTGTTGGTCAATTGGTGCGCTGATGACTGTAATGTGTTATGTTTGTCTACCGAGTACTAATTGGTGATCGATGCTATCTGTTGTGAGTAGTCCTAATTTTATTGCTGTTTTTGGGATATGTTTTTGTTTTGATTTTAGGCAAAACTGCGCTTGATGCTCTACTTTTAGTTTCAAAGAAATAAATGTTTTCTGAAGCTGCCTCGAGGATACCTTCCGTTGTAAACTCGCACTTTGAAATAATTACAGCTCTTGATATATCTCCAAATTGTGCACTCCTGCGACATATTTAGAGATACTATCAATTTGAATTTACCCCACTAAACAATTTACAGTAGTGGACAAAACCAGTGTAAAAGCAAAAAAAAAATTTGAATCGAACAGTGTAGTACACGCAGCTAGGTTCCTGCACCAGTTCGTGACAACAACTATAGCAAATCCTGCAAAACCGCAATTTCTTTGCTGGACCTGGAAAACGAGTCGATTGGGGAGCTCGTAGCGTCGTTTTGCCCGCTTGCGCGTACGGCTAGTAGCAATCGTTACTGGGCTTGGCCATTTCGTTGGTTGAACGATGAAACACGCCCCGTGTCCATTGACCGGGCTCTGCTCGTTCCTCCCGATCGCCCGTGTGAGAGTGACTCACTTTAAAAATGAGATGTAAACGGATCGATCAGATTTTGCGTATATCATACACTTTATCATATTGTTTATTGGATTTGGATCAGACCGGATAATAACCGGATGTGGATTTAGAAACGGATATATGTGGTCGTGGATTCGATAACGTAAATGGAGCGCATTCGGAGTAGAAACAAAATTAACCGGATATATACGCACAAAGTAAATTGTCAAACCATACAACCAAAAGAATTGTTTAATAACCTAGTAACTAACATAGTTGTACTCCATAGTCTTTACAATGACTATTTAAGTCAGTTGTTGTTCAATCAATGGACTCGACAACTTACTAACTGAATATTATGTTCTATTAGGTTAGACATTTCGGTAGAAAATCATATTGTTCAGACTAAAATGTCGGATAAACCATTTTAAGTTTTGGATAATCCATATTCTCATCTATTTAATGTACCATATCCTATGCCAATCCGGGTGTCAATTTCGGAATCAGATATCCTTATCCTTCAGATTTCTTAAAACTGGATATGGATTTTTTAACAGTTTCAGAATCGAAAACAGTGCGGAAATTATCCTATACGTTTACACCCCTACAGACTCCCCCCTCTCTATGCATGCTACTACATCTGTTTTGAAACATAAGATGTTTTAGTTTTTTCCGATGTACCTAGACGCATTTTATTGTTTATCACCCATTTCGGTACCTATATAGTTCATATCGAAATAGATAAAAACATCTTAAAAGGAGGGAGTACCTAGTAACTATTACACTTCGTTCGTTCCTTCCTTGGTTGAAACACGTATCAAGCACTGTTGCGCGACACACACTCCTACTTGACGCGTATAAAAAGCGACGGACAATGAAGTTGTGGTTTAGAAAATGACACACTGATCCGTTGAACTTTTAATTTTTATATTATAGTGCTGAAAAAATTGTGGTCACAAGAGTCTCAGAAATAATTCGTGAGTTTTAATGATATGTTCATGTGAGGAAGGAAAAGTTCGTATAGTTGTAAGTGTTCGCGAGATCAAAAAAGTGATCAAACACTAGAACAATAACTGTTAGCATGATCCAAAATATGTTTTCACGAGGTTAAAACAATATTCATGTGGTTTAAAAATATTCATATGAGGAAATTTTTCCTATAGTTCAAAAATATATTCACAAGATAACTAAAACTTTATACGCGAGGAAATGTTCGTTAGGGTCAAATTCATATCATTGTGAAGACAAAAAATATGTTCACATATTAAACTAATTCACAATGTTTTTTAAAAAATGTTCATGAGGTTTTAAAAAATTTCAAGGGTTTTAAAAGTCGTTCGTATAGTTAAAAAATGTTTACGATGTTTAAAACAATGTTCACCAGGTTTAAGAATTATTTCGATAGTTCAAAGAGAATGTTTGTGTGATTCACAATAATTATTCACGAGGTTCAAAAGTTTCACGTATTACACAATAAAAAAATCTATATGAAAGGAAAGAAGTAATGAATGAACATTATTTTGAAGGCATGACCAATTATTTTGAATAATGTGACATTATTTCTCTCTATGAATATTTTTGTTACGAAGTATATTTTGGAAGATAAATAAAATATTCATGAGGTTTCTAAAATGTGCGTATAGCTAAAAACGCTTTTTAGTTTTGTGCCCCGCTTAGTTCTTCTTAGTGTTGCCTCCCTTTTTTAAGTTTCCTCATTTTAGTCCCACTTCGCTCCACTGAGCCTCCGCTGCTGAGTTGACCGTTGATCCCTACTGCGACTCTCGCTGCTGAGTCGCACCGTGTGGTACTGTCACTGCGCTGACCCTGACAATAGTTTCGCTCGCCTGCTACCTCTAAAATAAAGGGGGTCTAACCTGCAATCGAGAACATGTGTCATTCTTTCTCTCTTCTCGCTCGATAATGTGGTGGAGCCCGGGCAACACGTCTCACCGCTATCAGACTCTCAACGTACTCGCCTTATACGATGGACGCCTTCGACGAGTAAAGGGAGACAAAAGCGGTTCGACAATGAGCACGTGACGTGGGGATGACCCCCGGGTGGCTCAAGCTCCATAGAAGATCTTTTCAAAGCAAATTCAAGTGCCATGTGATCACCTCGTTCGGGCACGGGAGACCAGCCGGGACCGCCTGCCCCGAGTGCAGCCGACCCCGCCTGCTCTCCTTTGTCAAGGCCGCCTGCCCGAGTGCAGCCGACCCTGTCCACTCTCCTTCGACAAAGCCATCTGCCCCGGGCGCAGCCGGCTCACCGTGATCCTCAAGCAAGCAGGAGCAGGAGATGGACCGCTAGTCCCCGGTTACCCGCAACCCCCATACCGACAAGACATCTCGACAAGACTGGAGAAGACCCGGGATCCCGGCCGGCTGGCCATCTACCTGATACGTCCCAAACGTATCTATAATTTTTGATGTTCCATGCATGTTTTATGTCAATTGGCACATGTTTTATATACACTTTATATCATATTATGACATTTATTGGATTAACCTACTAATAGTTGCCAAAGTGCAAAATCTTCTTGTTTTCCTATTTATTGTGTAGGAATTATCAAAAATACAAAAGGAAACCTTGTTGGAGTCGAATTGGGACTTTCCTGAAATCTGTCTGAGAACTTTTTACAGAGATTGTCAGTTTGACCCTCGAAGATGGCGTCCAATGCAAATCAAATTAAAGAGAAAGTTGTCACAATTTTCCATACGAAGATTTTAAGCCCGAGATCAGCCCAATCGGAGTTCGGACGCGGCCTGTAGTCCCGTTTTGGTGGAACCCTAAAAGGGAGTGACGGAAATCCGAGAGTCTATATAAAGAAGGAAACCCTAGGTCGTGAAAGTCACCAAAAAACCACGAATTTTCCTCCTCTTGGCAGCCGCCAAGGAGGGGGAGGAGCTCCTCCATTGCTGCACCATCACCAAGGAAGAAGAAGGGGGGCCAAGGGCCGCCGCCCCCGAGGGCCGCCGTCGCCGCCGCCGCGCCGTGGCTGCTGCGGGCCGCCGCCTCCACTCCGGGCTGCACCTCTTCATCAACCTCTCCATCAAGCTCCTCATCACCAGGACCATGTCTGAGTAGTTTCCCTCGGGGCTGAGGGCTCGTACGGTAGCTATGTGGTTCATCTCTCTCTCCCATGGTGTGATCTTTGTGTGATAATGAGCTTTGTAATCTAGTTGGATCCATGGATGTTACTCTTCGTATCTTATGAATTATGCTACTCAAGTGGTTTTATTAATGTAATCTCCGGAGTCACGTTTGTCCCATGGTGCGAAGTTGACAGTGTGCGTACCGTGTGTGACTCTTAGGCTAAAGATTACAGGAATACTTATCATGAGTTGTTCTTTTGTTGGTTGTCACTATAAAATTGTGGTGTTTGTTTAGTACTATTTTGGGGCGCTCATAGTGACATTGGGGTTCCCTAGATGTGGAAGACAGACTTTAAGGTGTGCTTTTGCAGCCCTACACGATGGTCTTGCTGTTCTATGATATTGTGGTGTTTGTTCACTCAGACTTTAAGGTATGCTCTTGTAGCCCTACGCAGTAGATTGGTATTTCTATCCAACGGGAGAATAGTTCAGAGTAGCATAGTGAAGAGGAAATATATGTATTCAATTATATTATTATTGTTGAGAGTGTCCACTAGTGAAAGTATGATCCCTAGGCCTTATTTCCAAGCATTGAAACACCGTTTGCTCTCATTTTGTCTCATGTTTGCTTGCTGATATCTTTATTTCAGATTGCAATTACCACTTATAATCATCCATATTACTTGCATTTCACTATCTCTTCGCCGAACTAGTGCACCTATACATCTGACAAGTGTATTAGGTGTGTTGGGGACACAAGAGACTTCTTGTATCTTAATTGCAGAGTTGCTTGATAGGGATATCTTTGACCTCTACCTCCCTGAGTTCGATAAACCTTGGGTGATTCACTTAAGGGAAACTTGCTGCTGTTCTACAAACCTCTGCACTTGGAGGCCCAACACTGTCTACAAGAATAGAAGCGTGCGTAAATAGAAGCGTGCGTAGACATCAAGCTATTTTCTGGCGCCGTTGCCGGGGAGGTAAGTGCTGGAAGGTATCTCCTTTAGATCCTGCAGTTATATCTTTTTGTTTCTTGTTTTTATTTCACTAGTTAGGCTTAATGGAAAACAACAAAAAATTAGAGAGCTCTATGAAATTTATCTTGAGTTAGGACATGATGTGTTTGAAGAGAAAATTAAAAAAGCTATGGAAAATTACTTGCATGATGGTAGCAATGTTATTACTATAAATTCTTTGTACACCATTATTGCTAATGCTATGGAAAAGTCTAAGCTTGGGGAAGCTGGTTTTGATGAATATGGTATTTTTAGTCCCCAAGTTTTGAGGAGAAAATTTCTTTGATGATACTTTGCCTCCAATTTATGATGATAATCATTGTGATGTTTTCAGTCCACCTACTATTGAGGATATAGTTTATGTTGATTATGATATGCCTCCTATTTATGATGATTACAATGATGGATGTGATAGTTTTACTCCCACTATTACTAATGAAACTGTTTTTACTTATGTGGAGAGTATTGATACTTTTATGCATATGGATCATGGTAAGAATGTTTCATGTGATGGTTATATTGTGGATTTTATCAATGATGCTACTGAAAGTTTTTATGAGAGAGGGAGACATGACTTCATATACCACAATAATATTAAGTCTCCTCTCTTTTTGTTGAAAATTTTGAAGTTGCACTTGCTTTGCCTTCCTATGCTAGTCACTTTGTGCTTTATTGATTTATTTTCTTACAAGATCCCAATGCATAGGAAGTGGGTTAGACTTAAATGTGTTTCACATTTTTCTCTTGATGCTCTCTTTTGCATTTCAATTCTTGATCCTATGTGAGCATCATTAAAACTATCATGGCTGTCCAGAAAACAGATTCCTAAGCTTCACTGCGAAAAATGTTAAAAATCACAGAAAAGGAATTTTGACCTGAAATTTTACGACAGCAATCTTCAGTTATTAATACACATTTCATTAGTTCAAAATTTTCTGATTTGAGCAACGTAAGTGCCTCTGAAAATTCACTCTTTACGGGCTGTCCAGTTTTTGACAGATTCTGTCTTTATTTTGCATTACTCTCATTACTTGTGTTTTGTGTAGTTCTATTGATCAAAGGGCAATGCACAACCATAGTAACAGTAGCTAATGTTTAGAATCAACTCATGATATGTCTTTGCTGTACCTATGAGGATTTAATTTATGGAGACACTAACCCCTCTAATCAAGTTTTATGTTGAGTTTTGTGTAAAGAGAATTTTTCAAGTGGAAGAGTTGAGGGTGATGAACAAAGATCAAGAGGGACAACCACTCAAGCTTGGGGATGTTACCCCTAGACTCACCCAACATATATCAAATAAGTACAAGAATTCAAGCTTGGGGATGCCAAGCCACCTCACTCCAACCATCTTGATAACAAGTAAGTAAGCCTAGCTACATGGCTATAAAGAAAGCGCTTTACGGGAGGCAACCCGGTTGTTTTTATTTGTGTCCTCTTGCTGTAACAAGAGACTTAGTTTTTAGTTTAGTTTCTAGAATTTTTAATAAAGTGCCAAGTTTTACTCATTTTGGTTGAAAAAGTTGCTTATAGCGTTCGGAGATTTTATTCCTGCACGAATCTGTGCACGGTATGATTTTTAATTCTATTCTGTAACTCCGAATGAGCTCATATTTGAACTGTAGTTGCAACTTTTCATCCTCTGTATGCATGAATTTTTTGGAATTTTCGACAAAGTTAAGTAGGGTAGAAAAATACGTTTTGCTGCTGCTGTTTTTTGGACAGATTCTGTCCCATTTTGTTTGATGCATGCTTAGAACTTTTAACTTGAATCTTTTTGATCCAATTGAGTTTATGAGTAGGCATACAACATTATACACTTTCTGGACATTCATATGAATTTTTGTTCAAGGATTATATGCAGCAAGAAATCTATTTGTTTATCACTACTAATGCACCCCACAGAAAAGAAATGGGAGAAACGGTGTTTTGAAGTTTTTTCACAGGGATTAGAGGAGATGCACCAAGAGCTATCCAAGGATGGTGAAGACCATAAGCTTGGGGATGTGAAGACAACCCCACTGGACCTACACACTCTCGGTTTGCACACGTCTAACTTCTGTTTTTCGATCGAAACACTTTATCGCATAAACTTGGAGCGTCTTTTTGTTTGTTTGGTTTGATTTTTATTTTGTGAGACCACCACACTATCATTTATATATGAGAGAGCTACTGGAAATTTGGGTTGAATTATGTTGGATGCTATTATAGATTGGGAAAAGGGATGTTGGAGTTGATTTTAAAAGATACATATAGTTGCATGATTCATGAGCTTGTTAATGAGTAATAATTTGCAAGTATTTTATCAAGAGCTATCTTTTATTCATGTTTTGATGCTGAATGTTAGTTTACTTTGTTTAACATGGATTAGTTAGTTCTATGGACACTCATGCATGCATTTAGATGGTCAACTTTCTCCCTCTTGCTAGCCCAAAAATTCCAACAAGCAAAAACTTGTTTCCAACACCTTCAACCAAAGTTTTTCCAGTGAGTCCACCATATCTACCTATTAGCTTTATGCTATTCCGAGTATGTTTATCATGATATTTGTGTTATCTATACCTCTGAATGAAAATGCTTATGTTGTTGATTGTTATGGGAAAAGTTGGTTATAGAGCTCTCTCGAACTTGATGCACACTTTACTTTCATTGCATAAATAAAACATGACCCATTGTGATTAAAATTATGATGTTGTGGGCTTGACAAATGTCTTTGGTTGAGAGTTAGCTCATATGTGCTGTCACATGGCAAGCTTTCAACATGCACTTCATTTCATTTAGTTGATATCATGTACTTTTGTTTATGGATGCTTACCATGGGTGAAATAAATGTGGAAATGAAGTGAGTTTAAATGAGTTTGTATAAATGGTTAGAGAGACGCCTGGGCCGCTAATCTAAGCCATGCATCATTCATGGTGGAAATTTACTTACATGCTATGGTGAACCTTCTGTGATACACCTTACAATAAAAAGCTATCTAATGGTAAATAAAAAGGGTGTTGAGATTGTTCATTGTGTTTGTTTGTCTTGTCATTTTGATATGGGCTTGTTCCATATCCTGGGACAAGAGGTACCCCAGTTGACGCTCTTAATGATACTATTATTACTTACAATGATATTTAACTTGAACTTGCTTTGTTTCCCAAGATGAGTAACACATGGAGTAGGTACTTGTATTCAAGGGGCATGAGACTTTCAACCTGTACTTTGTCAAGCACACTACTATATTTGCTTTCACTTTAAACTTAATCATTCAAGATGCTATGATAGGGGAATGAGAGCTTGACACCAAGGATTACCACATTACAATCATTAACTTAAGTAGAGAAGTTCAGAAGTTAGATGAAACTTATTCATGCTTTACCTCTACTCATATATATCTTTCCAAAGTGTCCACCTTTTATATTCAGATTTCATAAATACTCTATGACCATTATAGGATGTTTTTACTTTTCATTATGCATACATTTGGTCCATAGTACTTCTTCTATGTTACACTTTGTGAATTATCATTGAACATCCTTACATTGAATATTTGATATCACTTCATAATCTATCTTGTACATTGCTACTCCTTTGAAGAATGAATCATTTGACTGTATGTAGCAATAACTTCATCACTTCATTCATAACATGTGCCTTACAATATTATATGATCAAGATTATGATGGTAGCATGTCACTTCAAAAATTATTTTGTTTTATCGTTTACCTACTCGAGGACGAGTAGGAACTAAGCTTGGGATGCTTGATACGTCCCAAACGTATCTATAATTTTTGATGTTCCATGCATGTTTTATGTCAATTGGCACATGTTTTATATACACTTTATATCATATTATGACATTTATTGGATTAACCTACTAATAGTTGCCAAAGTGCAAAATCTTCTTGTTTTCCTATTTGTTGTGTAGGAATTATCAAAAATACAAAAGGAAACCTTGTTGGAGTCAAATTGGGACTTTCCTGAAATCTGTCTGAGAACTTTTTACGGAGATTGTCAGTTTGACCCTCGAAGATGGCGTCCAATGGAAATCAAATTAAAGAGAAAGTTGTCACAATTTTCCATACGAAGATTTTAAGCCCGAGATCAGCCCAATCGGAGTTCGGACGCGGCCTGTAGGCCCGTTTTGGTGGAACCTAAAAGGGTGACGGAAATCCGAGAGTCCATATAAAGAAGGAAACCCTAGGTCGTGAAAGTCACCAAAAACCACGAATTTTCCTCCTCTTGGCAGCCGCCAAGGAGGGGGAGGAGCTCCTCCATTGCTGCACCATCACAAGGAAGAAGAAGGGGGGCCAAGGGCCGCCGCCCCCGAGGGCCGCCGCCGCCGCCGCTCGCCGCCGCCGCGCCGTGGCTGCTGCGGGCCGCCGCCTCCACTCCGGGCTGCACCTCTTCATCAACCTCTCCATCAAGTCCTCATCACCATGACCATGTCTGAGTAGTTTCCCTCGAGGCTGAGGGCTCGTACGGTAGCTATGTGGTTCATCTCTCTCTCCCATGGTGTGATCTTTGTGTGATCATGAGCTTTGTAATCTAGTTGGATCCATGGATGTTACTCTTCGTATCTTATGAATTATGCTACTCAAGTGGTTTTATTAATGTAATCTCCGGAGTCACCTTTGTCCCATGGTGCGAAGTTGACAGTGTGCGTACCGTGTGTGACTCTTAGGCTAAAGATTACAGGAATACTTATCATGAGTTGTTCTTTTGTTGGTTGTCACTATAAAATTGTGGTGTTTGTTTAGTACTATTTTGGGGCGCTCATAGTGACATTGGGGTTCACTAGATGTGGAAGACAGACTTTAAGGTGTGCTTTTGCAGCCCTACACGATGGTCTTGGTGTTCTATGATATTGTGGTGTTTGTTCACTCAGACTTTAAGGTGTGCTCTTGTAGCCCTACGCAGTAGATTGGTATTTCTATCCAACGGGAGAATAGTTCAGAGTAGCATAGTGAAGAGGAAATATCCATGTATTCAATTATATTATTATTGTTGAGAGTGTCCACTAGTGAAAGTATGATCCCTAGGCTTTATTTCCAAGCATTGAAACACCGTTTGCTCTCATTTTGTCTCATGTTTGCTTGCTGCCATCTTTATTTCAGATTGCAATTACCACTTATAATCATCCATATTACTTGCATTTCACTATCTCTTCGCCGAACTAGTGCACCTATACATCTGACAAGTGTATTAGGTGTGTTGGGGACACAAGAGACTTCTTGTATCTTAATTGCAGAGTTGCTTGAGAGGGATATCTTTGACCTCTACCTCGCTGAGTTCGATAAACCTTGGGTGATTCACTTAAGGGAAACTTGCTGTTGTTCTACAAACCTCTGCACTTGGAGGCCCAACACTGTCTACAAGAATAGAATTGTGCGTAGACATCACTACCCTAGCAAGCATGGGTAGAGGAGGATCAAGCCTGCAGCCCTATACCTCTCAACAGTCTCTAGGCGGCTAGGGTGACAAAGTCAGACCTCTCCCACTGGTCGAGGTTAACAGGCCGTGGGCAGCAAGCCGGCCGCCATGAGGATCCGCAGGGATTAAGAAGACAAGACCGACACTGTAGCATATTTGACTGATGAGATTGATGTGACCGGCTGAGTCCCACCTGTAAGCCAGACAGCCAGGCCTATATAAGGCTGTCTGGGCGCCCAAGTAGAGGGTACTGAACACTTGTTCTCCTCCACCCCTGATAAGCAAAGTAGAGCTAGAGCCATGGAAGGTTTCCCGAACAGCCCAAGGAGCACCATTGTACTATGCCCACCGTTATTAGAGAGATCGTGCAGGAGTAAGGGTTTTACCTCCACCGCGAGGGCCCCGAACCTGGGTACATCGTGTCTTAGTGCTTCGGCACAATCCTGCCTCCGGATGCCGGCGCTGCTGTACGCTGCTCCCACTCCTCTACTCAAGCTACCCGTGTAGCATTGCCGTGTACGATACCACGTCAGCACAGGTTAACCGACTCCGAGGAAACGGATGAGAAGAAGGAAGATTCATCTGCCGATAGAGGAGAAAGATGTCGCCGACAATGAGGCCGATACCGTTGCCCCTAACGACGAGGTGCGTGGAGATCTTCCGCCACAGTCCCCAATCTACAAGTACGGGGCATTGGAGTCCTCGGACGATCCCTACTCAGCTGATCCCGGGCCAGACGTCGTCGACACACCGCCTGTTTCCATCAACATCGCGCTTGAGGTGAGACGAGGGGGAGAGCGACGGCCATACCGCGAGGGGGGGGGGGGGGGGGGGGGCGTTGTGCTCGATCGATCGGTAACATGCTCCGTGACCAACCAACTGTACGGTCACGCGCTGGCTCGGCTTGGTATGTGACTCGAATCCACAGCACATAATTTGAACGCTCTGCCTGCGTCTCTCACACATGCAATCCAAGGTGGAGTAGCACACACACTACGTCCCATGTCATGTCAGCTGTCTCAAAGATCGGCTTTTCCCCGGTTTCCCGTTGATCCAACAGAGAACAACTGAAGGAGAGAGAGAGCTCCACAAAAAAACAAACACAAACGGACGAAATAGGTAGCCATCTCTCTACATTACTTTTCTGTCTCTCTCTATTGGCTTGGAGACCATACACACAGTAGCTACACACACTACACCACACTCCCCCTCATTTCTCCCCCTCCACACAAGAACTCTCTCGGCCGGACAAGAACAATGTCCGACGACCGGAAGCGCAAGGGGAAACAGAGGGAGGTGGATCCGGACGCGGAAATGGTGACCGCCCAGTTGGTTTTTGGGAATGAGAGGCTCTTGTGCGCGCCGCTACAGCAGAGGTTTAAGGTTAGCTTTTTCTAATTTGTTGATCTTCTTCTCTCTTCGTTTCTCACAAATCCGAATACATGTGGCAAGATCTGGTGTTTTTTTATGGTGTGCAAGATTCCATCTTTCTTAATGCTCATTTCTAGTTCTAGATCCAGTGCGTTGTCCCTCCCTAAAGCTAATTTGCTGTGTTTGTTGTTATTTAGGACATTCCTATTTTGTACTTCAATTTGGGCGCAGCCGATTTTCTTGCCGAGTACATCCGTGTGATCAAGTGTACTCTCACTAGGGCAAAAGCTATAGCACCTGCTACCCTTCTCAGCAAACCCATCACACCGATCCCAAATCCATGCAACCGCCCCAAACCCTATACCAAGTATGAGGACGTTAGGAACTGGGGTCATAGCCACTTCATTATTGAGATGAGGTACACCGTAGAGAGGGATGGACAGCTGGTCAAAGAACACAATGGATTGAGAGTCCAAATCATTTTTTGTGATTACAACGGGTACCAAACAGGATTTAGAAGGCATCTCAATGGAAAATGGAGCAATTGGTATTATTGCAGTGAAAAGGAGTTTCCCCTCCCATTCTTCATGAGAAAAAATGCTATCAAGCTCCCATTCGAAGGCGACTATGTCATTCCGTAAGTGATTTTTCTAACATTTGTCCTTACTCATGTACTCATGACATGTTTGCTTATCTCTTGAACACCATCTTTTGCTTAACCATTGCTTACTTATTTAATGTAGGCCTCACATCGGAGGATTTGACACTTTTCTTACCATCTTTTTGCAATTTGGGCGGTTCCCCGACAAGCAAAACGCGAATGAACTGGAACCAGCATTCCTTGCTTCCGCGGTGGTCCTGTGTGAGGCAAGAAGAATTGTGTGGGTGTTCATGGAGGTGCAAAACCGGATCCTGCTGGAAGAAAGTCCACGCCCATTTGATTGCTATCTGCCCGGCAAAGAGCGCACCAGCGGGATCGCTTGGACAGAGATTACTGACTGGGGTAACGATTGTGGAGATGCTTTGGTGGCTGTGACCAAGGGATTATACGAGCCACGTACTGAAGAAAGAGGTTTCGCAAAGACCGCGAGACCCTTGATCATGAAGTTTGGAGAGCTTATCGCCGAAGATGAAGAGTCTGGTCACCTTTCTTTGCTGATGCGCGTGGAGGCCGTATTAGCTCCGGAGGGTGGCCCCGTGCTCACCAAGCTGAAGAAACAGTCGCTCAACCTGGGAGCCCAAGTCGTTGACCCAAAGTTCCCTGATGATCCTAAACCTCCTGAATACAAGGAAGAGGACGAATAGCTGAGATGAGTGAGGAGGTTAGTTCTTTTGCTAAACCGTAACGAGTGATTTTGCTCGACGAACTTGCCATCTAACCTGTTCCATTCTGTACAGGACCCGCCTCTGCTACCTGTCGCCGCCGCTGCTGCACAAGGAGCAGAAGAAAGGACAAGTCTGATGACCTTGCTGCCTGTCGCCGCTGCTTCACAAGGAGGAAGAGAAGAAAAGACTAGTCTGACGTCTTAGTTTTAAATTAGCCTTTCGTGTTTTTAGTTGCTATGTTACTGCAGAGTGACAATTTATGTAATGCACAAGTATTTCTCCACTAATTCATGTGCTTTGGAGTCTCTCTTTGTCTACCTTGGATGGGGAAATGACAATTCGCAACTAGTTGCGGGTGCAACTAGTTGCCGGATACCCCACTTCCGAGTTTCAAAAAATTCCGAAAAAAATCACGGACATGTGTCATGTTGAATCTACTACACCCATAAAATTTCATCCCGAAATATTATCATATGTGACCTGTACAAAAAAAAGACAAATGACAGTTTGAATAGTAACTAGTTGCGGGTGCAACTAGTTGCGGAAAATTCCTGACAATCCGCAACTAGTTGCCGGTGCAACTAGTTGCCGGATACCCCACTTCCGAGTTTCAAAAAATTTCGAAAAAAATCACGGACATGTGTCATGTTGAATTTACTACACCCATAAAATTTCCTTTATGGGTGTAGTAAATTCAACATGACACATGTCCGTGATTTTTTTCGGAATTTTTTGAAACTCGGAAGTGGGGTATCCGGCAACTAGTTGCACCCGCAACTAGTTGCGGAAAATTCCTTCTCGGATGGATGGCACTGTCTCGACATGCATTTGTCAAACAAAGCATTGTCGCCGTCGCGGGCCTTCAGGCTAGTTGAGTACTGTTTGTGCAAGCGCACGCGGAGAGAAGAGAGAGAGTGGATACTAGGTGAGGCCACAGTAAATGGGGAGGTACCCTGCTAGTGCTACTGTTTGGTGTGGATCATAAGTTTGCTATTGAATTCAAATGGTTGGCATGGGTTGCACTAAGGATGACTCCAACGGGCCGACACATCGAGTCCGCGCGTGTTCGTCCCTGTCCGCTGGAGGCAAAATCAAGGCAAACGGGGCGACGCAAACGGACCGCGGTCCGTTTTTCTGTTCGCCGCGACGCATTCCTGGCCCAAATTTGGGCCAGGAATGCGTCGGCCACGGACGCGCGGCGGACCGCTTTTGTGTCCTCATCCAGTCCGCTCTCTCGGCAAAATTCACACCGGTCTCTCCTCTCCCAAAACCCCAGTCCACACTCCAGCCCTAGCCATGGCCGACGCTGCCTCCGCCGCCGCCGCCGTGGCCGCCGCCGCTGAGTTTGGACCAGACGCCGCCGGCACCGCCGCTGGACCTGCGCCCCAAGCTCAAAAGAAAGTAAAGAAGGAACTCACGCCAGAGTAGAGGGCCGCGGAGACCAAGAAGCGGGGCGCCCGGAGGAAGAGGTTGAAGCAGGACCAGCTCGACGCCGCCAAGAAGGTCGCCGCCGAGCAGCAGGGCGAGGCGAACGAATCTGACCTCGTGTCCGGGGCCGCCACCGCTGCCCTACTCCTGATTGGGATTACCCCGACCGCGGCCACGGTCGGGGTCGCGACTGCGGCGGCCAGCTCCAACGCCTCGGCGGCCCGACCGCCAAGGTCGAGATCTTCCGCGAAGGCACCATCGCCTGCGTATGGGTACCTCCCTGGAACCATGCCGCCGCGGGTTTCCCCTACCTCAGCCGAATCCGCGGTCGAGGTACCTACCCTTGATCTCAATGGGCCTGTTACACCTTTGGCCGCACACTCGCCCGCGGCGCAGACTGCGGCAGCGCGTGCAGCTGCCACGGCAGTGGTCGCCGCCCAGGCCGCCCGTAACCTGTTCGGCGATTTGCCCAGGCCGTCGCCGGGTGACCCTAGATACTATGGGGAGGAGGAGGACGGATACGACGGGAGGACGTCCTCCAGGACATGGTCAGGGACAACACTCAGTACGCCGACGACGACTACAATGCCGGAGAAGATGAAGTTCCGCCGACCGGCCCCGATGTGATCAACATCGATGTTGAGCCGGTTTTCCTAGACGAGCTCGACACCCAATTCCTGGCCATGAAGAGGAAGATCAGCCAAAGGGGCGCCGCATTCACGTCCGAGGAAGACGTGCTCATTTGCGAGTCCTGGATCGAGGTTGGAAACAACCAAATTCTCGGGGCCGAGCAAAGAGGGTCGGCATATTGGGGCCGGTTCACCAAGCGCTACAATGAATGCAGAATCCTTCCGCCCCATAACATTCAAACGCTGCGGACCGAGACATCTATCTCCAAGAGGTGGCTCCACATACAAGGGGAGATGAGCAAGTTTTGCGGCTCCGTTGAAAACGTTGAAGCCTGGCCGCAAAGTGGCTATGGAGTGAAGGAATTGGTAATTCCTCTTCCCTTCTTATGCATTTTGGTTGCAATGATTTTGGTTGCTATAACTAACCTTGTATGCACAGGTGTTGTAAGCTTTGGAAACCTTCCAGGCTCAATATAAGAAGACCTTCAACTTGACCCATTGCTACCGGTCACTCAAGGACCAGCAGAAGTGGAAGGACCTCTACGCCTCCCTCAAGTAAGGTGGACAGCCAGTTGATAAGGAAGAGGCCACAACGGAGAAGGAGGGGAGGCCAAGGGGGAAGAACAACTCGAAGGCCGAGTTGAAACGCGATGCAACAATCCTTGCGTTGCAAGAGACATTGAACGGGTTCCTATCCCAAAAGGACAAGACATGTGACAAGAAGGAGGAGAGGAGAGAAAAGGAACGCCTAGAGAGAGAGGCGTCTTCCAAACTCTTCTTCGAATTGCAAAAGAAGAGGCTCGATATAGAAGAGGAAAATGCTCGGACTAGAGCACGGGAAGCCGAGGCAAGGGCCAAGGAGGTCGAGGTATGAGCAAGGGAGGTCGACCTGAAGGCCAAGGACCATGATCTCTCCTTACGCGCCGAGGAGGCCAGGATCATGGACATGGATATCTCGGCCTTCACCCCTAGGAAGAAGGCCTACTACCTCAAGGAGCAAAGGTACTACATGGACCAAGATTGATCAAATCTCGGTCCTTCTATTTATTATGTTGCATGCCGGTGTTGAACTATGGCCGATGGCCAGGATTTGTAATATTTTAGGTATGTACCCAGACATGGCCTGTGTGAGGCCGGGATTATGTTTTATACTTATTTTGTTGCAATGTGATCAAAAACCCTGGCCGAAAATGATCAAAATGATCAAAAACCCTGACCGGACGGACTCAATGCGTCGGCCCCGTTGGGCGCAGTGACCGGAAAGGGGCGGACATGGGCCAGACGCACGTCTTGTTGCCGACGCAAACGGACCAAACGCGGACCAAACACGTGTCCGTTTGCGTCGGCCCGTTGGAGTCATCCTAAGGAACGAGACCTGTATGTACCATTCGACGATGCCATAGTACAAACCTGCACCAGCTCCTCTCTCCAGGGGGGCTACGCTGATTTAACCTAATAAAAGTTCACTTATTTTGGTGGCATACATTTTAGACTACTGGATAAGATTAGCACGTAATTTGACGTTGTTCCTAGACAACGAGTGGCCTCTTAAGTAAATGCAACGGATTATACAAATATTTACGAGTTAAATGCACGACATGATGGGCCGAGTAAGAATCTGTACAAAAGTATGGAATCCTAGTGCAGCAATATGGAGCCGGCCGGGCTACATGAAGGCCCCATTTTCTTCAAAAGTTGACAATGCTATATTCAAGTTTGAAAATGCGGCTGGAGGCGACGAATTCGACGGCGAACTGCTCGGACAGAGGGGAAGAAGATGAAAAATATGTCGATTATCCTGGCTGTCCCGGGCCGATTCGGTGGAGACGGAGGCGGGCCGGAGGTGATGAATACGACGACAACGTGCTCTGCCAGAGGGGAAGAAGATGAAGACTCTGTCGACGAACGAACTTGACTGTCCGGGGCCAATTTCTTTTGGGAAGACGGCGAGGGAGACAAGGCGGTTCTCTTGGACAGAGTCGGGGGCGACCGGAGTGACAGTGCGTCGGCAAGGTTGTTGTAGTGGTGATCTCGGACATGCTCGTATGCGAGCGAGAAAATTATCGCCTGACTGCTAGACAGGTAAATGTTCGGCCCGAGGATGACACAATAATATTATTGGAAAATGTTTCGAACAATATTTGTGGAATTGGATTAAAATTAATAATATTACATAAATTCATGGTATAAATCTCTATGTACTTGTCTACTTTTCATAGTTTTTGAAGTAAGGAAAATAAGATTTTCAATTTTTTGAAAACGGGCTCCATGTAGCCTAGGCTCTTTTTATAGGCTTTTGAGTGAAAGTGAGTGATATGGAGCTATCTTTTCGGAAATTCAAAAATGATATTTTGATGTCTCAGAAAGATATTATTTTTGTGTACATATACATGAAGATGATTTCTATGAAGTTCATTTTTTTTAAGAGTACATAGTATTTTTTGGCTAAAACGCACACAATGTGAAGTCGGCATTTGAAATTATCGTTCTGTCTTCACATTTTTTCGGTTGAAAGCATAATTATACTAAACTTTGTGCATGCATGGCATACATCTATATGTATTTATATATTTTGTTTCAAAAAAATTGAAGTAGAAAATAAAATTTTGATCTTTTGTTTGAAAACGAGGCTCCATGTAGCACAGGCTCCCTTTTAGGTTTTTGAATTAGAGTTCAGCGATATGGAACTAATCTTTTTAGATTTTTACAACTCTACTTTGAGATTTCAAAGAAATTTGTTTTTTGTTAGTACAACAATGATTTCTATGAAAACACAATTTTATGTTGAAATACACGTAGTATTTTAGGCAAAAAAAAAACACAAAATGTGGCTTCAAGTAAGCATTTGAAAATTCATTTTTGTCTTCACATTTGTTTTTCTTTCAGTTCATGGGTGAAGCATAATTATTTGAAACATTGTGCATGCATGATATATGTCTATATGTATTTGTGTATTGTTACTGCATAATTTTTGAAGTAAATAAGTAAAAAATTTAATCTTTTTGAAAACCAGCTCCATGTAGCCCGGGCTCTTTTTTAATTTATTGGCGTGCAACAATATGGAGCTTATTTTGCAAATTTGGTGATACTGTTTTAA
The DNA here is from genome assembly GCA_947311845.1 of Poa pratensis. NCBI lineage: Eukaryota > Viridiplantae > Streptophyta > Magnoliopsida > Poales > Poaceae > Poa > Poa pratensis. Next base: position 8,405,006 of record CAMZMU010000027.1, read on the forward strand.
GTTTCAAGGAAATATGATATTTCTCGTATGAAGAAGATTTCTATGAAATTGCATTTTTTCTTCAAAGAATGCATAGTTGGAATCAAAGCTCTGGGACGTTGTCCTGACTTCTTTGCCCTCGGGAGCACGCCAGAGACGAATGAGGATGGAGCAAAAGCGCCCCCGACCTCCCCCATTAAGTCGCCCTCATCCCTAGCGCCTCCGCCACGAAGAGTCTTCCCGTGTGTCCTAGATCCAACCCATCTGCGCCCTCGCCACCTCACACATGTTGCAATCGATGGCTTCTCCGGCCCTCATGCCTCTGTTCTGTTGTCTCGCACCGTACACATCCCGCAACGCCGCCGCACCCACCCTCAGCTCAGCCACCATGTAGAGCCCCACACGCCAGGTTCCCCGACAAGAAAAAAAATGCCTTGCCGCAACCTCCCCTAGGGCGCGCTCGGCTTCATCGGCACCCACACCGGCAATGACGATGTTATCGGAAGAGGAGGAATGCCCCTAGAGGCAGGGGCTAGATGTTACCGGATAAATTAAGATGGTCCGAAGAGAATTGTTGTAACGAAACAGAGGTGAACCATGGAGCATTTTCTTTTTCCTAATACCAGTACATAAAAGTATTGAACTGGATATACTAGTTGAAAGTCACTTTAGCACCCGGGTGGAAGGATTTGAAAAACAAATTTTTAAATGTCGAAAAAATCTTGTCTTTTTTTACAAATCACAAAAAAAAAGTCATGTTTCGGTGAAACGACTCTGGCAAGACATAGCATGTTAAAATTTGTGCGCAAATATTTATTCATAATCTTGACCTTTCAACATGGGTGCATATGCAACCGGAGACCAGAGTCAAAACAAAACCCCCATATACTACTATAGTGGATATGCTAGCTAGAAAGGTGGTAGTTGCTTGGTGGATTTATTTCCTGCTACGGGCAGAACATGTACTAGTACACCGGACCGGAGGAGACATCCGTCCGTTGGGTGATATGCCATTGCTATGCAGCTGTGTGTCAAGACCTAATTTATGGTTCCCTAGTCCCTAGCGACTCGGAAACTCACAAGTGCACCCGGGAGCATGTGCTCTCGGTTTTTTCGAAAAAAAATTGAAAATTGAAAACTTGTCAAAAAATCCCGAAAAAAACCATGCACGTACCTGAGCATGTCACGCACCATCGTGTCAAATTTGGCGACGAAACGACATCGCGGCCGCCCTGTGCAAAAATGACAAATCACAGATCTGAAAATTCAGAATTTTCACAATGTCGTTTCGTCGCCAAATTTGACACGATGGTGCGTGACATGTTCAGGTACGTGCATGATTTTTTTCAGAATTTTATGACAAGTTTTCAATTTTTTTCGAAACAATCGGGAGCACATGCTCCCGGGTGCACAACGTCCGCGTCTCAACTCGGATCGGGAGCACATGCTCCCGGGTGCACAACGTCCGCGTCTTGGCGTACAGTAGATGGGATCAGCTTGTGCAGGTGCACGCGGAGAGCTGTGGCGGATCTAGGGGGGGGGGCGAGCGGTGGCCAGGCCCCCCCCATGGTTCGGCCTCCCCCAGTCGTATGTAGCGGGGATTAGTAGTTCGTGTATACTTGTATTAGCTTAATACGGAGTACAATACTCCGGCAATTAGCGCAAGGTTCATATCCTGCACAGCCCAACGACTATATCAAGCGTGCTGACTTATGGGCCAAGCCCAACGTAATTAGCCAAGGACCTAAACATACGTAATAGCCTAGGGCCACGATCGCCTATGGAACTTGCTGTACGGCACGCACGATCTCATCTAGTCGATCTTCTCCGCCTTTGCCGCTGACGAGTCGCACGGGTTTCGTGATTCAACATCGCTGCCGCCGCCGCAAGGACACCGCCGCAAGGCGTCGCTCCGTCAGTGATTGGCGAAGGAAAATCTACTACTACGTGCCACCTTGCCGCACGGCGCCATGGCCAATTCCTAACCGAGTTAATCGGCCGATCACTCTAAGGTATTACTGTATGCTCACTATATCGTATAGATAGTGCAATTGCTGATTGCTACTTTGATTAACCCATTACAACTTTCTTGTTTGATTTGCTAGTTATATGAGTTATATAGTCTATTGATTGTTCTAACAAACTAGAATAGTATAGTTTCTTAAATCATGAAGAATGAAGAGGAAAGACATCACTAATAAGTAACTATTTGAAGCTAGTTGGTTCAATGTCCAACTCTAGGGATGAAAATACAAATGCAAACTGAAGAGATCTAGGTCACACAATAATCTATCAAGTTGATATGCGAACTTCCAATTAAATTTTTGAGTCATTTGTCAAAATACCAGAACCAACTAAAATAAAAAATACAACACATGGGGAGACCTTGAAAAGCGCTAACAAAATTTGGATACTTTAAGACTTGCTATATTTTCGTCTCGCCCCCTATGCTCAAATCCTGGATCCGCCCGTGGCGGAGAGGAGAGAGAGAGAGCGAGAATAGGGTGAGGCCACTTAAACTCGTTCAAGAAGAGCAAACCCAGCAGCTACTACTATCGATGACGCCCACGTGAACGCCCTGCCGGCTGCATGCACGTGAGACAATCCAGACATTGGGTGGACAATAATGCAGTTCAAATAGTTTTACCCGCTACAGTATCTTCTAGAAATTGTACAAAATCAGAGACAAAGCATGATTTTGTTCACGTCATGCTTGCGGATTCAAGTGACACAATATTCATAGTATTTTCTATTGGATTGATTACCGGAGCGACTCATTGAAAAAATTGTGTGAAAGGCGCAAAATCGGCGGCGGAGCACCTGGTTCCCACGAGACTTCCATTGGCGCCACTGTAGGCACCGGTGGTGCCTCGTTTTGCGGCCGTGCGCACTCAGCTAGCTCCGGCCATCGCGCCTCCGGTGAGCCAGATCGTGGATGCTGCCTCCAAGATCGGATGTATGGGTTCGGTCGTCCGGTTTGTCGGCGACGACGAGATCTCCAAAATTTTGTGCAAGATGCGGACTGAGGTCTCGGGATCACTTGGGTGAAAACCCTGCTTTCGGCCGGTGGACTAAGCTGACAATGGCGAAGCCTTGTGTGTCGTCTCCTTCTTGAAGGCATACCGAGGTGGAGATCCCACCTTCCTCTGCTATCTCCGGGGAATTGCTAGATTCGTGGAGTGGAAGATGGCGGCGCTGCTGTGTCGTCACCACTTTTGGGGCATCAATCTGGGAGCATCTGTGTTGCGGGGTAAGGAGGTGGAGGCTTGGGTTCCTCTGTGCCGCCGAAGGAGGGCGACACGAGGGTAGGTGGAATTGTTCTGTAATGCTTCATTTTTTTATATAAATAAGAAGAAGCATAAACACATTAAGACCCACCAAGCTCTTGCACTAGTAGATACATGCACTATGTCCCATTTGTCACTAGATAAAGAAAGAGAATTGTCTTAACGCAACAGACACCATAATTGCCATTTATCACGAAGCTTTGCACGTATTTAGATCACTTGGTAACTTTTAGGAATTTTTTCCTACTATCCCGAATTTTCGAATCGGCCAGGAGCCGTCTTGATTATCCATCTGAATTGGATATACTCCTGTGCCATAAAGATGGTGGTTTCTTTCTTGTTGGATTTCCTGACCGGAGCGGACGAGACACCCGTCCGTCCGTTGGGTGCCATGCCATTTATGCACCCTGTACAGCTTGTGAGTCAAAAGATACGATATTCAATGGCCGGTTCCCTAGTCCCTACGCACTTACTCCAGTACTAGGTGTGCAGGCGCACGCGAAGAGAAGAGAGGAGTAGTCTGGGTGGAGATAGCTAGGTGAGGGTGCCGCTCCGCCCCGGTATCTCTGCTATACATAATACGTCTGCGGTCCAAGCACATCGCGTACAGCGACAAAACCATAGACATCCAGAGGCCACTGTAAACCGCCAGTAAACTCCTTGATTTGCACTGAAACTATCTGAATTTCCGCTTCCGATGAATCCATATCACCACGCCGCCCTCGTTTGGATTGAAGGAGACCTTTGATCCGATTGGGGTCGCCTTGTATAAATAGTCCGGAGGCAAACCGTTGAAACAGGCAGGTCTTTGTGTCAGAGTTGGTTTAGGACGTCAGGTCGGCTGTTTGTGTATGTAACGACCTTTTATTGTACCGCGACACGAGCCACAAGACAAGGATCCTTGTTCCTGGCGTGTCTTCGTTCTGTTTGATGTGATCGATTTGTGGCCAAAACCCAAACATGGCCGAGGCCGACCCAGGAAACCCCATCCTGCCAAAAGGCGCCGGCGACGAGGCCGACGATCCTGAGGCGACGACGGCGGAGCAGGACGAGAAGAGCACGCTGGGGATCGACTTCTTATGCGATGTCTTCATCGCCCTCGTGTGGACATCCGTCTTCGTGCTCATAATGCGCTACTGCCGCTTACACCCGACGATCATGGGCATCCCGGCGCTGGGATGCGTCGGGGTCTCCGTGGCTGCCGCCGGTCTCGTGTACGGAGTCTTAGGCACCCTCCAGCTTATCTATGTTTTCTTCCGCCGGTCTCAGGGGGCAGCACAGCAGGATTAGCTCCGGGCCGGGCGTGGTGACTCGTTAATGATTACTGGTATTGTATGTCATCTGTCCCTATGCCGATAGTCCTCGATGATTGTCTCGTCTCTTTTGATTCTGATGGACCAGTTATGCTTACGCGATCGTAAATTGCTAGGCTTGTACAAAGTATAGTACTACTCAATGAGAATCCATTAGAGCATCTCCACCGGGGGTCTCCAAGTGACCTCTCAAAGGCTCATTGGGGTCTGGACGGCCAAAAACGCCACCAGCGGCACCCCCAAAGGGTCACCCCAAGCAAAAACATGTCCGGCACCCCGAAGAGGCCTCCAATGCCGGACATTGCCCGGATAAGGGTTCTGACATGGGTGGCCCGCCCGTCATAGAGACAGCGCCCGCCTCGCCGTGGGTTTAAGGCGCCGTGCAAGAGGCCGTTCCGCCCGTGTTATGGCGACGCGTTTCCGCAGACGACGAAGGAACGGGACGGCGATGCGTCTCCCGCACGCCTCGCATTTACGGCGGCGCCTGCTGAGCGTCCAACCTTTCCCGGCTTCCCAAGCGGCGCAGTGGCGGAGACGTGTCGCCGCCATTAACTCCGACGCGACGCGTGCTCACCCACCCGTCGATTCCCGCCCTGAGCCACCGCTTCCCGCCGAGACATTGGGCTGGCTATAAAGAGGCCCCGCCGTGCAGCCATTTCGCCACACCAGCACCGACGCTCGACGATAGCCATTTGAGCACATAGTCCAGCCGTAGCCAGTTGAGCACATAGCCATGCCTCACCGCCTCGCCACCTCATGGGCCACGCTCACCCAGGCAGCGCGCCGCGCTCACGACACGGCGCAGGAGGACGCCGCCGCCGCCGACGAACAGCCGTTCGACTGGGCGGATGTGGACGACGTCGACGAGCAAGAGGAGCAGGAGCCGGTGCAGGACCCGTACCCCGGTCAGGAGACGCCGCCGGAGCTCGACGAGGCACTGCCAACTCGTTTGAGAGCTGGCGCAACGAGCAGGCAAGCCGCCAGGTCAGGCTTGGCTACGAGGCGGCTGGGGACGCCGTGGAGGCCGCAATCATCCAGGCCTCCATCCTGACCGCGGAGCGTGACGAGCGTTGCCGCGCCTTCATGGCCGCCGAGCGGGCGGCGTACGAGCAGCTCAACGCCCAGGCGGAGGAGCCCACGCAGCAACAGCTCATCGCCCAGGCGGAGGAGCTAGCGGATGCGGCCTCCCGGCTGCGCGCCGAGCGGGAGGCGCACGAGGAGCTGAACCAGATGCGCCGAGTGGGACGCGCACGACGAGCTGAACCAGACGCGGCCGAGAGGGATGCCATGCGCCGGGCGGCGAGTCAGCTCCGGCAGGAGAGACGTGTGCGCTCCCGCTTAGCCAAGGCCGCGCACGACGACGAGGCTGGCCCGAGCGGCGGCGTTTAGATTAGGCTTTAGTTGTATCGGTTTAATTTAAATTTGTATGTTTTAAAAATAGTTCGAATGCCACGACCGACACAAGTTTCCGCCGCAAGGTGTTCGATGGTTTGCTCGCGTTTGGTGGGCGGACGTTTGGGGTGCGCCGCTGTGGACGCGGTCGAAAATATGGGCGGACACATGTCCGACACCTCCCAATGGAGGCCCCATTGGGGGGTGCCGGACACGAATTTGGAGGCCCGGTGGAGATGCTCTTATGCTTATCAAAAATAAACACTGCACGACTATTCGGCACCTAACTAGCTAGCTATATAACCGCATCGGGCACCTGGCTGACGTTCATCGCTGACGTTCATCGCTGACGTCGAGAATCCAATCCTACACGGCAGCATCGACGTCGTCCATGTTGCCATGGCGGAGGCCGGAGAAAGAATTGAGTGCTTGTATTTTATGCGCGGGAGGGTACGTGGATCACCTAAACGGTCTTTGCCATCGCCGCCGAGTTGGTCATCTTTAACCGCTCCGTTCCACGCTCAAGGCCATTCGGGTCCTGCCGTCGTGGCCAGCATGGCCGCGACGTCGGTCTCGTTGTGGCCATCATGGGCTATACGCCATCAATGGCGGACCTAGAATTTTAGCAAAGGTTATGCCAAAATTTTGGCGTGCCTATTGACAATGGTATTGTCTTAGATTATGAGAAAAATGAAAATTATTAAATATGATAAAAAAAATAAATTAAAGGGGTTTTGTCTTATAAGCAAAGAGATAAATCGTTGGACACATGCACCGTTGACGGGGCGTTCTAATACTGAACTAAATTGCCGTCGTTGTGGGCAACCTTAAATTTCCAAAGTATTCGACCGCGGGTAATCATTCCGGGAACATTATAAAATACAATCAGATTGTACAAAAATAGACAACAAAATATGTAAGGAAATTAATGTTAGAAAACGCTAGAAGGGAACATATAATTAATCATATACTGGACTACTAAAGACTAGTTATCAGTTGACTATGCTACACAGCTAGTACATATACTCAGTGTAGAGAGTGCTACTGAAACGCGGCGTACAGGGGAAATCAGTTTTGGGTCATAGGACCATATTCTCACACTACCCCAAAACAGAATTTCAAAATTTCTAAAAAAAAATCAAACAAAATTTCATGTGTACATACGAATATTCTATGTCCGTACAAAAAAAATGGCGAAGCAAAGACATTTTTATGGCTGGTGTAAAAAGACAAATCCTTGATGTTTCAAAATGACTTTGCACGAAATAATGTTTTGTCTTTTTTACACCGGCAACAAAAAAAATCTTTTCTTCGCGAAAGTTTTTTCTCCGAACATAGAATTTACATATGTATGTTAGATTGATCTCCACCCGATCGAGCCCAACGGCTCGACGGGCCCTTTGACTCGCGCCCTGATCGGGGGCGCCCAACCCTCTTATGGTTGTTGGGCCCCTGTGACCTGCGGCTATATAAAGGGTGGGGGCCGGCAGAACGCAGTAAGAGGTTCACCACGATCTGCATGACCCCACCAACTAACCCTACCGATCTAGGGAGCCCGGAGTGCTCACGGAAGCACCACCAACGGCACTGCCGTCATCGGGCACCTCCACCATGGCCGCCGCACCGGGATCATCTGCACAAGGAGAAGGTGAACATCCTCCTCCCCCATCGATCCTTTCTACCGGTATTGATCTACCCTAGTCGATCCGTAGATCAAACATTGGTATCAGAGCCTATCTAGGTTGCTAGATCTTTTCGGTAGACAAAGAAATCACAGAAGGTCAACATCCCGTGAACCCCTAACCCTAATCAAAAAGAGGGGCAAAGTGCAAAGGAATTTCTCACCGGCCTCGGGCTCGCCGGAAAAGAGGGCACCGCGGCCTAACCGCTCGACGGCGGCGCGCTCACCGCAAGGGGAATGCGCGACCGGCGAGGGGGAAGGCAACGGCGCGAGAGAGGGCGGCCGTAGCCGATGGGCGCCGCCACTGCACAAGTGGTTGCGGCCGTCGCAGCTTGTCGCCGGTGGTCGCCGTCACCACACGCGCGTCGAATGCAGGGGAACAGAGGAGGCGCAGCCGCGTCCATCTCTCTCTGCCACAGGCGGCGGTGTTGGATGAAAGAAAGGGGGAAAAACAAGGTCGGGCTCGCCGGAGCGCATGGGCGCTGCCGGCGGCGCCGCCGCCGGCCGACATCGTGAGACAGAGCGAAGAACGGGGAAGGGAAAGAAGAGAAAATGGGGGCTAGGGTTTTCTGTCGGGAGCAGCTGCCCCGTTTTTGTTCAACCGAAGGGTGCGCTGGACCGTCCGATCTTGATGGACGGCCAGATGTAAACCCTAGCTCACCCAGGGCCAGTGGGCCGAAAGAAAGCGGGCTTTGGGCCGCCGTGGGCCGCGCCCGCGTCGCTGCGGGCGGCAGATAGCGCAGCCGCGCAACAGGCCGTGGGCCGTTTTTTTCGTCGCCTCAGGCAACAGATAAAGAAAAGGCTGTGGGCCGCGCATTTCCACTGTGGGCCGAAAAGTTCAGTGTTCTGTTAATTTTTCCAGAAGCTGTTTTATTTGTTTTTTGTCCATTTTTTGGGCAAATTTCATTCAGTTTTTCCTATTCAAAATTATCCAACAAATATTTGTTTAGGAAACTGAAAAGTGACAGAAATGCTTCTGAAAAGTATAAAGTTTATGAATTTTCATTCATGTTTTCCGCTGCAAATAAATAAAAGTGTTGTATTAAAAGGAGAAATAGAATTAAAGTGATAATTAAATTTTTAGAGCATGATAAAGTGAATATTAAAAGTGATTATGGTTCTGTTATTTTACGACCAACGTTGTTAATAACATAATCATGATTTGTTAATCGTTGAACAGTGCAATGTTTGTGAAATACATATAATATTTTACAGTTTCTGCTGTAAAGTAAAAGGACTCTCCTCTAATTAAATTGGAACCAACGGGAAAATTTAATTAGAGAGGAGGAAAAAGAGAAATACTTGTTTAACAGATTAATTATGGTATTGTTATCTTCTGACCAACGTTGATGATAGCAGTACTATAATTATATGAGTTCTATAGTCAAAGGGCTAGATCTCTGATAATTTTGCATGAAAGTGATCAATTTTCAGAGAAAAGATAAAAGATCAAGAAATGCTCTTGAACTATAGAAATATGTATATTTCATGTTTCCGCTGAAATAGAGTTGATGATAATGTCATTTTCCAAACAGAGTTCTTTATTGCAATAGAAATATTATCATCATATTGTTTATGAGTTTTATGCATTGATTCTATTTCTGCCCAACGGTGATGTAGAATTAGTGTACAAAGATAATGTTTCATTCTAATTCTGTCCAACGGTGATTTAGAATATAGAAGAAAGTTTTAAAGTTATTTTTATGCTCATTATTGTTTATTATTATTGAATATTTTCTCAGACAAAGATTCTCATGTTTTCATTCGTGAAAGCAAAAGAATGGGTACTTGTGACCCGAAAGATGACCAAGGTCATAAAGTGAGAGAGTATGTTCTCTCTAAAGAATGACTGCAAAAGAAAAAGAATTCTTGGATGTTAATCCAAGAATACAAATAGATCATCGAGAGTCTTGTTTGACAAATGTCTTTCATGTACTCTCCATGCAGAAAACAAATAGATCATTCAGAGTTTTGTTTAACGAATTTCTTTCATGTACTCTATATGAAGAAATTTTTTAAACGAGCAACATGAATGCTTAATTTGACCAACGTTGGATTAAGCATGTGTATAAAAGAGTATTCAGATTTATTTCTGAATTTGATGATTGAATATGCAGTCTAAAGAGCCAATTGTGGCATCTGTGTCTCTTAATTACCCGCATGACGGGAAAAGACGATAATAATACCCACGTGGTGGGAAAAGTCTGGGAAAATACCCGCATGGCTGGAGAAAATTTTGACAAAGGACTTATCCTGTATGACAGGAGAAAGATGTGATGACTCATGTGTTTTTATATCGACCGCACCTTATGTATCATAGTTATAAAGCACTTAATGAGTCAAAAGAGAATAAAGTTACAAAAGAACCTAAAGATGAGAATGGCATGCAAGTGTGACTTGCAAAAGTACCATTGAGAAAGAACTCTTGTGAGTTTTGAAAAGGAATGAGGAAAAAGTACTCCCATACATTAAAAGACAACTTCATTTTGAATGAAGCAGATAAAAGATAACTTCATTTTGAATAAAGCAGATAATCAAAGTTTCGAAATTGTGGCAAAAAGGTTCTTGCCACATTTCGAGGGGGAGATAGAGAATGTTACAGAATAAACTCCCCTATACTTCAGATAATGTGATGCATATTATGCATCTAAGTGATCTATGATGAATTGTGATCGTCTGGGAGTACGACGGTCATAATAATGATACCCCTAAAGTAAAGAAATAGATGTATTCTTGGATATTTTACAGCTCCGAAAGGAGACTAAGGACGGTACTCAAAGTGCCATAAAGAAGACAGATTGACAGGTTAACAGAATAAACCCAAATAAAAAGGATTAAGGATACACCATTTTGGAGAAAATGGAGTAATCTGGGGGAGCATGGTATGAACATACCTAAGGCTCGAATAGATTTTATCTGGGGGAGCTTGTTGCTTTATAATAGAGATGAACAAGCAAACATGGATCTTGTGATTTAGGTCCTTGTAAGAGCTATAGCAATAGAAGACTACAGAATTAATTGCCTCTAGGCAATGACAGAACAACAACATCCCCATTGAGAAAAACAGATGACTATAAAGTCTATATCAGAGAAATTTAAATGAAGGTTGATCCCACCTCATTTACAGAAATTATAAGCAGCGCTCAATCGATTTTGACAAGTGTCTACTTGTCTTAATGATTAGAGACTATGTGAATCCCGACGATGTTTGGGACTCATAAGTAATTTCCAATGGAGCCAAAACAGTAGGCTATAAAGGGTCTACAACGCCAATGTGACTCCAAAGGAAATATGTAAAAAGCGATTTTAAATCGAAAGATTTGCGCTAAGAGAATAAACAGATTATAATGAGTGATAATGGCACATAATGATCTGAGTTACATCAGATGAAAGTAAAGAACACAAGGGATCTTACGGACTAGAGCAAGTCTCTAGAATCAAAAGTTATTTTGGGTTAAAGAGAATGAGAGGACAATCGTTTTTCTACAAACTTATAGAATGGGAAATTCATTCCCTAATCCTGTGTATGTGGATGATATCCTACTTGCTAGTGGTGATGTCAATCTACTACCGGCAGAGAAAAGAAGTTCTTGTCCTCAAAAAGGTATTCTCGGTAGAGTGTCTCGTTAAAAGTATCGAGATTTACTAAGAAAAGAAGAAAAGGGGTATTAGAAATATCGCATGGACATGCTGAGAAGAAGTCTCTAAAGCATGCATGTCGAGAAAATCTACGCCTGTTCTTATTGTCAAGGGTAATGGAATTGAGAACTTTAGTGTTCCAAGAGATAACTTAGAACAATCAAATGAATATAGTACCATATGCTTCAGCTGTTGGAAACTCAATATTACCCTGAATTCACGTATCGGGTTGTTTTGGCAATGTCCAATCCAGATATAGATCACTGGAATGGAATCAAAGATATCGGCCTCATGCTAAAAGAAACAGAGTGCTCTCAAAAGGTTGTGAGTACAAAGATAGATCTATAAATGTGCTCTCAAAAGGTTGTGAGTACAAAGAAAGAATTTGTGAAATGTAAATCACATTTGGAGTTTTTGTGTGGAAAAGCTCCAAGAATGAAAAGATTAACATCAGTGTGATGTAAAGACATGTTATAGCATGATATAAGGCCGAGGGACAGGCAAAATGGTTAAGGAAACCTGTACCCGGAATTGATAATGGTTGACAACAGCAATAACCATTAAGTAATTCACTCCTAAGACAACGAGTCAAGTGTGGTGCCAAACACATTGACACAGAGTTATACGTTGTAAAGGAGAAAGTCCGGAATTATGTTGAAATGCTTGGAGCATAAGAGGAATAGATAAAAGAAACACACAAGTGTTTGCAGATCTGCTAATTAAAGGCTTACCGCCCAGTGTGTTTGGAGAACACATAGTCGACATGGGTTTATGGTATAGTCTATATGTTTTCCGGACAATAAAGAGGCCCAAAAGATTAAAGAATCTATTTCAAAACAGAGAGGTATATTGTAGCTGTCTGATTCTACCGGCAATTGAGCTGTGACGATGAAACATGCTCTATGTATTGATCTGTGATGAAACGAGTAAAGTAAAAGGTAAAAGTAAAAGTTGCGATCAGGGGGAGAATGTTAGATTGATCTCCACCCGATCGAGCCCAACGGCTCGACGGGCCCTTTGACTCGCGCCCTGATCGGGGGCGCCCAACCCTCTTATGGTTGGTGGGCCCCTGTGACCTGCGGCTATATAAAGGGTGGGGGCCGGCAGAACGCAGTAAGAGGTTCACCACGATCTGCACGACCCCACCAACTAACCCTACAGATCTAGGGAGCCCGCAGTGCTCACGGGAAGCACCACCGACGGCACTGCCGTCATCGGGCACCTCCACCATGGCCGCCGCACCGGGATCATCTGCACAAGGAGAAGGTGAACATCCTCCTCCCCCATCGATCCTTTCTACCGGTATTGATCTACCCTAGTCGATCCGTAGATCAAACAATGTACACCCAAAATTTGTGTTTTAATTTTTCTGATATTTTAAAATTTGGTTAAAATGCATTTTCCACAACGTGTAAATCTAAACCTACCAGCCAAAACACAGTGTCCAGCATACAGTCACTACAATAGCTAGCTATATATTTCCTTCAACTAGTCGCCAATTGCTCATCACGTCAAATCCATTACAAATCGGTATGCATGGCGCTGGCGCATGGCCAATTGGCCATAGCTAGCTTGCAAGCTTACACGCCAGACTATAGGAGGCATGAATAGCTAAAGGGTACACCTATTACCTCAGCATGATTAAGATGAGGATGAGTTTGCATGTCTGGGTCACAGGCATGCCTGCCACGGCATACCCTGTAGGTCCGCCACCGCCTCTTCGGGACACACGAGTCACCGAAGAAGCGTTGAAACGCCGCTAATCTCCAACTTAAGGTTTAGATTGTCGCTGTTGTGCGTCCTTGTGTGTGATGTTCATTGGATAGTTTCCTCTCCTTCCGGAGTTACATGTATATATCATGTTGTTAATTATTTTTCACCTTCTATATATCGTACAATTTGGTTGCAAGGTTAAAAACATAATAACTACCAAATTTGCATATTTTTAATAGTGGGCACAATTGATCTCTTTTCTTTAGTATAGTGAAAAATGGTCACAAACCAAATGGGAAAGAAAAGTTGCTGAAAATATTACAAAGTGAATTCCTAGCAGTATTTTTATTCCCTCATTCATTCTTCTTTCCGGCCGATAATAATAATCCGGTTTCTCGGAGAGGACGAGACGATTACAACGGATTGTACAAAGGAGCAATTGGTTTCGCACTCATGCATGGTCTCGTAGCAAGCCGAGTCGGTTGTGCAACAGTAGTAGTTATGTTTATCCAGGTTGCAGCTTGGTATAGTGTCACTCTTGGTATTCGCAAGTTCAACCTCCTTGTCGATACCGATGCTTCTACCTATTAGAATTTAAAACCCGAATATAACATTAGCGCGTAGCGGAATATTCAAGACTAATCAACGAATCTTAAATTTAACTAAACAAGGGAAGAATTAAAGAACGGATATGTATGAGAAGAGAATATGTCGCGTTCAGTCATCTAGTGTCACTAGCTAGTCACTTACATTGCCCATGACTAGCGATGCATACGAGAAGAATAAGAAGCAATACTGCATGGACGCGCTTTGTGAACTTCCCTATATGTTTGGTGGCGATCGAGTTGCAATACACGTCGATAGAGGATTTATAGGTCACTTTGGTTTCTGAGAGCTTTTCCTACGTCCTGATAGATTGCACTATATGTGGACCATATATATAGACAAAAGATAAGAAGCATAGAGAAAGATGGATGCTATATTATGGCAGAAATTGATTATGGCCAAGCTGACCATAAATAATCCACTTTTCCTGATCATGCATATTAATTTTTATTTGAGCTAATAACGCCGCGCCTACACGAACTTGGCTCGGATGTGCAAACACATCCGAATACTTCTGGATCGTGGTCCATTGGGCCACCAACTTGGATCGAATGTGCATTTAGGCCCAAATCCTATAAGGTGACGACGCGTGGCGTGACACGCTGTCATAGAGCACACACCTGGCTACGTCCTTTTGCTGAAAACTCCCTCTGTTTTTTAGTCCGTGCAATCCCGTCCTCCCTTCGTCTGTAGCCATAAATCGAAATCGGGCGACACCGTTGTTCCCAAATCGGGCGTCTCCGACGGCGACGGCGAGGTGAGGGCTGCGGCGGCGGTAGCGGAACTTTGACTAGTCATGCGGCGGCGGCGGCGGCGGGGGAGAGTAGGAGACGGTTCCCAATGGATTCGAGGAGGGAGACGGATACGCGCGGAGGAGCCACTGGCCGACGAGGAGACGGCCCATGAGAAGGTCAGTGTTGAGGATGACAGGGAAGATATGGTGTTCATATTCTATACTCTGCCAGGGGGTAAATGCAAAACTGTAGCACTGACCATGCCCAGTGTGTCGCCTATCTGTCACTTTCGAGCCCAGTTGGACATGATTGGGCCTAAATGCACACCCGAGCCAAGTTGGTGGCCCAGTGGACCACAATCCAGAAGTATTTGTATGTCTTTGCACATCCGAGCCAAGTTCGTGTAGGCGCGGCGTTATTAGCTCTTTTTATTTCGAAGTTAAAGGTATTTTTCTTTTATTAATTATCATTATATGTAAAATAAATAAATAACAATCATATTTTCCCAAAAAATATTAAATTAACTATTTATGTGAACAATTAAATTAAATTAACAAGTGTGTAATGCCAACACGTACAGCAACAATAACGGGCCGTAACTTAGGATTTGCTCGGTCCCCTACAATATCTATACCGCCCTAAACCCTTTTCCTAACGAGCCCATTTACCCGGCCTCGCATATAATCTGCTTGGCCCACGCACCCTCACTCCCGTTCTGTACGTACATGCAGGCGTCGAGACCATGGCCGACCTAGAAAACCCCATCCTGCCCGGCGGCGGTGCCGACGGTGAAGACGACGACCCGGAGACGGAGACGGCGGAGCAGGACGAGGAGAGCACCCTTCTGTCATTTTTTGCCAGGGCCTTTGCCGCCCTAATGATGACTGCCGGGTTCGTGCTCATGTTGCAGTTCTGCCCCTCTCCCATCCGATGATCATGGGCGTCCGGGCGCTGGGCGTCGTCGCGTACGCCATGGCGGTCGCCGGTCTCGTATTCTCGGGCTTCGGTATCGTCTTCCTCGTTCGTCTCTTCCTCTGCGGGAATTTCGATGGGGAACGACAGCAAGATGAGCTGCCGACGGGACGATAGGCTAATTGTCGGCACTCTACACATACGACATGCATGCACATCGATTGATCGATGCATGCACTGTACTGGACGTCGATGCTGTATGTAGATAGACCGTCTTCTCTCGTGATTGGGAATATAGTGGCTTTTCTAGAGTTTGTCCTAGAGGGATTATTTATGCTGGTACTGCATTTTAAAATTTTGTGCATCGTTCCCCTCAAGACAAAAAAACATATTTACAAAACAAAATATGTTCCAAGAGGGCATGTTGGTTGTTTCATGCATGTGGCAACTAGTGTTTCCCCTGAGAGCAGTCGGTGTCACCATCTTCTTACCTCGCCGCAGTGGCGGAGCTTCAACAAAATCTTTGCAGGAGTGAAGCTGCAAAATAACATGTAAATTTATTTGGAACAATGACAATGAGAAATTTGAATTTGTAATGATTTCAGAAACTCATATATTTAGATAGATTTTGTCCACAAAATACATTTCTTACACCAGCTACTCTAAAAACAAAAGAATCTAGATACTACTCAACTCAACCATGGATCTTCATTTGTCATCACAGAACCAGATCAGCTCTTCGTCTCTTTACGTCCGCGAAATGTTCAAGGACATCATCATAGCTTCACATTCAGCTGAACATGGACAGTGGGTTCAGGGGCTGCCTGTTCACTAGCTTCACATTCAGCTCTCTTCTTTCTAAAAAAATGAATCGATGGATTGGTCCTTTTTCTTGCCTTTTACCATCGTTACTTCCTACCTACACAGTAGAAAAACAATTTGTAAGTTTAAATTTGGTGAAAAATCTATGACCTAGCAAGAATTTCCCTTTCCTAATATGCAAAATTGGAGCTAAAAAGTAAGAGCTGAACTGAATTGGGATTGTGGTAGGAAAGGAAAAATTTACCAGGAGTGAGACACGGAGAAAACTTGTCGGACGGCCGGAGATCGGATGGACGGAGGACGGGCTGCCTGCGATCTACTTCCTCCTGCTGCTGACGGTCAAGAACTCAAGAGAGGAGGGGCACGATCTACTTACTGGATAGAATAATGCAGCCTCCGGTAGTCCGGATGATCGCCACCGTCGCCCCGCGCTGCCATCGGCCGATCACGCCCACAACCCCATCCCCATGCTCAGTCGCCGCCAAGTTCGTGAGACAGAAACCCAGAGAGAGAGCAGAGAAATGAGCTGCTCTGTTCCGCAGAGAGTAACACGATGCTCCCAGCTAGAAAGAAAAAAATGAATAGGCCTTATGTGGGCTGGATCGATGGAGCATACTACGGGGTAGTAAAAAAGTTTGCGTTTCGCTGGGGGGCGACCGCCCTTTTCGCCCCTGTGAAGCTCCGCCGTTGCCTTGTCGTCTTCTAGCGTTCGCTCTCCCTTCCCTCCGAACGGCATGTGGACTCTCCTTCCCCGTTATTACTTATCGGCTTCTCATTTCTGGAGGAGTGTCAGTGTGAATGTGAGGTGAATAACAGTATGAGCCGCCACTGATGCGCTTTTTGATAACGCATATCTGTAAGGATCCAATGGCGGTTGGTAGAGATCAAATTGGTTCAGCAACTTAAGAAAATGGTGGTGGTGACTGGTTGTTTTCGCATTTTCCACATTGAGCATGTCTATGGCGGTCGGCGACATGTCCTCCCAAGACCTATCGATATGTCGTCATCTGCCTTTTGCCTGTAGCCGTTTAACGAAGACGTGCTCTGCTAGGAAGATCGGATGAGTGATTCTGGCGGCAACCAGATACTGTTTTGGCGCATCAAGTCACAACATGGTGGTCTAGTCATTGCCTAGATGCGGCGATGCTGGTCTGGAAGGTTCAGTCCGCTATGTGTCGTACTAATACATGTTGTGTGGATGAAAATCTAGAATAGGACCTTTACCGGTCGAATCTGACGACGATCGACGATGCTGAGTCGTGTTTTTGTTAGCGCGTCAAGCTGAAATTTAGGATGTCTACACATCATCTTGCGTGTTGTTGCTAGTTTGTGGACGATCTCTTGATGGCCTTCGATATTAGGTTTACAAGGGACTCAACTATGCATGGCTTGATATTTGTTTGGTAACCTACTACATGTCATGATTTGTCATTTTTTATTCTTCTCGAATTTGCCTATTTATCGTAGTTATAATGTTTTGGATGTACACATTTTCAGTTGGTGTAGAAGCCAAGTAAAAAAAAACTTCAAATGTCTAAAAAAAAAATCACTTTAGAAATAAGAGATATTTTCTTTTCTTCATGCAGGCGTTTTTGGTGCGTGAATTATGGTCGTAGATTACTATGCTTAATGTCTACAAAGTATCGTGAGCTGTACTTAATTTGAATCCATTTCTCGTTCCAAAAATGAAGACAGCATGACACAAGCATTCTGCTCATATATACTCCAAAGCCCAAGAACGTACGGTATCACACTCTCGGCACCAGCAAGCGAGCGAGATACATGGCCGACGTGGAGAACCCGAACCCCTACGGCGGCGTCCACGTCGCGAAGGCGGAGGCCGGCGAGAGGATCGAGAGCTTGGGCCTGTGCGTGGGAGCTTTGATCACCTGGACGATCCTCGCCGCCGTCGGCGTGGCGGTGTTCTTCATCCCCTCCGTCCACGCGCCCAAGGCAATTCGCGTCCTGGCAAGCATCGGCCTCTCCGTGGCGATCGTGGGTTTCGCCGCCGGGATGGCCTGGTGTGGCCGTGTCCTATGGCCTGCAAACGACGGCGGTCTCGGCAGGTAGCTGGTACGTTGATCGTCATGTGCGTGTACGTCCGTGTGTCTGCTTTGTAAGCATCGCGCGTCGTTGTTGCTCTGTGAAAGGAACGAAACTCAAAAGAGTAGTGTGTTGTCTACGTCTTTTTTATGCAGTCTTGGTCTTGCCGGTTCATGTATTGATGTATACAACTGTAAACACCGTCCGGCGAGTGGGAATTGGACTGTTAGCATATATATTTATGTGTCAAAAGAAAAGACTAGCATCTTGTAGTTATCCTAATAAGAGAGAAATGGCAACAACTTTTAATTTGGGAAAGTTGCGACTGTGTTACTACTTCTTACCGAAATATATAATGTGCCACTAGATTTGACTGAACTGGGTTCACGCCACTAGCTTTGACGGCTTCGTTAGTTTTAGACTAGCCATAGTGGGGAGTATCATACACTAGTATCATGCACATGATACTAGTCTATGTTACTACTTCCATTATGGGTGTTGACATATGTGTAGTATCATGCAACAATGCATTTATTATCATGTAGACTCATCTTGCATTGGAATCCGTTATGTTACGGTATCTACCTATGATACTACTACCATCTCTTTCATCATTAAGTGCAGTGACACGTCAGCTTTTTGCCAACGTGGCATGCATGATACTACCTATGATACTCTCACTATGGCTAGTCTTACACCACTCGATGAACCGCTCCCATTAGGTCTGCCACCTTTGTCGTTTGTTTGACTCGTTTATGAGATCAATCTCTTATCCACGTCAGTGGAAATAAACAAATGATTTAAATAATTATTGTAATATGCGCGGGTCCCACCACTTTGAGCTGCCAGAACGGTCAACCAAAATATATATCCGAGAGCCCGACCCATGCCGCTCGCATTCTGGGTTCGCCACCTAACCAAATTTGATCTAACACATTTCGCCATGACGCGTCTATTTGCATGTTCATGTGATCTCCATAGTTAGACACCAAATTTACACACCCCCTTTCGACAAGAACACGTGAAAGATTTATACACGACACGTACTTGTTAAAATGAACTAGATGAAATTGAGCAAAATTTAATCAAATAGTACATGAGAATGGATAATACAACCTTAGAATCTTACTGCGCCCGCTCTTTCTCCGAAGGTGTGGTTGACCCGGCAAGTCCAAGTCTAAAACTGATATACTCACTCAGTTCCAATTTAAATGACTTTCACTTGTCCAAATATGAATGTACCTAAACATATTACATGTACATATACATCCACATATGGGCAAATGAAAATCATATAATATGGAATGGAGGGAGTAGATGTTTTCTGCAATCGATTGAATAGTGCGAGAATGAGACGACATATGTTGCTTTCATGCACGCGATTAACACATGACCGAACGCGACGCCGTCAGGCATCCCAGTGGTATTCATATGTACATGGAATCATTGTATGTGCGCGTTGTATCCAAATTCGAGGGCCACGGAAGTCCGTGGACGTCCATGAATTTGTGGTATCTCTGTTGCATGTGCAAATTGTTTCAAATCGATTAAAGTTGATGTTCTTTCAGAGTTGAACACGAAGACCATGTGCGTCAATCAAAGATCCATATAGGTAGGGCCAAAACTATTTGTGCCTATAAGAAGAGCCCACAAAACTATCGTGGAACAGAGAGACACCGAATCTAACAAAGAGAAAAAATTCTTAGGCGGTATATATCTCCGTTTATATATGAGTGCGCCGGCCGGCAGCAGCCCTAGGCACCGCCTCCACCGGATCGATCTACTTGCCAATGGGGAGAAGCCATGCCCCAGTCACCAAGATTGTGAAAGCCGAGGCCCCCGGCCATGCCCCATCCAGCTCATGCCTGACGACCTGCTGGTGAACATCCTCGACCGCCTGGCCTTCCTCGACCGCGTCGCCTTCGCGGCCGTCTTCGCTGCATCCAGCGACGATGACCGGTACAAGCCTCAAGCGCCCTGGCTCGTTCTCCCCTGCAAAAACAAGCCGGAGACCGTCGAGCTCTTCTCCATCGCCGATCGGCGCGGCGCCACCGTGCCCGCCCCAAAACCCGCGCTGCGCGGCCACTTGGTCATCGGCTCCGTCCACGGGTGGCTCGCCACGGCCGACGTCCGGGGCCAGATCTACCTCGTTAACCCGGCCACCGGCGAGCAGCACGAGCTCCCGCACATGTCTACCATGGGCGTCTTCATGGCCCGCACGCCCTACCACAACTTCACCCTGTTGATCGATCCCTTCCTGACCATCAGGTACGGCCACGGGCCACCGTTCAACCATTGCTGGTACAAGGGCAACACGCTCACGTGGGACAACAGCATGATGCGCACGTCGTTGTACCGCAAGGTGGTCCTCTCGCCGTCCCCGCGCCCCGGCACCTACGCCGCCATGCTAATCTCGAGTCGAGCGTTCGGTTCCCCAGCCTTCGCCTCGGCAGAGGACCCCACGTGGAGGCTGGCCACCTCGCCGGACGGCATCGAGGACGCTATCCACCACGACGGCCAGTTCTACTCCGTCACAAGCACGGGCCTCGTGGAGGCATGGGAGCGTGATGCCGACTCCGGCGCGTACACTAGCACGGCCGTTGCGCCAAGGCTGGCCGTCGAAGAACACAAAGAGCGAGACATAGAGCTGTCTTGCCGCAAGTACCTCGCGGCGGCACCAGGTGGGCGGCTGATGGTGGTGACGAAGTACACCAAGCAGGTCTCCGCGGCGTCATGCTTTATCAAGTGTTTCAAAGTACATGTCCTCTGCGACGACGGGCAGTGGAAGGAGACGACGGACGTCGGCGACCTTGCGCTGTTCGTCGGGCTGAACAACTCGCTGTGCGTCCCGACGATAGGGAGCCCGCATATCACGGCCGGATGTGTCTACTATACCGACGACGTGCTTAAGGATGCGGACTCCTACAGCCGTCGCTATCACTCTGATTTGCGGGCCGTCGGGGTGTATAGCCTCAACGACGGCACGCTGAACAAGATAGAGGTGCTCGGAGAGGAGCGGGGAAGCTTCTACCCGCAGCCGGTTTGGATCACGCCTTCGATCCCGTGATCCTTGATGCTTCTTCGCTGCTTTGAATTGGCTAGGTTGGAGTTTCTTTCTTAAGACCGCTAGCTAGCAATAATGTGCAGTTCACAAATGTTTTCCAGCAGCATTTTTCTGAATAAGTGTTGAAATTGTGTTGATTATGTGTACTAGCAAACGTGCCCGTGCGTTGCTACAGGCTGACTTTATTGAATAACTGAATTTTTTAGAATAACATGTATTGCAGAGTGCTAGCGACAGCGTTTTTTATCAAGAAAAAAAATAGCGTCGGTCTTAAAATATGCTATTAGCGTGATATTTCACGCTATAGCGTGCTATTAGCGAGACATTGTATACTGATCTATTTAGCGGGATCATTCCCAGGAGGCTATAGTGTGCTATTAGCGGGGCTATATCGCGCTATTTTTTTCAGTGTTTTTTACCTGCATGAATGCATAAAATCTCTAAAAATGTGTGTGAGAGGTAGTGACATTTATCATGTCGTAGAAGTAGATACTTCACCCTTTGGATTTTTGCGTACGGTATGGTATCAAGAATTGTTGGATCCCTGGATCATCCATCCATCACACTATTGTGCAACGCCCAATATGTACCCTGTACTTGCGTACCATAGCCGGCAAAGAAGAGGGATCAGCTGCAGGGCGGTAGCAGTAGCACCCTCTGCTTCAGCTGCAACCTGAGCCTTCGCATGGAAGCGACACTGTTGTGCTATAGCAGCGGTCGTCCCTCGTCTTGAGACGACAGGCGGATGTTGAGTTCCGGGCACCTGGGTTGCCTGCTCTCCTCCCTGAGACGACGAGGGCAGAAGGCGTGGCTTCGTGGCAGCAAGGTAATTAGGCCAGCGAATCGGGAGGCGTCAACGACTTGGGTCGGCCGCAGCCCGCAGGCTCATGTTTGCCCCCAGGACCTTCCCCTACGTCTCCTCCTCTCACCCGCGGGCCGCATCTCCTTCAGGTGACTGCACGTCACCGGTTCTCGACGCCGCCGGCTCTGGCCATGTCGCTGCCCGGCTTCCCGGCATGCTGTTGGTACTTGCCGTCAGCGCGGATACTCGCGGCCGTGCGGAGCCGCCGAGGGCCATCGCATCTTGAACTTGCCGCCGCCTAGTTTGAGGACGCTGGAGCCGACGAGGGTCATCGCTTCTTGAGCTCGCCGACGGACGTCGTTCCATGAGGTCTGGCGCTGGCGAGTGAAGACTGCAGCGAGTCCGCCGTCGAAACCATCTCGCCTCGTCGTCCTCTCAAACCTCGTCCTTGGCCCCGGTCTCCACTGCGGCGGCGCCGCTGCTCGCTAGCGCGGACACGCCCTTCCTTGCTGCCGGAGACGCCGTTCCCCACCGCTCTCCACATCCGTTCCCCACGGTCAATTGGGGATTTCACTTTGGCAGTGGCAGCGGCCGTAAATTCTCCCAAAACGCAGGGGTAAAACCGGAAAAGTGAAAAACGCACCAACACCTTCTCAAACAATATTATATAGTAGAGATATGATCGATACAGTTGGATTTGGATTGTGCAATATGCTACGTGTGTTCGATTCAAACAGTTGTAACATTTGTTCCGATTATATACCTTGGATAGCCAAATTAGAATAGGTGTAATCCGTTAGGCTAAACACAATTAAGATTAGATGAGGACAGTCTGGTGCCCGTGGCACGGGTGACCGAACAGACGTGGCGTGATGATCTGATGTGTTTAACCTCGGTTGACTTGTGGTCAGTGCTCTGATGAGTAAATGGGGAGGAGTGTCCGTTAAGTATCCATCGGGATGTACACTGATCGATGAACCTCTTTAACAAAAAAAATTACATGTACTATTCTCTTCTAACCTTGCTGCATAATACCCTGCTTTTGGCTAATCAATTTTATCACTGAAGAATAACTGTTCTTGCGCAGGGAGTAGGTTGTAACACATCATTCAACAAAGCTTTTGCCTCGTTTAAAAAAAAAGAAGACATCATTCAACAAAAAGTCAAGAGAAGCCGTAAATTGAGTTGTTAATGAACATGCTTCATTCACTGACTCTATTTCATTCCCTGATTCCATATATATGATATGTCTTTCTAGTTGAAACAAAAACACTATAGCAAGGTTTTATACCTGTATCTATTCTTCTTTTTTGTATATTAGTGGAATTTCATTGCATTGGGTTCTTTCTTAAATCTAGATGGAGTGGAATATAAATAGAATAAAAAAAGAACTTTTGGACGAAAATGGAAAATTAGTATGGGATATATCTCACTTGGACAAAATAAATTAAAACCAATTTTTTGTTATCCTCATTTGTTCTTAGATAAATACTCAAAAATACCCTTACAATAACAAATCCAATTTTGAGGGGACTTCCTCCTGTGTTGAGAAAACATTTCTTCTTCCAATTATTCTTCATTAAATTCAGTTAAAAAAATGGGTACTCAAAATACTTCAATTGGTACGCACAAGAAATAGGTCAATTCGGTAGCTTTTTGTTCCAATTTCTCGTGGAGTAAAAAACTTCTCATTAGTTTGAGTCAAGGAAGATATTGTTACTGGAGTTGAATGATGATGTGCTGGAAGTTAATGTTGATGACTTTATCAAGCTGTCCCAGCTGGTTGCCTCTGTTGGAAGAGGGGCGAAGCTGCAAGTTTTTGTCTTGCAATGTGGTGCTGCTGACGAGGAAGAATACCAAGTGAGTGATGTTACGTTGTTTACTGCGGCGGAATCTGAGACAAACAATAATTTCATGCGGATGAAAATGTGCAACTATTGGATGGAAGTCACAGGTGCCTGGTCTCCTTTTAGTCTTTGGTGAGGAGGAAGGCCATGAGAGAGCTGCTACATCGTTGTTGTTTTTTTGTGTGTGGAGGAAGGCCAAGAGAAAGCTGGCTGCTGCATTGTTTGTTGGGTGAGTGCAAGCATGGTCGTTCCACCTAATTTTCAGAGCCGGTGTGAGTTAAATAAATATAATTACACTGGATTTTTATAAATTCTCAGTTGTTTTCACCATTTTATGGTTTTAGCAAATATATGTTGTATACTTAGTTAACATTGTTAACTATACAATATATTTTATTTTTTCCATTAGATAGTTGTAATGTATATTATTCAAAACATATATGAGTTATGCAAACAGCTTTTTCCTTTGTGAAATATTATTGTTAACAATATACAAATTCATGTTACATGTGAAAACAAGAAAAAATGGAAACACACATGACTCCTTGATATTCATACAATTGAGTGAATTATATATAGCGTATATGTATACTATCGTGTGGATGTTATTCTTTTTAGTATTATTAAATATTTTGGTAGAGATTTCAATGCATACAAACTAACAAATATCTATAGAGGTGTGTAATGTGTGGTGTAAGAAAATATATAGAGACCCTTGGATCTATTCCTATCGCATCCACGTCATCTGCCTCCAGCAAGTAGAGCTCCCCACTCCGACCAAGACGGAACTTTTACCAAAATTTTATTGTGATATTTTTTTCAAGTAACAATTAAGGTGAATGGAAGTCTTCTTATAAGATAATCATCTTTCCTTTGTTTTGACATTCTTGATGTATTTTCCACCGTATGGACATCCTTCTATCTTTGTATACTGTGATAACATTGATTATGGCAATCACCGAAACAATATAGCACATACAAAATTTAGTTATTGTATATGCTCACTGCAATGCATTTCTGTATAACTTATGCTAGTTTTTAAGTAAGAAATTATGCATGAAATTAAACATTGAAAATATATCAAGCAAAACATTTGATATAGCATGTGTAAGGTATTCACAGGGGAGACAACACTCAAGTAAATTTACCGCCGCCATGCCCGGAACGACGCCTCTTTGATTATAGGACCTGAAATATTTGGTTAATCCATAAAATGTTGTTGATTCATACCGACCTCCTCGGGAAATTTACCGCGGTAACCGGGAATACCGACCCCCTCGGGATTTTTTTTATTTGGGAACCAAAACCTTGGTACAAATATAGGATGTCCGGATGTACACTCGGCATTTTTATTTAGAATTTTTGAAATTTTGAAAATATTTTAAAAATATTTTTCACAATGGGTACATCTAAACACACGAGCCAAAACACAGCTGTTGCATCGTTTGTTGGGTGCGGAAGGACGAGAGAGCTACTACTTTGTTTTTTTGGTGAGGATGAAGGACAAGAGAGAGCTGCAACATCAGTTTTTGGGTGAGGAGAAAGGACAATAAGAGCTGCTACATCTCAATGTTAAAGCTGGAAGTAACGATATGTATGCAGCTATACGGTAGCATGCTAACGACTCATCTCTTGTTCTGTTGTTCGAGCTTGACCTGCATTGGCTTGGCTAGGTGCAGCAAGCATTTGGTTAGTCCTTGTTAGTCCTTTAGCATGCTAACGACTCATCTCTTTTTCTGTTGTTCGAGCACAAAATTATATACTTTTTTTTTGAAACAAAGGTAAAAGTTTTGCTTTTTATATTGACATAGAAATAGCAAACATCGGATGCCTAAGCTAAAATAAAAACAAAGATACATGACCGGCAGAAGTAAAACTCAGTCGGTCAAAACTTCTAAACAAACTCGGTCCTTGTCATGGTCCAAAACACGCTGGACAGGGCAGAAGAACTAGGCGAAGACCTCCTACTCAGTTGAAGGCGTGATCTCCGCAACCCTGGACCTGCCAGGCCCAAGAGAGCGTCGTCAACGGTGGCAAGACTCGGCATGTTGAGCTTGAAAAGATGAGCGAGCCCCTGCAGAGACAAGTCAGACAGCTGCGTCTTGAAGCTACCCATAAATTACCTACGAGCCTGCTCCAAAGGGATATCATCTGCCATTTGATTTTGCATCTTTTTGTTCAGCACACGGATAGCTTTATCCATGGCCGGCACAAATTTATATACTACTTGGAAAGCACAATACTTGTATCCTGTAATGTCCCATAATGTCCATCCAAGTGGCTTGTATTACCCAACTCTTACTCATAAAATTGAAGAAAAGACCCATCAAACTAGAAATATCAGTGACCTAGAAAGTTACTTGAAAACGTAATAAATTATTTGGACATAGGAAAACTGTAGAAACTATGCATGAAGGGTGCGCTACAATGGCATCGTGAGAAGGTCTCGAGCACTTAAAATTCGAAAATTCTCCAAGCTTTACAAGATCATGGCAATTATCTGCGGCCCAGCATGCAATAGCTATGTACCAAGCAGACTGCAGATATCGACGACATTGACCATGTGCAGTTAGTTAACCTCTCTGAAGACACTGACCATCCATCGATCTCTTTATTCCTGGTGTGACTAAGTTTAAGCATCTCCGGTCACCGCAGGACTCCAGTGCCTTACATCACTGAAAAGACTAAACTGTTAGCAAATGTGAACTCATCACATCCATACCGACGGGAAGTTTCCCAGCTTCGCTCAAGCACATGGAAATCCATGGCTGCAGCAAGGAGTTCACTGCACTATGTCCAGAGGTATGTAGGGTTCAGAAGATACATTTCGGCACTGGTACAGATCAGCTTGGTTGTACATAGCAATATGTAGTCAGACCTGGGATCTTGTTTAGTCCTTCAAAACTTCCTAATCAGGTATACTTCTCCGCAAACGGAACGATTATTACAAATTTTGAAGCGGCTACCTAATCACCAGATTTCAAGTTGCGTGCATGTGTTGTTTGGAAAATTTAATGCTGGAGTACTTGAATATTTTGTTTCTCGACTAGTTTGGTTTGGATCTTTTGTACATGAATGGATCATATACTTATGTCGCTTAAAGTCGAATTAGTGCTTAGTAGGAGCAGCAGCTGTTCTCTAAGCCTGTCCTTCGTCAGGTTTGTGAAACAGAGGATCTGCTTGTGGAGGAGGAGATAGAGCCAACACTGTCTCAGGGTGGGCGTTCGGGATTTCCCGAAATTTCGGGACGGGAAATTCGGGAAAAAGATAATTCGGGATTCACGAATTGACTCCCGAATTTATATGCGAAAATTTGATTCCCGACAATTCGGGATTCGGGAAATTCGGGATCGGGTTCGGGATTTCCTGAATTTCCCGAAGTTCAGACATCAGCGTACATGGGCTTCGGCTTGCTGGGCGAGTGGGGTGGGGTTTGCACGAGGAATTAGCATAGAGGATTGCAATTTCTATGAATTTCATCAGCATAGAGGATTGCAATTTCTCTACAAAAAGATAGTCACATTTTTGTGTCAAAACTTGTACAGCTCTCAAATACCACATGCACCGTACCTAATGTACCAAAAATGATTATACTGTTAGATTGATCCCAACGGTACGGTCCAACGGCCGCACCAAAACCTGATCTCTCTCGCCTGATCGGGGGCGCCCAACCGAACTCATGGTTGGTGGGCCCCTGTGGCTGCGCTATATAAACAGAGGTGGGGGCCGGGGCACGACTCACGAGGTTGATCGCTGCTACAACCCCACCGACATATCCGACCCGATCTAGGTCTAGCACATAGTCACGGGAAGTTCCACCACCGCCAACACTGCACGCCACCATCGCCGGCCACTCTCCACCATGGCCGGCACCTCGAGTGCATCCTCGCAAGGAGAAGGTACTGGTCCTCCTCCTCATCTCACGGTTTCTACACGCATTGATCTAGACTAGTGATCCTACGGGTTCAACAATGGTATCAGAGCTGTCTAGTTCTAGATTCTACTCGTGTAGATTGAATCAAAAAGCAAAAGGAAAAGGAGAAAGATCCCCTCCCACAGAAACCCTAACCCTAATTTCAAAAGAGGGCAAAGAAAACTCACCGGTTTCACCGGAAAAGAGCGCCGCTGTCACGGCCGCGCCGTCCCTCTCGATCTCGACGCGCATCGGCAAGCTGAGGCGTCGGAAGAAGGACCTTAACCCCACGGGGTCAAAGAGGAAGATCACCGGGGCAAAGGGCACCGCCACTGGGGCCACTTGACGGCGACGCGCTCACCGAGGGTGGACGCGCTCCGGCAAGGGGGCCAAGGGGACGCCGCCACAGCATCTCCACGGTCAAGGCCCGCTGGCTCTCTCTCTCTCAAGCCAGTGGAGCGGCAGTGGATGGAAACGGAGAAAGAAAAGGAGGGGATGGGAAGGGGGTGGCGCGGGCGCGGCGCGGCCATCTCCGACGCGGCCGTCTCCGGAGCGGTCTCCGGCGGCGAGCCAAAACCTAACCCTAACACGCGGCGCCGCCGCAGCGCGGCGCGTGGTGAGCGGGAAAGGAAGGAACACAGCAGCGCCGCGGGCCGCCGCCGGCGTGCCACGGGCCGCCGCCGGCGCGCGGGAGCAAGTGAGAGCGAGGCAAAGAGAAAGGAGAGAAAGGGAAGTGCGGCTAGGGTTGAACGCGACGGACAGCTCTCGGCTATTTTGATCGAGCGAAGATAGCGCTGGACCGTCGGATGGATCCGACGGCCAGGATTGCGCCGCGGAAACCCTAGCCAGCGGGCGAATAGCTCCTGTGCGACGTTTTTTCGGGCAATTGTCCAGCATGCGACGACGTTGGCTGAAATAGCCCTGGTGCGACGTCTTTTAGCGTGGGAATAGCTCAGACAGGACTAACTGATAAAACGGCTGTCTGGCTCTTAACGGAGGCTGACATTAGGTTAGGACTTGGCTGGTTATGTGCTCCGACTGGTGGGATCCACTCAGTTGCCACGACACCACACGGACCAACCCCCTTCCCGCTCGATCCCCCTTGCTCGACGGCGGCGCCCCCTTGTCCGGCGGCGGCAACGATTTCTTCTCGCCAGCTGTGGAGCGCCTTCTCGGCGGCGGCGCAGCTTTCTCTGGTGAGTAATTTCGCAGCCCTAGTCTCGTTCCCCTCAATTTTGGATGCGTCTGTGGCCTATATCTGTTTCCCCCCCCCGTTTCCCGGCCGATTTGAAATCAGAGAAGCGTAGAGAGGTGCGCGTGGATTGAATGAATGGAGCCCGGAGAGAGTTCAAATCGGTAATGCGCACCCTCTTCTAGCTTATTTGAACTCGATTTGGTTTTCGTCCCCTGCACCCCTAGCTGACTGCCGCTTCCCGCCCGCCATTGACAGGGGAGATTCTGCACCTAGCTTCGAATTTACAGTTGAATTCTTTCCTTGTAAGGCCAAGCTAGGTGATGGTAGCGTTCGAAACATTGAGAGAGACACGAGGATTATTTGGGAGGTCAAATGTACAGATATTGATCCCCAAGAACTTCAGAGCATGGAGGAGAAGGCAGTGAAGAATTTGGTGGAGAGAATTGGGGAGAGCGTTATTTGGGGTCCAGAACAAGAGGTATCACTGCTACGGTATGATGATTGCATGAACGCTTATGTCCGAATTGAGGATGGAGAAGATATGGTTGATGAAATTGATCGACAAGAAGGTTGGACAAGCAAAAAAGCAACCTTTTGGGCAGAGCTCATTGATTTGAACCAAGATTCCAGGGTTGGTTATGTGCCATCAAAGATGGCTTCACAGATGGCAGATGCTGAGTGGGCTGCAGAGAAGCAGTTGTTGTTGCCAATGCTCCCTGAACTGACAGTGATATGTGAAGACACGAGGGCTGATGCAGATGCAGAACAGGGGGTACCCCAGAACAGGGATGCCATGATGCTAGGAAGGTTGTTGTTGATTGGAATGAAGTAGAATTAGCTGAACGCACAGATTTGGTCATTGAACCAATAGCTGACACTAAGATGGCCGAAATGTTTGGAATTCCAGTTGATGACAGAGATAAGGAGAAGGATGACTGTACTTTGCCTGCTGATGGTAACACAAATTCAGGCAATGAAGAAGTGGATGGAGAGTTGATGTTAGATGCTGCAGATGATGTAGATGATGCACATGCTGATGAGCTGGTGCATGTGTATGACAGAGAGAACCCTGTCATTGAGGTGGGGAAGATGTGGCCAAACATGGATGAGTTTAGGATGTGTTTCAAGACCTATGCAGTGAGACATGAGTTTGAGGCCAAGACTCTGTGGACTGATCGAAAGAAATTTTATGCTAGGTGCCAAGGTTTTGATGGAGGTGCCAAACCTTGCAAGTGGTACATATCTGCTAGACGACAACCTGATGGCCATACAATCAGGGTAAATCAAATTCCACATGAGCATACATGTATGAGCAGTTCACAGCAAGTTTCAAGGATGACATCACAGCTTTGGATTACACAAAAGATTACTCCTATTTTAGCCAAGACACCAAACACTACAGCAAAGAGACTTAAAGTTGACCTGGAAAAGATGTATCCCATTGTGCTGAAATATACCACAGTGTGGAAGGCAAAACAAAGGGCAATGAAAGCATTATATGGTGATTGGGCAAATACATTTAGGATGTTGTATAGTTTTAAAGCAGAGGTGGAGAAGAGGTCACCTGGCAGTGTGGTGGAGATAGATACTGAGGTCAAAGAGGATGGCAAGGTTTATTTCAGCAAAAAATTTATGTGTTTAAAGCCTTGCATAGATGGATTTAAAGCAGGGTGTCGTCCATATTTGAGCATCGACTCATCTTTTTTGACTGGAAAATGGAATGGTCAGTTGGCAGCATGCAATGCTCTTGATGGACACAACTGGATGTTTCCTGTTGCCATTGGAATGTTTCAGTCAGAGACAGAGGCATCATGGACATGGTTCATGCTGCAGTTGAAAAGAGCCCTAGGGTCAATATCACCTTTGGCCATCCACACAGATGCATGTAAAGGGCTAGAAAATGCAGTGAAGTTTGCTTTCCCTCATGCTGAGCAGAGGGAGTGCTTTGGCCATATGTGGATGAATCTGATAAAAAAATTCAGAGGAGAAGAATTTGGGCGCATGTGGCCGGCAGCAAGAGCCTACACATCACAGACACATTCCTATCACCTTGGTAAGATAATGGCAGCATGTAGTGAGAATGATTTTGCTTCATGGTTGAACACCTACCATTCTCTGTTATGGTATAGGTCAGGTTTTAATACTGCAATCAAGTGCGATCATATCAACAACAACTTGGCAGAAAGTTTCAACAACAGGGTGAAGGAGTTGAAAGACTTGCCTGTGCATGACATGGTGGACCAAATCAGGATCATGATCATGCGCTTGTGGGAATTGAGAAGAAGAATTGGTGAGATTTTGGAAGGGGATAAGCTTCCGGCAGTGGTACAACAAGTGGTCAACAGGAGCAGAAAGCTTTCACATCTATCTGTTGAGAAATCTTCATTGTGGGGTGCTGAAGTTAGAGATACAAAGACTGGCAAGAGGCATGTTGTTGACACTGATTTGCATGAATGCACCTGCCTAGAGTGGCAACACACTGGGAAACCATGTGAGCATGCCATAATTTTTTTGGCATCTAAACCCAAGTTAAATATGCACCCATATTTGCATGATTATTACTCGGTGCAAAGATTCAAGGCTGCATATGCAACTCCAATTCCAGCACTGACAGACCAATCGCAGTGGCCTGAGGTGGAATTTGAATTTTATATGTGTCCACCCCTCACTAAAAGGAAGGCTGGGAGGCCCAAACAGAGCAGATTCAAAGCTTGGTTTGAGAAAGGTGGGAGTAGTAAGAAAAAGAAAAAAGATCAAGATGAAAAGCCAAAAAGGCCTAAAAAAGGTAACAAAAACAGATGCAAGTTGTGTGAGGAACTTGGGCATAGAGTTGGTTCCACACAATGCCGTTACACTCCGGAAAGGCCAAAGTATGTTAATTTTGTTGTTTGTGTGTTGTTTTTGATTTTGCTGCTTTTTTCAGTCTAACCAAGCGATATAATTTATTTTTCAGAAGGAAGCGTGCAGAAAAAGGCCCACCTCTTGTTGTTGAACAATGCTGGCCACAGAAAAAAGCAAGACTCAGTGGCAGTAGAAAGAAGAGAAGTTTCAGTTCACAAACTGAACCTGTTCTGGATGCACAGGAGCAAACTGAACCTGTTCTGGATGCACGGGAGCAAACTGAACCTGTTCTGGACCTTGCTGTGCAAACTGAACCTGTCCTGGACCTTGCTGTGCAAGCTGAACCTGTCCTGGACCTGCTGTGCAAGCTGAACCTGTCCTGGACCTTGCTGTGGTGCAAACTGAAGATGTTGTCCAAAATGAACCTCTTGGCCGTGCTGTGGGTAGGCCTAGTGGTTTTGGTAAGAAAAGAAAGAGTATCAACAAGTTGCTTGCTGTACAAGTTGAGAAGGAGAAGAAACCGAGTGGTGCCCGTGGTAAGAAGAGGCAAAATAAATAGAATGATGTTGTACTAAACTTGATTTGTTGTACTAAACTTGATTTGTTGTATTTGTTGTAATAACTATGAATGGTGTTGTTGTAATAATTTGCCACTTGGTCATTTGAATTCAAATTTGAACCAAAATTATGCACTTTGTTTGATCTAAATGGTCATCAATCCGAGGCCTTTTGCTAACTCCTGAAAAATGTGTTTCAAATGAGCCCCAAAGGTAGGGTAAACGGCCCCATTTCTAAGCAAGTTTTTTTTCCACCTTGTCTAAATGAGCCAAATAAATTTCCTAGACATCTATTCTACCTATAAAGTGTCATTCCGAAGTCTCACTATTTTATTGAATTAATCTTCATATTAATTATTTTCTTTTGCATAATAATGGTTTAATTGCAAATCATAAATAAATAAAGTTTAAAACATGAAAATGAAAAAATAAGCTCAGATCTATCTTAGTCACTCCAAAATGAAGCTTTGGTGGGTTTTGACAAATTTCATTTTCAAAAACATTTTCAATCCACCTACTCTCTCCTTTGAAATCCATACTACTCTGTACAACATTTCACATTTGAGTGAAGGCATTTTCGTGCAAATGTATGTACACCATCTTTATATTTTTTTCTCGTTACTATATGACATAAGAAGACTATGTGCGCAGGTTTCTTCATTTTTTTGATTTTTTTTGAATTAATTATGCTCATTTGAAAGTGTTCGAGGTCTCTCACTTGATTTTAGGATTTTTCGTAAAAATGCATATAAACCATATTTATATTTTTTTTTCTAGTTACTATACAACATTACAAAACCATGTGCGCAGGTTTCTTATTTTTTTGATTTTGTTTGAATTAGTTATACTCAACCCTAGTTTGGTCAACCCTCACAAAACCCCGTTGACCGAGGCGAAACCCCGCATAACCCCGCTAACCCTAGCTCGTATTTTTGGCCGTTGGATAAGCCCTACGTTGGCCGTCCGATCAAGCCTCTAGAAGGAAACCCGCAGACTCCCGCGTTTTGGCCGTTGCCGTTGGATCGACGCCTTCTAGAAGGAATCTAGCACGGACGGTTGCGATCGGCTGAGCCATGGCGATCCGCGAGACTCTCGTTCTGTACTCTGATTGGCTGGCCTGTTTTCTGGCTCGTGGGATTTGAGTCACTGGCTCGTGGTGCCCACCGTGTGCGTTGTGCTACGCGCCCGTCTAGCCTCTCCATGCATGCGTGACCTAGTCAGCGATTCAGATTGCATGCATGCCTCCTTCCACGTCGCACCGCAGCAATTTCGGCCGCCGTTTCAGACGCACGCCTCGCTGCCACCGAGCCGTCGCACCGCAGCAATTAAACGCGTCAGACTTTGATTCAGACTCAAAAACCGAGCTCTTTTCAGACTTTGACCCGTCGCACCGCAGTAATTATACACGGGAGAGTAATCGCACGCCGATACACATGCCAACCCTCTTCTCTCTAATTATACATCTCTCTTCCTCTCCCCTCTCCACACAAGCCACAGCCAGATCCATCTCCTCTCGTCTTCCTCTCCTCTCTCGAAGCACAAAGCCACACAAGCCAGATGGAGTTCACCGGAGTCACGTACTGGCCGCCGCGCACGTACCCGGAGGAACTCTACCCCCCCGGCGTGTTCGTGGAGAACAGACTCCGCGTGTGGGTGATCTCGAGGTGGAGGACCCCGTTTCAGCTCGCCCGCGAGTTCCTCGCCTCCGGCTATCGCCACCTCAACCGCCCAGCGGGCATGCGGCCCATGTTTAGCCTCGACGTAACCCGTGACAATCTCGGCAACGTCGTGATGCTCACGGCCACCTTCGCCAACCCTTTGGACGCCCGCTTCCTCCTCGGGACCGTATGGTGGTGCGGCTGCGAGTTCATCGCATTCACCATCTACAACATCTACACCAACTACGAGGCGGCCTTCCCCACCCCCTGCCATGTGCACAGGCTCCCCTACAACATCCCCAACGACGAGGAGTGAGCAAGAAGGGACGCCCGAGCAAGAAGATGGTGCCTGGAATAGCTCGCATGCAAGAAGAGGGCGAATAAGTTTTAAGTTTTATTTACTTCGTGTCATTTACTTTCCCTTGTCCTGTCGTGTCGTGTCTCCATCTAGTTTCTACTTATTAGTAATGAGTTGTAAGAGTGTGTTTTCATTAGTTGTAAGGGTGCTACTATATGTTTTTATGTATTGTTCGTGCTAATATATCTATGTTTCGTTCAAGTAATATTGTACTTTCTTTGCATTCTAAGACGTACATAATAAAGACAAAAAATATTCTTTGCATTCGAAGAAGTACATAATAAGAACAACTAATAAAGACAAGTAATATTATTTGCATTCTAAGAAGTATGGGTACCGAAGAAGTATATAAAGGGGCCCATAATAAAGACAAGCAAATTTTACTTTTGAGCTAAGACAAGTAAAACATGTAAATACAAATAATATTCACATTTTGCCGAAGCAACGTAATAAACGGGCCCATATGTTTGTTTCTATGAGCTAAGACAAGTAAATTAGAATATGTTTGTAAGAAATTTATTTGCCGACGCAACATTTTATTTTAGTGGTTTTAGTTGAAGCATTTTTAGCTAAACATGGGTGCCTCTATGCTATATAAAAAAAGTTGCCCCTACGCGGGTGGGCTGCTTTTCTATTTGAGCCTGATTACTTTCTCACGGCCCAACATCTATTCGGTAGCCTAGAATGTTTTTTTTTCTCGAAACTGAACTTTGGTCTACACTCTGTTAACTGAGGGCACCCGCTAACTGAAGAACAAAAATTGCGTGAAGAACAGACGAACTTTCCAAATTACTTCTTC
Organism: Poa pratensis; assembly: GCA_947311845.1. NCBI lineage: Eukaryota > Viridiplantae > Streptophyta > Magnoliopsida > Poales > Poaceae > Poa > Poa pratensis. Next base: position 8,440,161 of record CAMZMU010000027.1, read on the forward strand.
GATTCAGTTACATGAACTTGGCATGGCGCACAGATCGCGTCCTCTGCCGTCACAGACCGAGCTAACTGACCAACTAAACCCTCAAATAGCTAACGATGGATGAACAACAGGTAAAAGAAAAATGAGCAGCACATAGACAACTCCAAGAGCAATTGCACACAAATAGAAAATTGCAGCCATCTGATTGTCCTGTTTCTTTAGATCGACGAGTTTCTTTAGCTGTTTGCTCATTTTATTCAGCTCGGCCTTCACTTCCGCGAGATCTGCATTCTGCACCGTAGCAGATCCCAGTTGCTCCACCGCCGACGGCAAATTGGGGGCCAGGGTTGAGCCCGCCTTTTCAATCCTCTTGATATACAGATCAAGCCACTCGAAATGATCGCATGGAAGCAGATCCTGAAAAATAGGATGCAGTTAACCCAGATCGGATGAAACCCAAAATTGAGGAAAATAAAACGAAATTGGGAAAATTGGGTGAGGGGAAACCCAAGGAAACTTCAGATCTCACCTTCCCCGGCTCTGGTTTGCTCTCGCATTTGACATACTCGCGCCCGGCGTTGCCGTTCTTGTCGCTGGTGGTGACCCGCCGCTTCATAGGCGCCGTCCGTGGGCAATCAGGGCAACTAAATAGCGGAACTGGACCGTAGCGCGGCCAGTTACGCTGGGAGGCGGAAGCAGAGCTCGAAGACATACCTCTACCGCCGGCGTTGATGCGCGCTGTCGCCGGAGAAGAAGGGGGACGAGAGGATGCGGGCAACGGTCGGAAAGCTCGCTCGCGGGGGATGGCTCTAGCACGGGGGCGAGATGGATCTGTTTTGTACCAGCTGATGACACGCCTCGCCACGGCCCAATACCAAGGTCCAAACGTCTCGCCACGGCCCAATACCACGGCCCAACGCCACGCCGACCGCCTCCCGTTCCCCTTCTTATCCACCCAAAGGTGTCGTGCCCTAGCTATTTTTCCCCACTGACTCGCCGCTCCCACTGTCGCCGCCGCTCCCACTTGCTCGCCGCCGGCGACCAATCCACCTCCAGCTGCAGATCCAGCACCGCGTAGCCACAATGTTTAGGAGGGGGAGTTCAAACGCGGGCCATTCCGGTGGCGGTAACCGCTCCGACGAGGAGCGGAAGGAGCGAAAGAAGCGGCCGGCGCCGGAGCCGAAGCCGGAGCCTGAGCCGGACGATTTGCCGGCGGAGGAGGACGACGATGAGTTCGTCCTTCCGGACGATTTGCCGCCTATTCCGCCTGGCGGGTGCCGCGTCACGCGCGGCGGCCGCACCGGCACCTGCAGCTTCCGCGTCCTCCAAGACGTCGTGTTGCCAGCATGGAAGAGGGTGGACGACGCCGACGCCGAGCTGGCCGCTGCGGAGGAGGAGTTCAAGGCCGGCGAGGAGGGCGCCGAGCAGCGCTTTCGTGTGGCGGTGGACGCGCGGGAGGTCGCCGTGGCCGTCCTCCGCATCGTAGAGCAGGAGGACCTCGGCGTCGATCCGTAGATTGACGACACCGCCGCCGCCGCCGCACCACCGCCGCCGCATTAGTTTTTATATTTTGTTATTATTAGAAGTACTATGTAAAATGGCCGTTTGTGGCCCACCCCCCTAAATATGAATGAAAATGGCCCATATATGGCCTGTTAACATTTGCTGACATGGACAAAGAGGTGGGTCCCGCGCTCGAAGGTGCTCCTGTGGGTCCTTTGCTGATGTGGATAAGTGGGGGTCCCACCAGGCTCACATAATTCCAACCCCTAACCTGTCCCTTGCGGTTAAGCCCGACTGTCGCACGCGAGCTATTTCAGCAGCGAGATGGTGTCGCACGCGAGCTATTTCAACCAACGACGTCGCTGTCCATCGATTAGCATGAAAAAACGTCGCACAGGAGCTATTCGCCCCTAGCCAGCAGAGTGGGCCAGTGGGCCGAAAGTGAGCAGGCCGCGGGCCTCTGCTGGGCCTCAGCTGGACCGAGAGAGAGCAGAACGGGACGGGCGCGCGACGCGCAGAGAGCTGGGCTGCGGCCCAGTTTCTGTCCTCTTTCTGTTTATTTTTTTACAGAGACATGTTTTATCTGTTTTTTGTCCGAATTTTGGGCAAATTTCACACAGTTTTTTTTTCTATTCAAAATTATCTAATGAAATTTTGTTTAGATAACAGAAAAGTGACAGAAATACTTCTGTAAAGTATAAAGTTTATGAATTTTCATTCATGTTTTCCGCTGCAAATAAATAAAAGTGCTATTAAAAGGAAAATAGAATTAAAGAAAGAATTAAATTTTAAAAGCATGTTAAAGTGATTATGATTCTGTTATTATTATGACCAACGTTGTTAATAACATAATCATGATTTATTGTTGTTTTATGTGCATTTGTTGCTATTTTCTGCCCAACGGTGATATAGTTTTAATTGCACAAACAGTTGTATATTTTAATTTTGACCAACGTTGGATTATTGCATGCAATTGTTGTTTTGTTCTCACCTCAATTTGATTTTTCAGGAGGGTACTACTTGATGAGCTGCATCAAGGATGTTCCAACCCTCAGAGGTGACAACTACTCCGAATGGAGAAAGAAAGTTGATCTGGCTTTTGTTTGTGCTGAGGTGGACTGGGTTGTGGAGACTCCACAGCCAGTTAAACCTACAGAGCCAGTCAGAGATGAAAAAGATAATGATAATGCTTGGGACAAAAAGAGGAGGGATTACGCTCCATTGGAGATGTCGTATACCCTCGAAAACAAAAAGTGGCAAACTGCCAACAAAAAGTGCATGGCTTTCATAAAGAACACAATTGAGGTCGCTATTGTGGGCTCAATTGCAGAGTGTGCTTCCGTAAGGGAGTTTCTTGAAAAGATAAAGAGCCAGTTCACTGGTTCTTCAAAGATATATGCTACCCAGTTGCTGAAGCAGTTGGTGACAGAAAAGTACACAGGAGGTGGACATGGCATTAGAGAGCACATCCTCAGGATGAGCAACATGGCAGCTAAGCTTAAGCCCATGGATGATGATTTGGAGCTCAAGCCTACGCTCCTTGTTCACCTTGTTATGGCTTCACTGCCAAGTCAGTTTGACACTTTTGTTGTCAACTACAACATGTCGCCTGAAAAATGGGACATTGAAAAGACCATAGCCATGTGTGTGCAAGAGGAGGAAAGACTTAAAGCTTCACATGGTGGTTCTCTGAACTATGTGAAGGACAACAAGAAAAAGAACTACAATCAAGGTAGCAATGGTTCCCCTCAAAGCCACATGGAAAAGCTCCCACGCATTATCAGCATCAGCAGAAGCAGCCTCTTCCAGTGGACAAAGATACTTGTCTCGTCTGTAAGAAGAGTGGGCATTACAAGAAAGATTGCCCGTCTGGCTAAAGTCCATCATGGCAAAGAGAGGTAACAATATTGTTTCCTTTGTAAATGAATCCTTGTATACACAGTTTTCGAAATCTACTTGGTGGATTGACTCAGGTGCAACTGTTCATGTTGCAAATTCTTTACAGGATTCCATTCGACGCGGACTACGCAAAGAAGCGAAAGATGCATTGAAGTTGCAAATGGAGTCCAAGCAGACGTTGAAGCTGTCGGCGACATCTCCTTGGAGTTAGCTGATGGATTCACGATTCTGCTTAGAGATGTTTTATATGTTCCTTCGTTACACAGAAATTTGATTAGTGTTTCACGTTTGGACAAAGACAATTATGAGTGTTATTTTGGACATGGCAAGTGTGCCATATGGTGTAATAATGATCATGTGGGTGTTGCTTTACTCCATAATGAGCTTTATTTATTATCCATTCGTGAAAAAGTTTATTCTGTGTGTAAAGTGAATGAGCATGTTTCCGCGCCGGATAAAGAACAAAAGAAAAGAAAGAGAACTCATGACTCATCGAAATTATGGCACTGTCGTTTGGGCCATATTTCGAGGGGGAGAATAGAAAGTCTAGTTAAAAATGAAATTCTTCCTCCATTAGAGTTTTCAGACTTAGAACAATGCATAGATTGCATTAAAGGAAAGTATGTTAAACAAATCAAAAAGGGTGCAAACCGAAGCACGGAACACTAGAAATTATTCACACTGATATTTGTGGACCATTTCCTGTGAAAAGTGTGGATGGCTATGACTCGTTTATAACATTCACAGATGATTACTCCCGATATGGTTATATTTATCCAATCAAAGAAAAGTCTGAAGCGTTGGATAAATTTAAGATATTCAAAGCTGAAGTAGAAAATCAACATGATAAAAGAATAAAGATAGTGAGATCTGACCGTGGAGGGGAGTACTATGGTCGACACACTCCATATGGCCAAGTCCCTGGACCTTTTGCGAGGTTCTTACAGGAGACTGGCATAGTGGCCCAGTATACAATGCCGGGTGACCCTCAGCAAAATGGAGTAGCTGAAAGGCGTAACCGTACACTTATGGATATGGTGCGCAGCATGATGAGTCACTCCACTTTGCCATTGGGATTATGGATGGAGGCGCTTAAAACCGCTATCCACATTCTCAATAGAGTACCAAGCAAGTCGGTGCCCAAAACACCGTACGAGTTGTGGACAGGAAGAGTACCCTCTCTACAACATTTTAGAGTGTGGGGGAGCCCAGCTGAGGCCAAAGTATTTAATCCAAATATTGGAAAGTTAGATCCCAAAACAGTCAGTTGCCACTTCATTGGCTATCCTGATAGATCTAAAGGTTTTCGTTTCTACTGTTCAGACAGATACACAAAGTTTGTAGAAACGAGACATGCAGTCTTCTTAGAGGACGAAATGATGAGGGGGAGCATGGTAGCTCGGAAAATTGATCTTGAGGAGAAGAGGGTGTGTGTACCTTTTCCGATGATTCAGGAGCCATTTTTGCACTACCTGTTGTACCTGCACCGACAATTCCCGAGGATGAGGTGCAAGCACCTGTTGTAACTCCACCCGTGACAACTATGGGTGAAGATCCGGAACCTGTCCATCAGGAGCCGACTGAACCCGTTGTTGAGCATGAAAGGGAGGTGCAGCAGCCACTTCAGAGGATGAGACCCTTAGAAGGTCTAAAAGAGCTAAGAAATCAGCCATTTCTACTGATTATAAAGTTTACAATACAGAATAGCTCATATAGTAGGTGATCCCACTTCATATGAAGAAGCCATGAGAAGCCCTCACTCATCGAAGTGGGTGGAGGCAATGGAAGAAGAGATGAAATCGATGAGTTCCAATGATGTTTGGGACTTAGAAGATATTCCTAAAGGAGCCAAAACAGTAGGCTGCAAATGGGTATACAAAACTAAGTATGACTCAAAAGGGAATGTAGAAAAGTATAAAGCACGACTTGTGGCAAAAGGATTTACACAAAGAGAAGGGATAGATTACAATGAGACATTTTCACCAGTCTCATGTAAGGATTCCTTCAGAATCATAATGGCACTAGTTGCACATTTTGATTTAGAGCTACATCAAATGGATGTAAAGACGGCATTTCTAAACGGGGATTTAAAAGAAAATGTTTACATGAAACAACCCAAGGGTTTTATCATGGAAGGCAAGGAAGATATGGGATGCCGCCTAAAGAAATCCATTTATGGATTAAAGCAAGCCTCTAGACAGTGGTATCTAAAGTTTAATGAGACAATTAAAAGTTTTGGATTTAAAGAGAATGTTGAGGATAACTGCATTTATGCAAAGTTTAAAAATGGGAAATATATTTTCCTAATCTTGTATGTGGATGATATCTTGCTTGCTAGCAGTGATGTCAGTCTAATACAAGAAACAAAGAAGTACTTATCCTCAAATTTTGATATGAAAGATCTTGGTGAAGCATCATATGTTTTGGGCATAGAAATTCACCGAGATAGGAAAATGGAGTCTTAGGACTATCGCAGAAGGCATATTTTGAAAAAGTACTTAAAAAGTATAATATGCATACGAGTAGTGCCACACCTGCTCCTATAGTCAAGGGCGACAGTTTTGGGAAATTCCAATGTCCCAAGAACCAGTACGAGATCGATCAAATGAAAGGTACCATATGCTTCGGATGTTGGAAGCTTACAGTATGCACAAGTGTGCACTCGCCCTGACTTAGCTTTTATCACCGGAGTACTCGGTAGATATCAAGAGAATCCAGGCCCAGAGCACTGGAAAATGGCAAAGAAAGCATTGCGTTATGCGCAAGGCACAAAGGACCTCATGCTAACATACAGAAGATCTGATTCCCTAGAGATAAGAGGGTATTCAGACGCAGATTTTGCGGGAGATAGAGATGATAGAAAATCCACGTCAGGATACGTGTTCACTCTCGCTGGAGGGGCTATTTCGTGGAGAAGCTCCAAACAGTCAATAGTTGCATCGTCCACGATGTATGCAGAATTTATAGCAGCTTATGAGGCCACAGGGCAGGTGATATGGTTAAAGAAATTTATACCCGACTTGAAAGTGGTAGATTGTATTGACAAACCACTAAAGATGTACTGTGACAACCAGCCCGCAGTATTCTATGCTCACAACAACAAGTCGAGTAATGCTACCAAACCAATAGAGATAAATTATGTTGTGAAAGATAAAATCCAGGATCAAACTATAAGTCTCGAGCATATAAAGACAAAGGATATGCTTGCGGATCCGCTTACGAAAGGCTTACCACCCAGCGTGTTCATGGAACACGTAGCCGGCATGGGTTTAAGGGAAAGCCTATGATTCCTGGATCATGAGAGCCCAAAAGGAACAGAAATTGTTTCAAAACAGAGAGGTATATTGTAACTGTCTGATTCTATCGGCAATTGAGCTGTGACGATGAAACATGCTCTATGTACTGATCTGTGATGAAACGAGTAGAGTATAAAGTATAAAGTTAAAAGTAAAAGTTGAGATCAAGGGGAGAATGTTAGATTGATCCCAACGGTACGGTCCAACGGCCGCACCAAAACCTGATCTCTCGCGCCCTGATCGGGGGCGCCCAACCGAACTCATGGTTGGTGGGCCCCTGTGGCTGCGCTATATAAACAAAGGTGGGGGCCGGGGCACGACTCACGAGGTTGATCGCTGCTACAACCCCACCGACATATCCGACCCGATCTAGGTCTAGCGCATAGTCACGGGAAGTTCCACCACCGCCGCCACTGCACGCCACCATCGCCGGCCACTCTCCACCATGGCCGGCACCTCGAGTGCATCCTCGCAAGGAGAAGGTACTGGTCCTCCTCCTCATCTCACGGTTTCTACACGCATTGATCTAGACTAGTGATCCTACGGGTTCAACATATACTCCTATAGAGGTATCATAAACAGGTTACTAATGTGATTTTTTTTTTTGAATGAGCGACAGGTTACACTTGAATTACATAGAAAACAGAGTAGGAGTATCGACTGGCCTGAAGGTAATCATCATGCCTCCTATAGAGGTTGCTACCATCTCCCCGAGCTTGCAGACTGTAGACATCGCCAGCTCGGGCAGCACCCAGCAGCCAGCAGCATACCGTTTGGTCAGGTCTACAATACTGGAGCCTGTACTTCATTGATATATCACCAACACTGGTTTAAAGCATAGGATAACTCTTCTCTTCAAGTATCATAAACTACAGATTATATTGAACTTAACCTGCTATCTAGCAACTTAAGAAAGAAACTCCAACCTAGCAAATTCAAAACACCTATGAAAGATCACGGGATCGAAGGCGTGATCCACACCGGCGGCGAGTAGAAGTTCCGCTGATCCTTCCCGAGAGCTTCTATCGTCTTCAGCTTGCCGTCCATGAGGCTGTACACCCCGACGGCCCGCAAATCAGAATCATTGCCAACCGGTCGTTTGCGCATCTCCGCAGCCTCAAGCATGTCGTCAGTATAGTAGACGCAGCCGGCCTTGATATGAGGACGCCCTATCGTCTGAACACACAGCGAGTTGTTCATCCCCACGAACAGCGCGAGGTCGCCGATGTCGGTCGTCTCCTTCCACTGCTCGTCGTCGCAGAGGACATGTACCTTGAAGGAGCACGACCACTTGTTCTGGCTCTGCTCGGGGTACTTAATCACTACCATCAGCCGCCCGCCCGGTGCCGCCGCGAGGTACTTGCGGCAAGACGGCTCTGTGTCTCGCTCTTTGTGTTCTTCGACGGGCAGCCTTGGCGCGACGGCCGTGCTAGTGTACGCGCCGGAGTCGGCATCACGCTCCCACGCCTCCACGAGGCCCGTGTGGGTGACAGAGTAGAACTGGCCGTCGTGGTGGATAGCGTCCTCGACGCCGTCAGGCGAGGTGGCCAGCCTCCACTTGGGGTCCTCCGCCGAGGCGAAGGCTGGGGCACCGAACTGTCGACTCGAGATCAGCATGGCGGCGTAGGTGCCGGGGCGCGGGGACGGCGAGAGGGCCACCTTGCGGTACAACGACGTGCGCATCGTGCAGTTGTCCCACGTCTGCGTGTTGTACCAGTAATGGTTGAACGGTGGCCCGTGGCCGTACCTGATGGTCAGGAAGGGATCGACCAACAGGATGAAGTAGTGGTAGTTCGTGCGGGGCATGAAGACGCCCATGGTGGACATGTGCGGGAGATCGTGCTGCTCGCCGGTGGCCGGGTTAACGAAGAAGATCTGGCCCCGGACGTCGGCCGTGGCGAGCCACCCGTGGGCGGAGCCGATGACCAAGTGGCCGCGCAGCGCGGGTTCCGGGGCGGGCACGGTGGCGCCGCGCCGATCGGCGATGGAGAAGAGCTCGACTGTCTCCGGCTTGTTGTTGCAGGGGAGAACGAGCCAGGGCGCTTGAGGCTTGTACCGGTCATCGTCGCTGGACGCCGCGAAGACGGTGGCGAAGGCGACGCGGTCGAGGAAGGCCAGGCGGTCGTGGATGTTCGCCAGCAGGTCGTCAGGCAGGAGGCTGGGGCATGGCCTGGCATTAATCTTGGTGGCCTCGGCTACGTTAATCTTGGGAGCGTTGGCTTTCCGGTCGGCGTCGGCCTTCCTACGCCTGGCGGCGGCGCCCTTGCTTCTCCCCATTGGCACGTACGTAATCCTGAAGTAGATCGATCCGGTGGAGGCGCTCGAGGCGCTGGTGGTGGTGCCGGCCGCCCGCCTCACAAATCTTTCTCTTTGTTATAGGTTTCTGGTGCTCACCTTTCGGTGCGTATGGACCTTTCACCGACACGAACAGTCCTTGTGTACAACTCGGAAAGAAGGTCAACTTGGAAACAATGGCAGATAGATTCCGTATATTACTCGATTAAAACCAATTTGTATATACACATACTTGGTCATTTAGCTACGAAGGAGTATCTGGTTGTTGCGGCTTGGTATATCTGGTGGCAAAGAAGAGAAATAGTGAAAGGTGAGACAGTTCCGAACCCTGAAAGTACAACTTTTACTATTCAGGCTATCACAACAAATTATGTTAATACAATCTTCTGTAAGTGAAGTGCTGAAAGAAAGGTGGAAGAAACCTTCGGCTAACACATATAAAATCAATGTGGACACTGCATATTTTGTAAATGGTTCAGGTGCAAGTGCAGCAATGATCCGGAACAGGACTGGTGAAGCTGTTACTTGTTTACTTAAACATGTTCTTGATGCATCAACAGCAGAAGCTATTGCAATTTAGAAGAGGCTCCAGTAGCAGAATGTATTGGTTGCTCGTCTGTTATTGTTGAATTAGATTCTTTGGAAGTTATTCAAGCCTATAATTGAAATCGCCCTTATACTGCTATCCTAGCTGACTGTTTTCAGAAAGGGCTTAGGATTCGCTTGGTCACCTTCACTTATCACCTTGTGTATCGCAATTTAAGCCGCCCCCTGCGGTGCGAGTTGCGGGTATCTCCCTCGGTGCCACCGCAGGTACAGGAGGACGTGTTCGTGTGCCAACAACGCAGTGATAGCGTTGAAAACCGCACAGGCGCTTGTTCTCTTGGAAGGTATAAAATGCTCTAATCCGCTGGTGGCTACATTTTTAACCATTCAAAGTGACTGTGCCACTTCGATAAAAAAAATCATGTCTGATGAGAAAGATCGATCGCATACATCAAGTCTGATCTCTGATATCCAGCAACTTGCTACTCTGTTACTAAAGTTAAGAGAAGACAACAGACCAACTCATATGGATTAGCTAGATTTTGTCGATTGAGCACCGCGGTGTGTGATACAGGGTTGGATTGAACCACCAGTTTCCAAAAAAGAAAGCAGTAGTACTATATATGTAGGAGTATTAAATTACCAAGAAATGGATTTTTTTTTCCAAACAGCTACTTAATTACCTCAACTCCCGGGAAATAATAGTTTGGTTTACCTCACCAAAAATGTTGCTTAATTAGCACTATCCAAAATGAATGAATAAGCAGAGACCAACGTTACTCCACACCGCAAGGCCGTCGCCTCTCTCACCTTGCTCGTCACTTGGGAGGTGTGGAACGAGCGCAACGCTAGGGTGTTTCGCAACAAGAGCGCGCCGTCGTTAGTCCTCTTAGATAAAGTTAAGAATGAGACCCGCCTGTGGGTCCTTGCGGGTGTCAAATGTTTGGGCAACTTGATGCCGCGAGAGTAGTCGCGTTGTATTTTGGGCGGTCACAAAACTTGGTTTCTTGCAATTCTCCTCTTAATTAATATATGGGGCAAACCTTTTGCCCCCGTTTCTAAAAAAACACTTATCAACTAGGCATAGTCCATCAACCCAATATTTTTGTTTAATTAGCATTACCCTCTGCAGGTTCCAATTGATACTGCCACAATCAGCGAAAACATGCCGAATCCCTGACAATGTGAAAGCCGATAGATCTGTTATACGGCAAGATGGATAGGCGGAGCAAATGAGTGGTGAACAGGAGAAGAAGCAGTACAGGTTTTAATTGAGGATAGGCTAGCTACCTTGCGTCCATGCCATCCACGAATTTCAGTCGGCAATTGTGGGCACTGACTAGTACTGCTGAACCACTTGCAACGCCTGCAACAGACACACACACCCTATAAGATGGATGCACCACCCAAGCAGTTTTTGCAAACAACACTTGCCAATCACTTGCATCCCAAATAAAGGTTGCTAGCCGAGTTGATTGTTGTGTTTATGTCACACATGGCGAAATGCTGGCTGCTGCTCTTCTTCTTGGCGTTCCTCCTGCCGGCCGCAAGGTGCACGTCGTCGTGCCACCCTGATGACCTCCGCGCGCTGCGGGGCTTCGTTGGGAACCTCGGCGGCGACGGGGGTGTCCTCCTCCGTGCCGTGTGGTCAGGCACCTCGTGCTGCAACTGGGAAGGTGTGGGCTGTGACGCTGTCAGTGGCCGTGTCACGTCGTTGTGGCTCCCCTCACGCAGCCTCGTGGGACCCATCCCAGGAGCGTCCTTGGCGGGCCTCGGGTGGCTGGAGGAGCTCTCTCTCGACTCTAACTCTTTCGTGGGAACCCTCCCCGACGCACTCTTCGGCCTCATTAGGCTGCGTAAGCTCTCCCTTGCATCCAACGAGCTCACCGGCCAGCTGAGCACGCGCATTCGTGAGCTCACACACCTCACCTTCTTGGATTTGTCCGCCAACCGCTTCTCCGGCAGCATACCGGACGTGTTCAGCGACCTCACCTCGTTGGAGAGTTTGGCTGCACATTCTAATGGTTTCTCGGGCTCGTTGCCACCTTCTCTGTCATCACTATCCTTTCTCTGTGAGCTCAACCTCCGGAACAACTCCATGTCTGGTCTGATTGCTCGTGTCGACTTTCCGGCATGCCACTTCTTTGCTACTTGGATCTCTCGGGTAATTCACTGGTTGGTGAGGTACCCAAGAGTATGATACAACTCCGTGGTCTCACCACCACTGGTCGTTCATTGTGTATGGCTTTCACGAACAGAAGAACACTCGCCGGAGAACCAAATACAATAACTGGGACCAACAACAGAGTCCTATCTGGGAACACCAATGTTGTTTCAGGGAACGACAACACTGTTATATCTGGAAACAGCAACACCGTGTCTGGGAGTAACAACACTGTAACTGGGAGTGGCAATGTCGTAACCGGTAGCAACCATGTCGTATCTGGGACCAATCATATCGTAACTGATAACAGCAATTCCGTATCAGGGAACACGAATAATGTATCTGGGAGTTTCAATATTGTATCTGGTATGCATAATACCGTATCCGGGAGCCACAATAATGTATCTGGGAGTAACGATACGGTATCTGGGAGTAACCATATTGTACCGGAGAGCAACGAAATCGTGACAGGAGGTTGATGATCTATCAGTGGATTTGTTTCCATCTTCCCTAGCGGATCTTACGTTTTTATCCAAGTTCAGTGCCGCTCACGGTCACTTGGTGGGGCCAATTGTATCATGCAACTTCATGGATATAGAATACCGTTTTCGCACCTAAAATAAAATTTCCCTAAATTATTGTACATATATGTTGACCTGAATATCAACGGCTGCTTGCAGCTGGTGTAGTCCAAGCGTGTTTGCCTATGTACTAGTTTGCATCGTGAATGTCTACATGCCGTGATTATTCCATGGTTTTTATTCTCTCTATGTGTGTGACGCTTTATTATGTTGATTGGGATGTGGATCACATCATGAACAATAAATGTTTAATGCCAGCTATCTATACACTTCTCTTGTACAAGTGTCAATGTTTGATGCATCAACGTCGAATGTATGGATGAATGAGAATAGGAGATGGACTGAGAAGACAGAGATTAATACAATTAGGTATGTGTCGTCCATCTGACTTGATCTAGTGGACCACATCCCTCGACATCGGTATATATAGTACAATGGTTATTGTATTTTTTGGGTTAAGATTAAAAGTTTCCGCAAAAATTGGCCATCGATGCGCTTGGGAAGCAAATTGTCAATTTTGCGAGAGCTTTTGCGAACGGGCACAGTAGCTCGGCATGCACAACTTGATGTTAGGGGTGTTGTTGAGAAAGAGCGTCCGTCAAGGGGAGGCTATTAGCTATGGAATGCAGGCAATATATTCAGCAGTACATGCAACTGCACTCACTCACGGAGGCTTCATAAAATACCAAACAACATATAGAAAACCACATATCGAGTAGGTAAATAACACATGCACAAAGCGCGACACTCTGAGTCGTATAAAATAAAGTTGTAACTCCATCATGTTACAGGTCAGATATGATGTGTTCTGCCACGCGAATCAATAACACCCTAATGGATGGTCGTGAGGTGCATCAATCTAAAAAAAACTATATAGGAACTCGATGAATTTTCAGTATGGTCGTTGTGGTGTGGATATATTTCAATTTATTTGTAAACTAAGAATGGTTCGTTATAGGAGTAGTAGCCGTAATCAAATAGAAGAACACAATAAACCTCTTGGGAAGCAAAAATAGCTAATCGCAGTGTCAACTGTGAACATATGTTTTCCTTGAAGGAACGCAAGCAGAATGGCATGTGAACCGAGTTTTTTGTTTGATTAACTGAGATTGTTTTTAGATGAACTGAGATTAAATTTTTTTTTTAAATGACTGAGATATGTTTTTCTGAAGGATAAATAACGGAGATTAATTAACGAGTAACAAGTTTTTTTTTGAGGGAAACGGAGTAACAAGAAAGAGAATGGCGCCGCAGTGGAGCCCAATGGAAACAACTGGGCCACCATTTCTCACCTCGACCAGGCCTAGACAAAATAAAACAGACTGCTCCAAGAAGCAACAAGGCCGAGAATTCACAGAAACGCAAGCCCACAAAAGCCCAGTACCATCAACCACCACACGGACCAGTCGGCGCCCTCTACATATACCCAACCCACGAGGCTAGGGTTTCTTCCTTCCCTCACGCCGCGCTCCGCCTCCCGTTCTTCCTCAGCGAAACAGCGGCGCCGCCGTCGTCCCCGCCTCTGCCCCCCGAGCCCGTCACCATGGTGAGCACAGCCGGTCAAGTCCGCGTCATCTAGAGTCTCGTTGCACCTTACCATAATCTGACGCCTCTTGTGTCACTCGCTCGCAGATCATCTCCAAGAAGAACCGTCGGGAGATCTGCAAGTACCTCTTCCAGGGTGAGTCCCTTCCCCCTTTTCCAACCATCCCCTGCACGCATCGCCGCCATTTGTTCTCGTGTAGGTTGCGATTGCTGTCAGGATGATATCTCGTTCGTGTTCCTGGTCCGATGCGTTCGATTATATCCTATGGTTTTAGCTCGCATAGTACGATTTCACCCATTAAATATGCTGCCTTCAGTTCCAATTCATTCGCCGATGCGTTTGTGCAAATAGGTTAATGGTAGAACGACACGGTCATGGTTGTTTAGCATTTAACCGTGATGCCAATTCGAACATAAACACCAGTTACAGTTAGGATGTCACATCTGCTTGATTAAGAATTTCGTTAATGAGTTGCAATTCTATACGCCTAGAGTGCTGCACCTTGTGCTTGGCTGAAGCATCGTACTTAATTCTCTTGATGAATGTGTGCAGAGGGAGTCTTGTACGCCAAGAAGGATTACAACCTGGCCAAGCACCCGCAGGTGGACGCCTCGAACCTGGAGGTCATCAAGCTCATGCAGAGCTTCAAGTCCAAGGAGTACGTCAGGGAGACCTTCTCGTGGCAGCACTACTACTGGTACCTCACCAATGACGGTATCGAGTTCCTCCGTACCTTCCTCAACCTGCCGTCGGAGATCGTGCCCAACACCCTCAAGAAGTCTGCCAAGCCCCCGTCCCGCCCCTTCGGTTCTGGACCACCGGGTGACCGCCCCAGGTGAGCTTTGCTGTTGTTGTTCGTTCTGATCATCTATTGCTGTGAAAATATATCTCATTAATCAAATGTATATGTACTGCTGGCTCTCTGTACTGAAAGACGATTGTGGTAGTCCTGGCCCAGCATTCTGGTAGCCACTTGAAAACTTGATCTATTTAACGCTCACTAGCTGTCCAAACATGAGAATTAGTTTGTCCTTTGTTATGTTATCTGTATATAATCATGTGTCCAACCATTGCTCTGTTCAATTCCTCCATAGAATGTTATTTACTAGTCCATGCTAGATCTAGTTACATCTGGTTAAGAATTATAATATGAGCAGTCTGACATGTAGTTAATTGATGATATCCAACATGCGTGTCTCTGTTTTATTCATATTATCTTATATCTTGAAATGTACCAAGTAGTTTCTTTTGCAGTCACAACTTTGTTGTGTGTATGTTGTTAACACGTTTTGCTTCGCAGGGGCCCACCTCGTTTTGAGGGTGACCGACCCAGGTTCGGTGATAGGGATGGTTACAGGGGTGGCCCACGTGGTGCTCCAGGGGATTTTGCTGGTGAGAAGGGTGGTGCTCCTGCTGAGTTCCAGCCATCTTTCAGGGTAAGAACTCCAGTTATTGTTATTACATTGTATAATGTTTGTGTATTTGAGATCAGTTTGGTGTGTCGTGTCGTGTCGGTGCCTGTAATTGTATTCCGAAGTAGATTCATGACATCATTAGGTTTCTTATGTGGAGCAATTTTACAAGTGTGGCTGACTAACTTCCTATTTTCACATTGTACATTGAGCTGCTAATCTGTTGGCATTGTTCCGTTAGCATACTGAACATTCCCACATTGTAATCTCATTTGTGTCTACTGCTTATATTGTTACGCTTATCAGTCTGATCCTGTAGTGTTGTTTGCTTATAGCATATTGTAGTGTTCAGTTATTGTTTCCTAGTAAAACAAGCCTTCATTACACTTATCAACTCAAAGTCTTCCTCTATGTAAGCTAATTTGTTACCCTTGTCCGTTTGGCTGTTTCAGAGTGGTGGCGACAGCAGGCCTGCCTTTGGCCGTGGCGGCGGCGGCACATTCGGTGCCTCCAGGCCTTCCATGGAGTGAAGAAGCCATACCTCTGCCGCTGGTGGGAGCACCCTGTAGCTTTTCAGATGCAATTGTGCACCGGGTGTCATCTCTGTTGATCTTTGAATTCTGCGATTTTGTTTTACCGAATTGTAGCCGAGGTTGAGACATGGTTTTTATGGGTGTTCGTTTTATGTTAGACGGAGCTCTTTGAAATTAAGACAGCTGCTGGTTGGCCGTGAATCTAAAAAGTGGTCTAATTGCTATTTAAGTACGTTTTTCGTGCTGTTCTGATGTTGGTTATCCTGTTGGTATGTTGCATGTGCTTGTTTACGGATTGTTGCCCTGTTTATAATTCGAAACAACTGAATTGAATCAACTGAAATATGGGTTTATACAGAAGTTAAGTTGGACGTTGACAATAGCTCGAGTGCATCTCATTCTCCTGGGAGGACTCTGGACAAGTGCTGCTGTATTCAGCCCAGCCAAGTGTTTGTTTTTAACATAGCCATACTTGTAGAGATTACTGCGTTGGATTGGTTATGGAAGCTCTGTGTGTATGCATGTTTGGTACAAGATTGTAGTTCTGGTCCCTTATGTTCTTCACAGTCTGTAATAATTTAATTGATACCTCCTTTGACAAAGATTTACCAGGATCTGAAACCGAATTGTTCACTGCCCTTGAATCTTAATTGGAAGCCTGCCAATCAAAATGTGTGGGTTGTTTGCACCCAATTAGCTCGAGATTTACTGCCCAGCTTAATTGTCAAAAAAGTAGCATAATAGTATTATCACGAGATAGCAGCGCTTACTTGTATCGCTTTATTATCTCGGATTCCATGTATGTTTCATACAAAAGAAAACCCTCCGACGTGAAACAAATAACGCTGAGAGAAGCGAGCAGGGCTATCACCCAGGAGCTGGACAAGTTACAGCAAGAGATGAGATATAGTACGTATGACTTCATCACAGAAACATGTACTGTACATCTTTTAATTTTTCCTATGATCAAACCATTGCTACGAATAATAGGTCTGTCCAGTGTCCACCATGAAAGCTATTCGGAACGCAAGGTGCTTACGGAACTCTAACGTGACATGTTAGGATTGAGTTTGCGTGTTGTTACACATGCTGGCTTGTTTCGAAAGGGGGGCAAAAGCTTTGCCCCATTCGATTTATTAAGAAGGAGTTTTTACATCACGGGCCGAGAAAGACAAAGAAGACTTGCTCGACCGCACCCGACCACAACATATTACAAACCGGACTACTCCCTAGGTAAAAGTTCACCCAAACGCTTTGCGCCCGCGAGGACCCAAAGGCGAGCTTCGGTTTTGATGTTGTCAAGGAGAACCGTGGGTGGCGCATGCTTGTTGCACATGCTGGCTTGTGAAATGCAGCAGCAAGGTACTACACAAAGTAGAGCAGAGCCCTGATAACTGCAACATGAGTACCAGTAACCAGGTAAGTATGCACACAACGATCTCAAAGAGAGATGCTACGGCAGTTCTTACTAGCGTAAATTTATATTGTATCAGAGGACACTCCCAAGTCCCAACAGCCAGCCAAAATGTTTGCCCCAGTGAAGTTATTTGGCGAACGTTTAGGCCAATGATGGTAACCCAACTGTGCATTATTTGTCAGTTGTCACCGCGGGTATGTTTGGCGTGCCATCAGAAGGATGGCGGCGGGCCGGCTGGCCGGGCTTGGTGCGTGAGGAACAGGCCACAACAATATTGGAGCAGGCAACTGCAACAGAAGAGGTAGAAGCTGCAGAAGAAGTAATAGTTAAGAACCACGCGTCCGTTGTATTCTTGGAGCATTCAACTGGATTAGGTTCTTTTGAAGTATTTTACTTTGTCTCTAGTTTAATGTATTTTCTTCTTTTTTTGACTGTAATTAATGTATTTTCTTCATGTATCTTTTTTTGAAATGAGGCAAAAGCTTTGCCTTTTATATTGTATTTTCTTCATGTATCAATTTGGCTATTTCTTCATCCGTTAGTCCTTCGCGGGATTTTATTTTTGTAAGATGGGTATTATTGAACCAACTCAACTACACGAAGGCAGTGATGATCATACAAAAACTCGGCAATAGAACAATATCATTGCAAAGGAAAAAAGAGTGCTCAAGCTTTCTTATGCCGATCAATACCATCTGCTTTCTTATGCCAATCAATATCATCACTTAGACAAGGACGAACAAAGCGGTATATAAATCGTCAACAATCATCTTCTCTTCTCATTGTCGATATCATCGACAATCCAAACACCATTGTAAAGAAGACCAATACAATTGGGTTTATTTTTATCGATATAAATAAGAGTATATTTTAATAAAGAAAAAGTCAATTTCCCCCGGTCCATCCAACTATTAGTGCTGTTAGAAAGCCCATCAAAGTAGAAAAATAGGGGAGACCTTGTTTTGAGCGTACACAGTTTTAACTTGCAAGCAGGCAGCCCATCGAAGTAACCCTGTTCTCTAAAAAAAAGTATTAAACCCTGTGAGGCTACTCCCACGATTTTTACGGGGATCGATTTGATCAGTTGTTCCGCCTACGATCTCACATAGATCACGGCGGCGGCCATGGCAGTCTCGGTCCCGTACGACGTGATCCTTGAGGTCCTCCTCCGTGCGAAGGACGTTGTGACCCTATTCCGATGTGCAATGACGTGCAAGGGGTTGTGCCGCCTGCTCGCCGCCGAGCCCTCCTTCGTCCGCCGCTGCTTGACGCAAGACGTGTGTCGCTCGGCCCCCTTTGCCGGCTTCTGCACGGAGAGATGTCTCCACAGAGGGTTCCCTTCGCCGTTCCTTGTCCCAGCACCACGCCCGGTGATGGACCCGTTTTGCCGTCCTCTCAGCTTCTTCTTCCCCAACATGGAAGATCGCCACTTGTTCGTCCATGCGGTGCCCCTAGCCTCGCGCCACGGCCTCCTCCTAGTGAGGCTGGGCGCAGTGACTGACCCCGATCAGAGCGGCGACCTCCTTGCTGTGTGCAACTTCGTCACCGGCACATTGGATGTGCTCCCCCATCTAGAGCATAATTCAGAACTCGACGACCATGATGTCACCGGCTATGCCATACTGACCAGCCGAGACTGTTCGACAAGCAAGGACCAGCAGGAGCAGTTGACCTTCTTCAAGGTGCTTGTCATCGGCATCCGCAGCGGGAACACGATGCAGTACCGTCTCCGCACCTTCTCCTCGGCGGGTGAGGCGAGATGGAACATGTGCGCCGGTACTGTCGACGGTGGCAACATGCTCACGCGGCTCTGGCAACATAGCGCCGTCGTGTGCCGCGGCATGATGCACTGGCTCTTTTGGGGCTACGGAGGCGCCTACACTTTTGATGTAAGTGTTGAGACCAACCACTTCTCCTTTACATCCCCCTGGATGAGACTACGTAACAGCACGTATCCCTTCTGTGAACCATACATTAGCGTGGACGCCGAGGAAAGGCTCACATTTTTCTTCCTGGAAAGACGAGGTCCCGGGTTAGAAATCTGGACTCTGTACAACAATAGGTGGTGGTCGTCGCATACCCGGGTGGTCACACTAAAACAACTGAATCAACCCAAGGAGGAGTCTCAAGGTGTCTCATATACGTGCTTGGGAGAGAAGAGCGGCACATTGATCGTCAAAGACAACTATAATCATGTCTATTATGCGGATGCCATGACCGGGGTGATGCATCAAGTGAAAAATTGGCCACATAGGTGCAATCTCAGCCGTAAAAGGACCGTGCCCTTGGACATGGATTGGCCGGCCTTCTTTCTTTCTCGGCTTAGTATAGCAACATAGTGGATAGCTCGTGCAATTGTTTGTTTCAGTGCTACCGAATTATTGTGTGAACGTGACCGTGGAAATGAATGGACAAGATTGAATCATTTGCTCAGGCTATTTATACCGATCAAACTTCTGTATCTTGTTACCCAGATTATTCAGGTTCCGTTGTCATCTTATTTGGCAGAATTGTTGAAGCGACGCGGATGGACAAAATCAGAAGTTTCTCAAGCGTCACCTATTCCAATAATTGTGTTATTTTTATAAGAAATAATTGTGTTCTGAGCTGTAGTGAAACCAAAGCTTTCACAACATTGAGGATTACATTGCCATGTGCCACTTAAATTTGTTTCAGTTAACCTCAGGGCATACTGTTAGGCAGATTGTTGTCCGCCAAATGAATTTCCGTACCAACATGTTCAACCTCACTCTTCTTCTTCCTCCAGCTCTCCTTTCTGCCATTGCTGTAATGATACAACTGTGATGGTTCATTCGTCTGAAGGAGTGTAAGCTCTCCTAATACTGTTGTGAATTTCCTGGATGTTCTACGCACACTATATACAACTTCAGAATTTTCCAAAACTTGAATATTATTTACAGACATTGTCAATCCTGTAGTGTTGTTTTCTTGATTGTATATTCTAGTGTTCAGTTCTTGTTTTCTACTAGCTTGATCATGGCTTGGTATGGTTTCCTACCATGTAAAACATGCCTGCATTGCTTGCAAAGCAATCCTCCACGTGATCTAATCTGCTACCCTTGTCTGTTTAGATTTTTCAGAGTGGTGGCAGCAGCAGGCCTGTCTTTGGCCGTGGTGGCGGTGGCGCATTCGGTGCTAGGGGCTCTACCATGGAGTGAAGAAGCCATACCTCTGCCGGCGGGATCACCGACCCGAATAGCTTTTCAGTTCCAATTGCGTACGGGGTGTCTAAATTTTTGTTCATGTTTGAATTCTGCGAACAATGCGATTTTGTTTTATCAAATTTTAGCCGAGGTTGTTCAGACATGGTTTATGTTAGCCGGAGCACTTTGAAAGTAAGAAAATAAGACAGCTGTCGGTAGACCGTGAATCTAAAAGTGGCCAACCTATTATTCATACATGTTTCAGCTACTTTTCTGACAGGGGCTTTCTGTGGGATTTACAGTTTTCTTTCAATATGTTGAATGTCCATGTCCCCAGATTGTTGGCCTGATGGTAATCTCTGGACAAGTGAACTGAATCAGCACATTGTCCCGAAATTGGCCGAGCGAAACAAATTTGATCCAAATTTTTTGAGTCTCTGAGTGGGAATATAGCGGCTAAGGGGCTAAACTGGGGCTAAACTCATTTAGCCGGGCTATTAGCGGCTACTACCTTCCTAGCCTACGAACGCCTTATCTATAGCGCGGACTCTCTCGCGAGGCTATAGCCGGCTATTTAAAACAGAGATAGAAATTAGTACTCCTCGCGATCTAAAAAATATGCGTGGGATTAACTTTAAAGGAGGCTCCTATAGAAAAAACTCCTGCAAAGGATCTTGCGTGACCAGCGAGGACACTTCAGTGCATAAACTATCTCGTACCAGTTTCCGTTGTATATAGTTTATGTCCTTTCATGTAAGACACATAAAACGTGTCTTATTCCTTGGTTGCTAGGTGGACAGGTGCTGCTGCATTCAAGTGCTGGATTCTAAACACAAGTTATGGAATCTAATTCGGAAAGTGCTTTGGTTCAGTGCTCCCTCCATTTAAAAAAATATCGAAAATAAAAAAATATGAAACAAAAACCAGTGTATCTCACAAACATGCAGAATATCAATTTCAAATACTTTGTATTATGAGCCATACAAAAAATAACAAAACCTTGGGACTGAGTATGCATCTTATTTCACATGCTTAACTTGCGAAATGTGACAACAAGGTAGTACAAAGTAGAGCAGAGCCCTGATAACGGCATTTAGTCACCGAAATAACATGAGTAGCAGTAACAAGGTAAGACTGCATACAATGATCTCAAAGAGAAATGCCATGACGGTTTTTTACTAGTGTAAATGTATATTGTAGGAGAGGACACTCCCAGCCAGTCCCAACAGCTTAAATGTTCATTGAAGTGAAGTTCTTCAGCGAATGTGATGACCCAGCAGTGCATTATTTGGTTGTGGACATGTTCGGCATGCCGTCAGAAGGGCGGTGGTGGGCCGCCCGGGCCTGGGTGCCCGAGGAACGAGCCTACCAAATTCTTGGAGCAGGCAACATCAGCAGAGGAGGTAGAAGCTGCAGAAGAAACATTCGTCAGAGCTTTAGAGAATCAGAGGAAGAATGCTAACCGACAAATGTATGCTTCATCATTATATAAATATTGCAATTTGATTTGGTTCACCCCTGAACCACTAACTATTTGACTGTCTGGATTCCCTTATTCTTGTTGAGGTGTAAACTTAATGGTATTAGTTGGAAAAGTAAATTTTCATTCATAATTACTTGGCCTTTTCTTATCATGTTTTCATTACTTAGCTGAAGATCCAACTTACCAGGACCACCAGGAAATCTAGTCCCTTCAGGTGGTACTGGACGCGAACCTCCAGGGCCTCCCAAACCTGGTCCTCTAGGGCCACCCGGAAATCCAGGCCCTCCAGGTGGTACTGGACGCCAACCTCCAGGGCCTCCCCAACCTGGTCCTCCAGGGCCACCTGGAAATCCAGGCCCTCCGGGTGGTACCGGACGCCACCCTCCAGGACCTCCCAAACCTGGTCCTCCAGGGCCACCCGGAAATCCAGGCCCTCCAGGTGGTACCGGACCCCGCCCTCCAGGGTATCCCCAACCTGGATCCATTCCACCAACAGAAGCTGCTGCTGAATGCGAACTACAAGCTTCACAAGAACTCAACCAGGACACAATCCTTCTTCAAAGAACACACCAGGACTTGATGCAGCAGTTCTTCGAGGTCTAGAATTTATAGAAGTACAGACGTACAGTGAGAACTAGTAGCTGCACATGCAACTGCCGTTCCATGGATGACCTGCCACTCTCACCCACTGGTCTATGTTCCAACCACTACTCTGAATTCTGTGCTTACTCTTGGCTTTCCAATGGCACACGGCACCAAATTGTTTCAGGTGAAGAGACTTCTCGATCGCTAGTTTCATATCACACACACATATATGAACTTGCTTTTACAACTTCCACATTCTCAAGGAAATGATCAGACTGAATGTCAACTTACTATCACACAACATGCCTGGTGTTGTCTTGCATGAGACATGGATATAATGTGACACCAGAGCCAGACCATTGCACCTTTCTTGTGCTATTTAGTCAAAAAAAAATGAACTTAATCCTTAAAAGCATACAAAGGGAAATAAATAACAAATTATTCCAAACAATGCAATCAAAAGACAGAGAGGATGGCAGCACAAAACAATATTTATAGTTTCAGGTTGCAGTACCCGTCCCTTCTAGAAGAATACTGAAATTCCTCGGAACGAGACAAATATAACCATGCTCAGTTTTTGTTTTAATTGCAAACTTATTAGTCCCCATAAGACCTACCAAACCAGATACAACAGATTCATGCAGAATATGAATTAAACCATTTCTTTGAGAAGTTGCATATGATGCAACCATTTAATTTAATGGGTGGTGCGCCCAGCTATTCTAATAACCAGATGACGCTCGCAAGGCAACAAAGAGGAAATGAGCCTATTTTCATCGTCAGCTATAACAAATGGTAGAAACAGGAAACTCCCTACAGGTTGCTATCAAGAAGACCACTAGATAAAAGGGGAAAGCCGATTCTTCAGTTCAAGGAATATGGACACAGGTGTATAGCACACACACAAAAACAGGGACATGAGGCAAATCAGTTGGCAAATATTTCAAGCAGAGATAACTTGTTAATTTTAGCATGGACACACAGAGTAGTCACTTGAACCCTCAAAGGGTATATAAACAAGCATAGATAGATGTCATGCAAACCATATACCAATCAGAGTTTCTGAACACAACTGTAGATACATCATTGCAAAAAGAAGACAGCAGGTTCATACTTAATCCCATTCATATAAGTTGCAGCTCATGAAGATACAACAGCTAGGCCGGTAAGAATCACTACCTCACTCAACATCCGTCAGATGAAAGGCGGAGCGTTCACGGTATAATCTTCTAGCGCCGTGAAGAAGGCATGAGGAACAAGAGTTTGCTTCAGTTGAATTCCACAAGGACATAACTTCTGGCCATCGCGATGGAAGCTGTGGACCAGTTGGCCGTCAACGTCGACGTAAAACAGCCACTGGCCACGACCGACCAGCAAGATGACGGCACCATCCGTCGACGACACGACGCTCACATCCCATTGACCTTTCCTCCTTCCAAACCGCCCCCTGATCATTTCTGCCACCGGCAATTCGATCCAGTGCTTGTACTCCCAGACCTCGCCCTCATAGTCCGTTAGAACCCATATGTCAACAACTTTCATGGCATCGTCGTACCGGTAGATGCCAAGTTTGCCACCCATCTCAAAGACATATGACTTGTCAGGAACAGCTGAAGCACGCATTTGCCGGAATGACTCGGCTGCGGTGTCGAACACAGTTACTAGTGTATGCTTCAGTGGAGACCAATGCAGGCAATCTTGGACAAGGACGGGCGTGTCGAAGCCCAATGCCGATGCTTCCTCCGGCCAGGCCCCGATGTACGTCGGTGGCTCGTCGGAGCCCAGCGCGGAGACGTAGCATCCGGTCTTGGGTTCAGGCAGCAGATGCCCGGCGAACGAAAACCTGCTGCTCGTCCGGTACAGCAGCAGCCTGTACTGGCCGGAAGGGCGGTGCAGGTACACTCCGAGCAGATTGAACAAGCTGGCGTCCCATGGTTGCCGGAGAGCACGCTGGCGCGTGGCCGGGTTGCAGACCGCGAAGCAGGGCCGGTTGTCCGTCGTGCTCGCGGAGAGGACGAGGAGGCCGTCGCACGAGTCTTGGGGACAGAATAGGTTGTCGTTGTCGAGCCGGGCGACGGGCTGGAGCCGGGCGTCGGCGGCGGAAGCCCGGTTCTCGAAGGCGAGGACGTCTTTGTAGCGCCCGGTGGCCTTGTCGAAGGCGCATACGACGGGGAGGGAGGGCTGCCGGCCGTGGGGGGCAATTCCTTATACCCCCGGTCACTTAAAACCCCACATGTCATAGACAGCGGGGAGGGGCCTGTGGGCGATACTTAATCCACGTGGGGGGGTTATCGTAGATTTCCCCGAGGAGGAGGGGTTTGGGGGGCAGGCGGGCGAGGATCTCCCAGACGAATATCTCGTCGAGGAGGCCCGGGAGGAGAGCCGCCGCCGGTCCTGCTGTCACGGCGGCCTCCGCCATGGTCGCCGGGTGGTAGGTGGTAGTGGACTTTGCGCTGGGCTTTCGTGTGCGGTGGAATGGAAGTAGTAATCCGCAAACGGGCTGGGCTTTTTATTCCTCGCGAACAAAGGCTTAGAGTTGAGAGTTGAGACGGAGAAGAAAACAAAGAAAATGACCCTACCAAGGAGAAAATCGTTTTTTTTTACAGAAGAAAATCCTGGGTTTCTACGCATACAACCTATGAAAGTTCAGTGCTCCGGCCCTCCTCGAAAAAATCTTGCTCTCTCTCTAAATTACGACGAGTGGTACCGGTTTCATGTACTTGTAAGGTCGGCATATATGTCAACCATGCTAATAACATTGGGGAATCAAGATTAGATCTTGATTTCCACTATAGCTAGACGCCAAATCAAACAATGCATCACCAAAAAGGTGAAGGAAAACATTCTAACCATAACCGACATTTTAATTTGTCTTTGTGTTTATTTTGCAGGTGCAAAGAAAATGAAATGAAGATCAAGATTTTGTTTAGGATTTTATTTAATTTCTTCATTAAATCTTCTATGTGATTCTTTTGGATATTTGTAAGTCAAATAATTATTATACAAATATTGAGATCAATACAGAATCTTGTATTTAAATATTACTATATTAGTTTTACCGCCATTATATATCATCTAAATTATTGAACATTATAGAATATATCTCCTATGATCCGTTAACTGTCTACACTTAAAGCGGACCGGGGGTAGTATTTGTGTTGAGATTCATACTTAAATTACAACTTTACGCTTGTATTGAAATGTGATGATTTTATCTTTGCGATATTCCATACTTTTATTTTTTCAAATTATTCCAAAAGATTCAAGTTTAGCAAAGGTCATGTCGAAGTCCATTGCACTCATCTCGACGATACCCGTTCACCGATTAGAGTGAAACTACGATCACTCTTCTGCCCACTAATTATTGTATCCGAGTCATAAAATTACAGGATATGAAAATATCTGAGTTAGGCAAGTCCAATAATTATTGTACAAATATTCTTGTGATCAATAACTCTATACTAATTCCTTGAAAAAATAATGAGCATTTTCAAATTCATAATTTTAGTGTATAACAATCACTTGTAGTAAGAAAAAAATAGAGAAAGCCACATCCAAATTCTTGGAATTTTCATTGTACTAATCCACGGAATTTTTTTTATTTTGTAAGAAAACTTAATGATACCGTTTCCACGATTCCTTAAGAAAACAACAAGAAAATTTAAAAGATAATCTAGGTACATAATGGTCAATTCTAGGAGATTTTAGTATCTGCATATTTTCATGCACATACGGGACTGTCCACTCAAGCTATCAAGACTTTTCCATCTTGCTCTAAATTCTTTAAAGGACGACGAGTAGTACGTTTTCATGTACTTGTAAGGTCGGCATATATGTCAACCATGCTAATTGAAATGGCCGTGTACAGTGCACGCGTGCGCTCAGGACAGCCAGCTCCGATGCATAATATATATATCACTGAATAACTCGGTCCACTATATGTACATGATATATGCACCTCAATCCAACTTGAAGATGAAAAATGCAGTGTTGATTATATAAAAAGGCCAACATGTATATCCAACTGGAGCCAAGCGGCCAACGACCGGACCAACAGGGAGAGCCAGTCCAGATTAATGCAACTCGTGGCATTCACTTCTTCGGCCTGTTGCATGATCACTAGTAGAAAAACTACCTGTAGTCCCGGTTGGGCTTGGACATCAGTCCCGGTTGCCCAACCGGGACTGACCAATCGGGACCAATGCTGGTCCCGGTTGGTCCACGAACCGGGACCAATGATGGTCCACGTGGCCAGTTCTGGCTGGGCGTGGGAGGAGACTCATTGGTCCCGGTTCTTAATAAGAACCGGGACCAATGAGTGTTTTTTTTTTGTATTTAGGGTTTAGGGAATCTCCCTCACCGGTGCCCCCTCTCCCTCTCGCCGGTGCCCCCTCTCCCTCTTGCCGGTGCCTCCGTCGTCTCCCCCTTCTTCGCATCGCCGACGTGCTCTCCATCGTTTCCGTACGCATATTATACGCTCTACTATACTAGATGACCCGTTGCGCGACTGCGCAACTACCGGATGCAAAGACGTATTGTTGCTATACACTTTTTTTGATTTGCTTACCATAATTTGATCAAGGTTTCAAGTTTTAACGTCACATCTGTGGTTTAATCTATAATGTAAATGAGTGTTTCGTGTGGTGTTCTCTCTCGGATTGTTGTTTACCTTTTAGAGATGCAAATATTGAAAGGAAAATGCAAGTCCCCTTCCGCAACTACCGGAAAGACACGCACCACCAAGTTTTCATCAATTAATACATAATTTACGAAAAGGAAAGACGCGCTTAAGTCAGCTTGTCTCAGTTAATACATAATTTAGGATTCCAATAATTCAGTAAGGAACTCTAAAGTAGCATTAGCAGGCAAATAAAGTACATACATGTGAGATTACATGGCCCTTTAATAACTGCAGCTACATATACAACCGGTGTCATCTTAGGTGCACAAATATTATAATTTAAGCTATAACAACAGGAGGTTCAAACCACATGCCAACAATTTTTTAATAAGCATGCGAGTACCAGATATGCGTGGGTATTGAAAAATTGATTGCAGCATCAGGCAACCAAGAACACTCAGCTTTACATCAAGCGGTGATTTCCAATAAGATTTCTCCCAGAGGAAAATTCTCAAGAAAAAGTACGTGTCACGATGCTGTGATTAAGCTCGGAATCTGATGTTATTGATGCAGAAAGGGCTTCAGTGCTCTGCAGTTCAGACGAATCACATTTAAGTAACAGCTATTCTCAAATAACACAGAGATTTAAAGTTGAAAGAAGAGCTTAAGGCGATTTGTTTCAAGCAGCTGGCATGCAGCTAAAATGGAAGCCACCACTCCAGTTTTACGACAAACTACTTGATTTTAGGACCAGGTTCCTCCCAGATTTGATACATCTGTCAAGAAACAGAGCAATTCTATTGACACTGCGTTGCAATACATCAAGTGCTAACCGGAGAAACAATTGGCTGAGAGGATTACAAGCAGCAATTTGACACAGATTGACTATATATGCTGTATACTACCTATCACATATATGGAGAATGCAAGTAACAGGTTTGGAACTTCGGATGCATGAGGTGCACACAAGTAAATACCGCCTCCAACATAACAATTAACAAGCGTACAGTATTAATAACTCAGAAACGGTAGAACTGTCTAGTGTCTGCTTCACAAGAGATTAAGTAAAGGCAGTAGTCAAATTCATTGTTCAAACAAAGGCAGTAGTTAAACTCAAGTTCAACAAAGGCAGTCACCAAAAAGCAGAAAAAAAATTGAAATAAAAATTGTACACAATAGAAGTTAAAACCGAAGAACAACTGAATAATAATGGTACCTGATAGCTGATACCACTTCCATAACTATTTTTTGTTGAATGATATACTTTTCAGCAGCACACTATTGAACAGCAGCAGGAATCATTCTATTAGATAATTAGGCCATGAAAAAAAAGCAGATAAGGCAACTATTACTCAGAGTCCATTTCCTTTTTAACAACTTTTACCATTTTACATAAGAACATATACATGAGGCAAACGGTACCATCATTCAAGTCCACCTCTGATGCAATAATTTCTGCCGAGGATGACACCGCTGCTCAGTAATTTAATATTTTTCGAATTTAGATTCATTTGATATAGATACAAATATGAAGGGGTGGGTAATTCATCAGTGGCAAGTTAACTCCCATAGCAAAAAAGAGATAGAAAGTGATAATACCTGTTGTCGACAATACAATATTCAGAGGCTTGGCGATAATTCTTGATTCCAGCCAACAAAGGTGATTTACCTTGAGATTAAATAGGATCGTCACAAGATTCTTGATTCCAGTCACCATTCAGGTGGCACAAAACATTAGAAGAATACCTACAGGTTTCAAACATGGTAACATCAGTGAAAAAACACCGCTTGACAAAACTTGCTCCCTGGCCGTTCTCAGATAATTGCAAGATATGTACGCATCAATTAAATATCATCAAGTAGACTAACCCAATACTTTCAGGAGCGTCTTGTTTCATTTTATATACCATGTACTGTATTGCCTGATTGGTGACCAATTAATAATTATCATGGTAGATGACACGAGGAGAGCAGAGTGAGCTAAAGAAAGGAAATGCTCTTGTACAGAAAAGCTGGAAAAAAAGAGGTAAATAAAGGAAAAATTCAGAATGAATCATGCTTAGTAGATGAAAAGGAAAAGGAGATAGTTTGTAGGGAGAAACCAATTAAGAACATAGCTGACAAAGTATGAATCAAGATACGAAATTTCAACATTTTCCGAAGGTGATAAAATCCTTTCTGAATGAATATAGAGTTATTTCTCGAGGACCATACAACCCTCTGAATCTCAGATCGACTACATTTACATCATGTACTCTAAGGAACTTGATTGATTCTTTAACAAACAAATGTAGTTAGCTCCTCTCTTTGATCCAGTAACATACACAAACATAATAAGCCATCATTGAACAAGCCGAAACATATTGGCCAGAAAAATCACCTTGCAACCTGGAGCTGAATAGAGAATCGACAACATGCAGGGGCATAATAGTTCACTCCATGAACTACATAAACAGCTAGAATACCCAAACAATCTCCAAGTGAACCAAACTTGCATATATGAAATGAGTAAGTAAATTGGTTACTGCTTGAATAGTCCAACTACAGGCAAGGCAACACAGTTTCTAATAAATTTCCAACAATTAAATATCTGATGGAGAACAGAACCGAGTCCTATAACAAGGAAAGGTTTGGTATGCAGCATATGCACCTTAAACCTGCAGTGAGCCAACCAAAGACCAATATCAAGAAGGTAATGTAAAGAACTATAACTACATGACAAACTGCAGTAAGTTAAAAGGCACGTCAAGCACTAATAATAGGGATTTGAATCCTACAGAGGGGGCACACTCAGCCGCTCGTTGGCTATATTTTCTAAAGCATGATCAGTTGGCCATTTAAGTAGTGTAACCTATAGATAGCATAAAATCTATCATAACTTGAAGGGTACTGCTGTGAAAAGATTTAAAGATCTTAACTGTATAATCCATGATAAATAAACTGTTCTGTTTGGTCACATTTGGATTCCATGATCTGTGTGCATGCAAAGTCCCAGCAAGCAACATATGATGTAGCAAAACATAGGCTGCAGCAAGCAAGATCAATGGAATTAATTAGCACCAACGAGTGCAATAAAATTTAGCCGCCACATAAGAAATGTTTTTTGCAGATTCATGTACAAATGCATGATATTTTTTTGTAAAATACTAAAATATGATGCCAACGAGTGTGGTACAAAACTCTTCAGTTAGGTTATGCAAAATCTTATCAAGCTCATAATATAAATCTGAAGTTTTACATTAATGTAGCACTACATGTAAAGTTATCCAGAGGTAGAGGATGCAACGGCCTAGCTATTTTAATCTGAACCTAAAGAAACAAAAAAAGCAGTGGGAGAATCCAATATACTTAGCAAATATCATGTCTCGAAAATCACAGTTAAATGTGTTTATTTATTCTCAACCTTAATCAAGTAGCGTCATTTTTATCTCTCTATTTCATCTTACACTGTGCAATTTACAATGTGCATCCACATCAAGAAACAACTACAATAGATAGAATACCTTGGCAGAGGACTAATTCACTGAAAAATACATGTTCAATCATATGAACGTGAAACATACCATAGATGAGATGAGCTGCAGCCGCATCTTTATTGTTCTCGATCATGTGCCAGCACCACCTATTTAGTGACCAAATGGTTGCAGATGATCATGTTTATACCAAATGAAAAGACGGATAGATTGATGAAGCAGCAACTGTCCAATAGGCAGACCACTCCACCATTCCAACAAAAACCTACGCATTAGTACAAAGGTCATTTATCTCAACTTTAATAATAATGGAGTACGGCCCAATATTTGTGTACAGAAATGATTGGATGACTACTAACCAAACAAATCTATGGAAAAGCGTCTATATTTTTTCAAAACCTGTTGTATTGTGATAAGATTCAGAAATCCAAGATAAGACTGAACCTAGTAGAAATATTTACTCAGAACAACGTACTGAATGCAATATAATTTGGAGGACAAGGTGGAAACCATGTAAATAAAGCAACCTATCTCCCTAAACAATATATGTATATATAAAAGTAGGTTTGGTCTTAATTAAAACAAATAATAGAAACCAGAATAGTGAGGTGAGCCAAGAATAATGCCTTCCTCCAAAGCGAGAAATAATCTTTCCAACCTATATGCAAAGAGCAAAAGACATGCAATGTCCTTGTGTGCCAAATTGATTACTGCCTGAATAGTCCAACAAGAGGCAAGGCAACACAGTTTCTAATAAATTTCCAACAATTAAATATCTCACAGAGAATAGAACCGAGTCCTATAACAAGGAAAGGTTTGGTATGCAGCATATGCACCTTAAAGCTGTGAGCAAACCAAAGATCAATATCAAGAAGCAGCTTATTTCTAGATGAATCTTGCTACTCTGAAAAGGGTGTGCTTTCGCAACAATATTCTGGCCTTTTCTCTTCCTTGTTTCTATATATTTAAGCAACCCCCTTCTCCATTCATATAAAACAGAGACCCTTGAATTAAGTAGCAATCATTTAGAAACTGGAGAAAGATTAAAAAAAACAAATAAGTACTACCTCGGTCCCAATTTATAAGACGTTTTGGCAAGCCAAAACAGACTACCAAAACGTCTTATAATTTTAGACAGAGGTAGTAACTCTTAAATGGATGTTGGATAATGACTTAATGAGTCAGAAAGAAAAAAGTCTAATACTATTGTTTGAGAAATAGGGAGGAGTCAAATTAAACATGCATGAATCAGAACGAGTAGGCTAAAACAAAATATAAAATGCAATATACTGGACAGTTATAGAAGGCACCAACTTACCATACCTCAGCTTGCAAGAACGGCATACATTGCAATGAACCCTGCATAAGTAGATGCATAAAGAATTTAAGGACCAGCTAATCCAATATATTCTACATATATAATGAGTTAGCAAAGTGGGCACAATCACAGTATTAAAAATTTAGGTGCACCAACAACCGAAAAACCGGTTAACCATTGAGAAAGTGTTTTCTCAAACATATGTCTAATGGGGGTGTGATAAAGAAAATATCAATAAATATGTAAATGCAAGTTTGATGGCTCTCTGAGAATACGGATCCACTTATATCACATGAGCATAATAAGCATTGCCTTCCCCACTTCACCGCTAGACAACAGCCACATAATATGGTATATTTTCATTTACTTGCGCTCCAAAATACAATGTTGCGCTGCAAATGCTGGCTCCTATTCAATAGAATGACTTCGATATATAACTTCATTTGTCAAAAAAACGGGCTTGTCCATAACAAAATGACACGCTGCTTTGGTGCTTCAAATTAGGTTCACACTATCCATACCTAAAGCTTATGAAGCACTTTTTGTGTGTAGGGCTGCAGATATAAGTTTTTCTACCAAGTAGAGGCAAATATATACTATGGAATACGATTTATGCGGAGAACAAACCTGTAACGACAGCCAGCAGCCCACAATCGTTCTCTGCAGCATGAGGATGCAAGCCAAAACCGGAGAAAGTCATCTGTGAAGAAGTAAAAATGATCAGACGGATGAAAGGAAACAATTTTCAAGTAATGCCTATATGCTGCAGCTCATATCAGATTTTTGTACAAATAAATGCCATTCTAGCTGCAGCTAGCATGTTATATCACTCAAGGGAAACAAAAAAAGAATTATCTTTTGTACACAAAGGTAAACATCAATTCAGAATAAGCATTTGCAGCTAGCTAAATCATGCTTCAGTTCATAGAAAGATAAACATCAGCAGTGACAAAGGTAAACATCAGTTTCAGTAGGACCCATTCACCAAATTCAGCAGTGACAAAGTTAAACATTGCATTGGCAATCTGAATTCAGTTCAGACAAAGTTAAACATTTGGCCATTACAAATCTTCACGTCAAACTTCAGTACCGAAAATTAAAAGTACAGACACGCACCAAATTTCAGTACGACCCATAGATGCATCTAGACAAGAACAAGAATGACCCAGCCTAGAATCAGCTCGGCAACGACTCATATTCAAACCACACCAATTCAAATAGAAGGCAGTTCCTTTTCAGATATAGCACAAGAGATTTTTCACTTATTTTGTTTATTCAAACTCTGAAAAATCTTTTAACAAAAATAAGAGGAGAAACGAAGCAGAGCACGCCACACAAATCTTGGCGTCTTGACATCAGTTGTGCTCGCCGTTGCTGCATAGTGCAATTAACCGAATGAAAACCAGGAAACAAAAAAATGTTTGAGAAATACATATTTAAATGTACATTCCGTCGGATCTTTGTTTGGGGAACAATTCACATTCTCAAACTTTAAATGTACATTCAGCAAATATATTTACGGGACTATTGCAAGAATCTCGTTTGAGCACCAAATGCCCCTCAAAATTCAGAAACCCCACCACCAAAGCAGCAACTTTCATATAGATGCATGAGATAACTTTGGGCATGGCGAAATTCTCTGCTCAAGATACTCTATGATCTGTTAAAACGGAGGAAACTTCACGTCTGTTCATTCATTCATCTGCCTCTTTAAATAAAAGTAAGCTAAATCCTGATAATGCAATCAGCTAAGAACCATTTTAATATGACCCGGCAAGGTATACATGAATGAACATCAAGCTGAATGTATGTATAAAAGCAATATCCTAGAAAAACACTCACTGACAACAGTTTACATACTTGCTAATAAAAATGATCTGTATCTAGCAATATCTTGAACGTATTTATAAAAGCAATATCCTAGAAAACAGGGGCATCATCACTAAGAACCTGAGAGAACAGCGGCAATGCACATGCGTCTTTGGCCTGACATTCTTGTAGGCACCACTGATTGTGAGAATGTATGTGTAGAGTCACACAATTGAAAGAGTGAAAAGAACAACAAAGCGGCAAAAGACACCCTTTCCAGAATGCAACACGTGAGGCAAATACTGTCGAGGAAAAAACATGATTAGTACATTGCCTCATTCAAAACTATATAACAATATAGATCAGTCACGCAGGGAGTCATAATGGTGCTGATATAATACCTGAGAAAAGATAACCATTAGAATGAATTCTGGAAGACCACACACTTTACCTGCAAATTAGCATATGAAATTTGCATCAAATTTACAGCAGAAGTAAATGCAAACTACTCCTAAATTTTTACAGGCTGCTCGTATTGAATAACAATATAGATCAGTCACGCAGGGAGTCATAAAATGGTGCTGACATAATACCTGAGAAAAGACAACCATTAGAATGAATTCTGGAAGACCAACTTCCAAGCACATAGCTACCTGCAAATTAGCATATGAAATTTGCATCAAAAACAGCAGAAGCAAATGCAAATGACGCCTAAAAAATTTCAGCCTGCTCGTATTGAAAAAAAAATCAAATGCGGCAAACAAAAGCAATACAAATAATGCCAAGATCCGGCAGACCAAAGGACTGTAGTTCCTCTAGAGCTAGAATCACACCTAATATAAGATCCGTCATTCCTATCAGCCACCAAATCTACTTACTGATTCCACAGAAATCAAAGAGAAGACAAGAAGAATCTGGTATACCTGCAGATGGGTTCGAGACGTGAGGTCGCTGGCAAGGACATCGTGTGGCCATTGCTGGCTCTCATGAACTGTGAGCTGAGGCTTCCGTCCCTGAGCAGACAAGGTTCCACCTCCTCTGCCAACATACAGCCGGGAGAATTTACCAGAGGAAAATGATGCACAATTAAAAAGCCAATGTCTATAAGAATTACCTTCCTACCTTTCTATTTGATGTTGTCATCCTATGAACCAAAATCCCCATCCGCTGCTCCTCTCTGTTATTGCAGCAACCATAGACATCACGAACACAAACACTGGCAGCTCACCTAAGATAGCAAATAACCCATACATAACTCACCTGCCTGACGGAGACGAGAACGAGCCGAGGAGGACGGGCGTTGCCCTCCCGTGGCTCGTCGATCTGCTCTGCGCCGCCAGCAGGCACATCGGACCGGAGCCGCTCTTCTCTGCCCAGCTCGAGCCTTCCCGAAGACCTCCACATACAGCTCGCCTGCAAACAGAGATGGGGCTGTGGGGAAGGGAGATGGGGCTGTGGGGAAGGGAGATGGGGCTGTGGGGAAGGGCCCAACCCTCTCAGAGAGAAGAGGGAGAGGCTAACCTGGACGAATCCTAGCGCCGTCGGCGGCCACCTGGCGACGTCCGAGCTGGAGGAGGAGGGGCGGCGGCGGACGAGCTCGAGGAGGAGAGCAGGCACGGCCAGCAGCCGCTCACTGCCGTCGCCGCTCCTCGTCGTGTCCACTACTGCCTGAGAGAAGAGAGATAGCGCGCGCAAGGATGATGCTGGAGCGCTGCGCGCCGCAGCTTTCCCAGCCCAGCCGCCGCCGCTCGGCCCGAGCGCCTCTCCCAGCCTTGCCGCGGATCCGGCCATCTTCGCCTCCGTGCGCGCCTGATTCGTGCCGCCTCCTCCCGCTCGTCCCACGGTCGCCTCATACAGCTCCGCCCGCGTCGCCCTCCTGCAGCCTCGTCCCGCCCGCCGGCCGCCCCGTCCGGCTTGGAGATTTTCGAGGAGACGCGGCTGGGTGGGCGCAGGAGCGATGGGGAGGGACAGGGGGCTGGCGGCGCCGGCAGGAGAGAGAGGAGGGAGGGGATTGGTACACGGGAGAGGATGGGGATTGGTTAGGTTTTCACCGCGAGGAGTAGCTGCGCCCCTTCGTGCTGCCAAGAGACGCCAGAAAAGAGACGCGCACGATTGCAGTTTGCGGTCGCTGAAAACTGGGGTCTAGAGGAAACTGGCCCCTGTTGTCATGGTCAGTGCCCCACGGGAGAGAAGTGACAAGCAAACTCACCGCATCCAATGGCCACAATTGAAACAACACGACGTTTTACCCAATCGCACGGACGAAAATGACCGGGAGGGGCAAGTAGGGGGAGAAGGCGGGTAGAGCACGGGCCTTTATAGAAGAGATACACAGTACATGTTGATGCATATATAATTAATATTCGATCTCTTGCGAGAATACAACTATTTAATTACATGGAGATAGATCACATATGTAGTTCATCGTCCGAAGCATAATGTTCTCCCTTTTCATCGATGACCTCCCTAAGCAGAAATCCCGCCAATTCCTCTTGAATTGCTTGTACGCGCCGTTCTGGGTCGAGCTTCTCCCGCATTTCGCTGAAAGTAGTTGTTTTCCGCTCAGTGGTCAGCTCGCGAATGAACTCGCAAACGTAGAATCCACATAAGTTACTCCCCGGAGGCTGCTGCGGACTTTTCACCGATATATAAGTTAGCTCATCTTTGAATGGACCTGGTACCTTCTGTTTGAAAATTGTCCAACACCTGCTTTGGCAAACAAAATGAACAAAAGAGTTATTAATTACTTGATATCAGGAAACGAACGAAAGAGGCCGATATAATGTGATAATGATTGAAATTACTTGTTGAGCATTTCTTTCATGTCGGACCACAACGCTTGGTCCCAACTTAATGAGTCGTGGACTTCAACTATGGACTTGTCAGGTTGAATGCTTAGCAGAATCCAGTGGAACCTGCGGACGTTTACATAAAGCAGACATGCATAGCACATCAATTACACTTAACATCGAGAAAGCCAAATAACAATATGTACAAGACAGAAACACTCACCTGAAGTTGTAAGGAAATAGTATTTCCGTACAGAAATTTTGCTTGATTAAAAAGGTGGTCAGGTCATACTCCACGTCTTTGGGGTGATTGACTAACGTATGTGAATTAACGATATATGGGTCAACGAACCCAACCTCAAAAACTCTAGATCTTTTGCATTCCATCATCTTCATTCTGCATAATAGCATACAAAAGGATATATATATAGTCAGGATAATATAATACAGGCAATGAACGAGCTGAGCTAGAGACTTAATTACGAAAATAAGTCACTTACAGACAATAGCAAGCGAGGATAGATTTGTCGAGGGCGCGCTTTTGGAATAACTGAAACAGTTCAGTCAGTTGAACCTGTATAATGTAACGTTTGAAGAAATGCTCCATTCTAACGTCCACCGGAAACCACTCTTTCGCGCCCTTCTTTGATGTGTGCACGAGGTACCAGGTATGCAGATTTCACATATGTGTTGATAGACCAGTGAGCTCCTCATTACTGACCATAGGCTCCCCTTGGACATATTTCCGTGCTATCTCTAACATTGGCTGATATTCATAGCCTAAAAGTTGACCAAGGGACATACCCAAGGCGGTAGCCTGTTCCTTGGCCTGCGATACAGTGACACCAAGTTCTTTAGCAGCAGCTATGGCTCTGGGGTCCAATAATTCCAGGTTCTTATCCATAGCGGCTCTGAAGTCCTTTTCGACATCGGAACACACTATGACGGGGGGACCGATTGATTTTTTTGCTGTCCGAGCTGGGCAATTTGTTTCCCGCTTTTTGCACTGCTTCCCTTGTTCTGCTCAGACTGGGCACGTGCTAGCTACTAAGTTCACGACCATAGTCAGATGGAAGATTCATCGATATCTGGGATGGCTGCTCAAGGAAGGACTTAGCCCACTTTTTGGTTTTTGCATCATATACCTTCTTTTGCTCGGGCTTTTTGGTGCAAAAAAAGCCTTATTGTAGGCAGCCACTACCGCGGCGTTTTCCGCTTCAGTCCTGTCATAAGGTCTCTTGGGAGGAACCGACGGGATGTCGACTATCTTCTGAGTGCGACCTCTCTTCTGAGTGGGGAGCGGGGGAGCGGCGTTGTCCGTTTCTTCTGGTGAGACGGCTGCGCTGGAGACTGGTGACGCGGCGGCGGAGACGGCTGCACTGGAGACTGGTGAGGCGGTGAAGAGGACGGCTGCGCTAGAGAATGCTGAGGCGGTGAAGAGGACTGTTGCGCTGAAGACTGGTGAGGAGTCGATGGCCTTGGCTGCCAGTTCGGAAGCACGATGAATTCCTTTGGCCATAGAATGAGCGCTTTCTTGGCTTCTCCAAGTTCAAGCACCTCCCCATCTTCACCTGCAGGGTGTTGCAGCTTCAGCTCCTCAAATCTTTCATCACTCCATCCACCCGACAACAGCGTAGCCATTTGGAACCGGAGAGAAATGGTAAGTTGGATTAGGTCCAATTGGTACGGCATAGCCGACCGCCACCTTGAAGGATAAGTTATAAACTTTCACATGCAGCTCACAAGGTGTGCTCTCCGTGATATCATCCACTGGGTAGCGACGAAGAGGAGCCACTGCATCATCATTACCATCCTGGAGCTCCGTGGAAGCCACGCTGCTTTTCCGATTCGATGGGCCGCCGGTACCATCGCATGCAGCTTCTACCATGTGCCGCTGAGATTGGCCGCTAGTACCTTGCTGGCTAAGTGCGGCAATTTGTTCCTTCTGCAGCTTTAATTCTTCTTCTATATTACGCAGCCGGTCTGCAGCAGCGCGTGCTTCCATTGCCTCCCTTTCCTTTCTCCTCTGATGGCTTCTATCAGGAAATTTTTTCCTGTGCTCGGGAATCGCAATTGTCTTGGGCTTGGAGCCTATCACGCCTCGTAACCGTCCGTCGTATTCCTTATTCCCAAGGGCGCGTGTGAGCTCGTCATCCTCTCTATCGGGAATGAACCGTCCCTCTTCAACATCCTTGAATGCATTTCTAATTTCTTGGATGGGTAGTAGGGGATTTTATTTGTGTCGTCTGTTATATATGCACTTCCCTTCTGCGTCCAACGTGCCTCCATGCCCGTAAAACCAATTTCTTGCCCGTTCGGTCCATGCGAGTGGCTCTGGAGTGATCCCTTTAGCCAGCAGGTCCGCCTCAAGTTTCTCCCACTTAGGGATGTTATAGGCGTAGCCACCAGGCCCCATAGTATGGTGGTACATCTTTAGAGCAGCATTTGCCTTATTTTTTGCAGACTTTTCCACAGCTTCCTCCGATTTCTTGTACGCCACAAATTCTTCCCAGTAGTCCTTTATCTTCTCATACCCTTTATCGAAGTCTGGAGTCTTATTTTCCTTGACAAACTCGTTGTTCAATCTTTTCTTCCAGTTCTTGAATAGCTCGGCCATCTTCTTAAGAGCCCAGGCCTTGAATTTTTGCTCCATGTTTTGCCGGGCAATCTTTTCTGCCTCATCTGGATCCTCCTCATCTGAATCCACCTCTGGCGCCGGTAGGGTGAAATTAACCATGAGCTTTCTCCAAAGTCTATCTTTGCCCTTATCGCTGACATATAGCAGTCCTCTATCTTTTGGCCGATGCCATTCTCGAACGGTGATCGGGATGTAGTCCCTAACAAGAACTCCGCATTGCTTTACCATTTTTCTTGCAGCATCAGGGGGAGCAGTCGGTGTGCCGTCTTCAGCGACTCTTTCGATCCTGTACCTTTCTTGGTCGCCCAACTTTTTGGCTGGGCCTCGTTTTGTCCTTACAGAAGATTTGCTCGATCAGGAGGGCTAAAAGAAGAAAGAGAGTTAATATATGTTATAGACAGCAGAGGCTTAATTAATACAATCTTCGGCTTCATTAATATATGTATATGCACCTCGCCGGAGTTTGCAACATTTAATGTTCCACCGGAGCCTTCGGCTTCTCCCTCGTCGGCTTCTCCCTCGCCGACTTCTCTCACCCCAGCCGTCGGGTTTGATGACGTGAAACACACGTTCGTTGGGAGACCCCAAGAGGAAGGTATGATGTAGTCAGCAGCAAGTTTTCCCTCAGAAAGAAACCAAGGTTATCGAACCAGTAGGAGCAGCAACTCTTCAGAAGGTTGTCAACGGCGCCAGAAAAATAGCTGTCGCAGGGAGTCTGGACTGTTGACGTGGAATCTGCACACAACACAATCAAACTACTTTGCCCCAACGAAACAGTGAGGTTGTCAATCTCACTGGCTTGCTGAAAACAAAGGATTAAACGTATGGTGTGGAAAATGAGTATTAAATTGCAGAGAATGAAAAAGGAACAGTTTGCAGTTTGTGGTTGTTTAATCAGTGTAAAAGAATGGACCGGGGTCCACAGTTCACTAGTGGTGTCTCTCCATAAAAGATAACTAACATGTTGGGTGAACAAATTACAGCTGGGCAATTGACGAATAGTGAGCGCATGACAATGCATATACATGACATGTTGACTACTATGATATTTAATTGGGCATTACGACATAATACATAGACGTTATCCAACAGCATCTATGACTAATAATCCACCGCCGGGTTGTCATCCGAGTCCCCCGTTGGTATTAAGTTGCAAGCAACGGATAATTGCATTAAGTAAAGTGCGTAATGTAAACAAACACATATGCCGTGGACATAGCATCGTTAGGTTATCCCTAGTGGCAACAGCACATCCACAACCTTAGAACTTTCTGTCACTGTCCCAGGTTAAACGGAGACATGAACCCACTATCTAGCATAAATACTCTCTCTTGGAGTTACAAGCATCTACTTGGCCAAAGCATCTACGAGTAACGGAAAGCATGCAAGATCTTAAATAACATATAAGATAGATTGATAATCAACTTGACATAATATTCAATATTCATCGGATCCCAGCAAACACAACATGTAGCATTACAATAATATGATCTTGATCATGTAGGGCAGCTCACAAGATCTAAACATGATGGCACAAAGTGGAGAGACAACCATCTAGCTACTGCTATGGACCCGTAGTCCAAGGATGAACTACTCACGCATCACTCCGGAGGCAGGCATGGCGATGTAGAAGCCTCCGGTGACGATTCCCCTCTCCGGCAGGGTGCCGGGAAGAGGTTCTGAACCCTCCCGAGCTAGGGTTGACGACGGCGGCGTCTCTGGAACTTTTCGTGGATATTTGCTCAGGTACTTAGGGTTTTCGCGTCGGGGGGAATAAGTAGGCGAAAGGGCGGCGGCTGCGGACCCCCGAGGGGCCCACACCACCCAGGGCGCGGCAGAGGGGGCCCGCGCCCTGTGCGTGTGGCCCTGGTGGCCCTCCTCTGCTGCTCCTTCGCTCCGTCAGGCGTGTTCTGGAAAAATAGGCACCCCCGTGTAGTTTCGTCCAATTCCGAGAATATTTCCAGACTAGCTTTTCTGGAATACAAAAACAGCAGAAA
Organism: Poa pratensis; assembly: GCA_947311845.1. Classification (NCBI taxonomy): domain Eukaryota; kingdom Viridiplantae; phylum Streptophyta; class Magnoliopsida; order Poales; family Poaceae; genus Poa; species Poa pratensis. The sequence goes on from CAMZMU010000027.1 coordinate 8,481,209, forward strand.
ACAGGAACTGGCACTTCGGCATCTTGTTAATAGGTTAGTCCCAAAAAATGTATAAAAGTGATATAAAGTAGATGCAAAACATGTAGCAATTGGTATAAAACAAGCATGGAACATCAAAAATTATAGATACGTTTGAGACGTATCAGCATCCCCAAGCTTAGTTCCTACTCGTCCTCGAGTAGGTAAACGATAAAAACAAATAATTTTTGAGGTGACATGCTACTATCATAATCTTGATCATATAATATTGCAAGGCACATGTAAATGAATGAAGTGATCCAAGTCAATGGTCTATAATTTGCTACAAATAGATAATGAGTAAACAATGAATCACACAAGCTAAACGTTTTCATGAATAGTACTTTCGAGACAAGCATCAAACAGTTTTGCATAAGTGTTAACTCATAAAGCAATAGTTTCTAACAAAAGGTATTTAATCAACACAAAGGAAGAATTTAGTTTCAGCATTTGCTTCAACTTTCAACATATTTATCTCATGGATATTGTCAACACAAAGTAGTATAACAAGTCCAATACATTGCATATAACGCATGTTGTAACAAAGTTGACACTAGTGTTTGCTTGTGGAAGACAGAAAGAATAGGAAAACTGACTCAACATAAAAGTAAAAGAAAGGCCCTTCGCAGAGGGAAGCAGGGATTAAATCATGTGCTAGAGCTTTTAGGTTTTTGAAAGCATATAGAGATTGCATAAAATATTTGATACTCCTCCCAACCTTGCTAACACAAGCCATGGCTAACCGAATCCTCGGGTGCCTTCCATCAATCACATACCATGGAGGAGTATCTATTTTTGAGAGGTGTTTGTTAATTGTCAACGAATGGTAGCGGGTGAGAACAGTATTCTACCTGTCGAACGGACTTTTAAGAGCGGCTCCCATGAAGGACGTTATTTCTACCAGCAAGGCAGATCATCCCTCTTTCTCTTTGGTTTACACACATTCAGGTATTTCACTGTTTGTCATTGCTTACTGATGAATCAGGGCAAAAGTGTGAAGAGAATTAATTGGTTAAAGTTGTAATTAATTGGGACTGGGCACCCCGTTGCCAGCTCTTTTTGCAAGTTATTGGATAAGCGGATGTATATGCCACTAGTCCAGGTGTAAAAGTCCACTCGACAAATAGAATAAAGAATAACCACACTAATTCCTCATGAGCTAGTAAACATTGACACAAAAAGGGAATAATAACATTTTGAATAATTTAAAGGTAGCACATGAAAAATTTACTTGGAGTGGCAAGGAAATACCACATATAGGTAGTTATGGTGGACACAAATGGCATGGATTTTGGCTCAAGGATTTGGATGCACGAGAAGCATTCCCTCTCAGTACAGAGTTTAGGCTAGCAAGGTTATGTAAGCAAACAAGAATATCAACCCGTACACCAAGTTTTATATGACAAACATATTGCAAACGTTATAAGACTTCATACCGTCTTCCTTGTTAACCAAACCCTGTTATTAGAAAATATCTAGACCTTAGAGGTACCACCGATGCAAACCAAATTTTCAACAAGCTTTACGGTAGTTCTTCACTAATAGGCTTAACTCATGTGATGCACAATTTAATCATGATCTACTTGTTAACTCAAAACAATTGACAAGCATCAAGTTATCCATTTTAGTGATCTACAAGATTAAGCAAGTTTTTCCTTATACCAATTACCACATGCAACATTTTCTGAACCAACCAAACACCAATCAATTTATTTCATCAACTCTCCAAACAAATATAAGTGAAGCAAGAGAGTACTTTCTACAAAAGAAAGCTAATAGCTCTGACAAGAGATACATGAAAACAAGAGCTAAAAGCTGAACAGCGCTAGATATGAATACTCAACAAATATAAGTGAAGAATAGGAGTATTCTCATGAAAAAGCGGAGCGTGTCTCTCTCCCAATCAAGAATGCTAGGGTCCAGTCAAGCTTTATTGAAAATAAAAATGCAATACTGAAAATAAAAGCACACAGACGCTCCAAGAAAAGCACATATGATGTGAAAGAATTAAAATATAGTTTCACTAGAGATGACCTGATAATTTTGACGATGAAGAAGGGGATGCCTTGGGCATCCCCAAGCTTAGACGCTTGAGTCTTCTTGAAATATGCTGGGGAGATCCATGGGAGCCTCCCCAAGCTTAAGCTCTTCACTCTTCTTGATCCTATTATATCATCCTTCTCTCTTGACCCTTGAAAACTTCCGTCACACCAAACTCAAAGTAGATCTCATTAGAGGGTTAGTGCATAATCAAAAATTCACATGTTCTATAAAGACGCAATATGATTTGTTACTTTAAACATTAGCTACAGCCACTGATGTTATGTGAAGCTCTTCCACCCAAAAAAGAATTTCACTCAACACTAGTAAAAGAGAGAATGCAAAAATAAAAAGGCATAATCTGTCTAAAACAGAACAGTCCGCAAAGACGAATTTTTTCGAGGCACTTACGACGCTCAGATCGAGAAACTCTGAACTAATGAAAGTTTCAGACATTCATAAAGATTACGCACAAAAATTTCAGATTTTTAACAATCTGGTGATTTTAGGAATTTCGTACAGTGAACAGCAAAAATCTGTTTCTGCGCAGCAATCAAAATTAAGCATCATCTTATCATTAGAGGCTACTCTTGGCACAACAATGCGAGAAAATAAAGATACAAAGGAGTTGCTACAGAAGTAAACAAACTCCTTGACTCAATAAAAGAAAAATTGCAGAAAAATAAAATGGGTTGCCTCCCATAAGCGCTTTTCTTTAACGCCTTTTAGCTAGGCACAAAGCATGCATCAAGTATTACCAAGTGAAGAAGCATCAACATTGTAATTTGTTCGAACAATAGAATCATAAGGTGGCTTAATCTTCTTCCTAGGAAAGTGTTCCATACCTTTCTTGAGAGGAAATTGATATTTTATATTCCCTTCTTTCATATCAATAATAGCACCTACAGTCCTAAGAAAAGGTCTTCCCAGCACAATAGGGCATGATGGATTGCACTCAATATCCAAGACAATAAAATCAACGGGGACATAATTGTTGTTAACCATGATAAGAACATCATCAATTCTTCCCAAAGGTTTTTTAATAGTAGAATCAACAAGGTGAACATCCAAGTAACAATTTTCCAAAGGTGCTAAATCAAGCATATCATATAATCTTTTAGGCATAACAGAAATACTAGCACCAAGGTCACACAAAGCATTGCAATCAAAGTCATTCAATTTCAATTTAATGATGGGCTCCCAACCATCTTCTAACTTCCTAGGGATAGAAGCTTCATGTTTAATTTCTCTTCCCTAACTTGTATGAGAGCATTAGTAATATGTTTAGTAAAAGCCATGTTTATAGCACTAGCATTAGGACTTCTAGCTAGCTTTTGCAAGAACTTAATTACTTCAGAAATATTGCAACCATCAAAATCAAAGTCATTATCATCAAAAGTAATGGAATTATTCTCTTCCTTATTGCTAGAAATTTCAGCATCTTTATCAAGGACAGTTTCAGAGTTATCAGGCAATTTAGGACATTTTGCAATAGAAGTGGAAACATTACCAACACCAACTATCTTGCCATTAATGGTAGGAGGTTTGTTAACACTTGAGTTTGAAGCATTTTCAGAAGTAGTAATAGTATAAACTCTAGCAATATTATTCTTTCTAGCAATTTCATCCTCTCTTTCCCATCTAGCATGCAATTCAGCTAACATCCTCACATTGTTATCAATTTTAACTTGTATAGCATTGAGAGTTTTGCTCTCTTTAACATCATGAGGCATGTTCTTTAGTTTCAATAAGTCAACATCAAGAGCAAGACTATCAACTTTAGAGGAAAGCACATCAATTTTCCCAAATTTCTCCTCAACAGTTTTATTGAAAGCAGTTTGTGTACTAATAAAATCCTTAAGCATAACTTCAAGATCAGAGGGTACACTCTTATTATTGTTGTAGGAGTTACTATAGGAATTTCCATAACCATTGCCACTATTAGAAGGATAGGGCCTATAATTGCTATTACCAAAATTATTCCTATAAGCATTGTTGTTGAAATTATTATTTTTAATGAAGTTCACATCAACATGCTCTTCTTGAGCAACCAAAGAAGCTAAAGGAACATTATTTGGATCAACATGTGTTTGACCATTTGCAAGCATAGACATAATAGTATCAATTTTGGCACTCAAGGAGGAGGTTTCCTCAACAGAATTTACCTTCTTACCTGTTGGAGCTCTCTCGGTGTGCCACTCAGAATAATTAATCATCATATCATCAAGAAGCTTTGTTGCAGCACCCAAAGTGATGGACATAAAGGTACCTCCAGCGGCCGAATCCAATAAATTCCTCGAAGAAAAATTTAATCCTGCATAGAAGGTTTGGATGATCATCCAAGTAGTCAGTCCATGAGTGGGACAATTTTTAACCAATGATTTCATTCTCTCCCATGCTTGAGCAACATGTTCATTATCAAATTGCTTAAAATTCATTATGCTACTTCTCAAAGAAATAATCTTAGCAGGAGGATAATATTTTCCAATAAAAGCATCTTTGCATTTAGTCCATGAATCAATACTATTTCTAGGCAAAGATAGCAACCATTCTTTAGCACGTCCTCTCAAGGAGAAAGGAAAAAGTTTCAGTTTAATAATATCACCATCTACTTCCTTGAGCTTTTGCATTTCACAAAGTTCAACAAAGTTATTAAGGTGAACAGCAGCATCATCAGTACTAACACCAGAAAATTGCTCTTTCATAACAAGATTTAAAAGTGCAGGTTTAATTTCATAAAATTCTGCTGAAGCAGCAGGTGGAGCAATAGGTGTGCATATGAAATCATTGTTGTTCGTGCTAGTGAAATCACACAACTTAGTGTTCTCAGGAGTACTCATTTTAGCAGAAATAAAAACAGTACAGAAAATAACTTGAAAGTAAACTAGATGCAAGTAACTAATTTTTTTGTGTTTTTGATAATTGAAAGCAAACAAGATAAAATAAAATAAACTAAGCAAGACAAAAACAAAGTAAAGAGATTGGAAGCGTGAAACTCCCCTTGCAGAAGACTGCTGTCTCCCCGGCAACGGCGCCAGAAAAATAGCTTGATGACGTGAAACACACGTTCGTTGGGAGACCCCAAGAGGAAGGTATGATGTAGTCAGCAGCAAGTTTTCCCTCAGAAAGAAACCAAGGTTATCGAACCAGTAGGAGCAGCAACTCTTCAGAAGGTTGTCAACGGCGCCAGAAAAATAGCTGTCGCAGGGAGTCTGGACTGTTGACGTGGAATCTGCACACAACACAATCAAACTACTTTGCCCCAACGAAACAGTGAGGTTGTCAATCTCACTGGCTTGCTGAAAACAAAGGATTAAACGTATGGTGTGGAAAATGAGTATTAAATTGCAGAGAATGAAAAAGGAACAGTTTGCAGTTTGTGGTTGTTTAATCAGTGTAAAAGAATGGACCGGGGTCCACAGTTCACTAGTGGTGTCTCTCCATAAAAGATAACTAACATGTTGGGTGAACAAATTACAGCTGGGCAATTGACGAATAGTGAGCGCATGACAATGCATATACATGACATGTTGACTACTATGATATTTAATTGGGCATTACGACATAATACATAGACGTTATCCAACAGCATCTATGACTAATAATCCACCGCCGGGTTGTCATCCGAGTCCCCCGTTGGTATTAAGTTGCAAGCAACGGATAATTGCATTAAGTAAAGTGCGTAATGTAAACAAACACATATGCCGTGGACATAGCATCGTTAGGTTATCCCTAGTGGCAACAGCACATCCACAACCTTAGAACTTTCTGTCACTGTCCCAGGTTAAACGGAGACATGAACCCACTATCTAGCATAAATACTCTCTCTTGGAGTTACAAGCATCTACTTGGCCAAAGCATCTACGAGTAACGGAAAGCATGCAAGATCTTAAATAACATATAAGATAGATTGATAATCAACTTGACATAATATTCAATATTCATCGGATCCCAGCAAACACAACATGTAGCATTACAATAATATGATCTTGATCATGTAGGGCAGCTCACAAGATCTAAACATGATGGCACAAAGTGGAGAGACAACCATCTAGCTACTGCTATGGACCCGTAGTCCAAGGATGAACTACTCACGCATCACTCCGGAGGCAGGCATGGCGATGTAGAAGCCTCCGGTGACGATTCCCCTCTCCGGCAGGGTGCCGGGAAGAGGTTCTGAACCCTCCCGAGCTAGGGTTGACGACGGCGGCGTCTCTGGAACTTTTCGTGGATATTTGCTCAGGTACTTAGGGTTTTCGCGTCGGGGGGAATAAGTAGGCGAAAGGGCGGCGGCTGCGGACCCCCGAGGGGCCCACACCACCCAGGGCGCGGCAGAGGGGGGCCCGCGCCCTGGTGCGTGTGGCCCTGGTGGCCCTCCTCTGCTGCTCCTTCGCTCCGTCAGGCGTGTTCTGGAAAAATAGGCACCCCCGTGTAGTTTCGTCCAATTCCGAGAATATTTCCAGACTAGCTTTTCTGGAATACAAAAACAGCAGAAAACAGGAACTGGCACTTCGGCATCTTGTTAATAGGTTAGTCCCAAAAAATGTATAAAAGTGATATAAAGTAGATGCAAAACATGTAGCAATTGGTATAAAACAAGCATGGAACATCAAAAATTATAGATACGTTTGAGACGTATCAGGGTCTACCTCACCGGAGCCGTCTCTTCGGTTGAGAGACTCATCTCCCTCACCGGAGTTGTTCAAAACTCCGTGGTGACATCGACAATATCTTCCGGCCCGCGGATTATATCCTCGAGGATGTTTTCCTGATGTTCGTCTCGTTCCATAGTTTCTGCAAATTAAGAACAATGCACAAAACTTTAGTTGGGTAACTTGTTCCATATGTCAAGATACATCTACCCACAAAAATTTTGCTAACACATAAATTTTAATACTCGTATCGTAAACCCGTAAACTCGTAAACTCGTATCGTAAACCCTAAACTCGTATCGTAAACTCGTATCGTAAACCCGTAAACTCGTATCGTAAACCCGTAAACTCGTTAACTCGTATCGTAAACCCGTAAACTCGTTAACAAAAAATCCTAAGTGTTTGAATTTCTAAACCTAAGCAAAAATCCTTTAATTCATACATTCATATATTCATACAATTAAAAAATAGCAATTTCTTCTAAACCCTCACCGAGAGGGGGCGGCGCGAGCGGGGGCGTGGAGGCCGGTCGGCCGGCTTCGGGCTCTTCACGTACTCTAAAAATTAAATCCTTTTAGGGTTACACAGTGTTGATTATTTGTGACCTAACCCAATTGGATTCAACTAAATTAGATTAACCAAATGACAATTAAAATTGTTATAGTACAGAAGTGGCTACAATCTTTATTTGAATACCTAATTAATTATGTTGCTTAATTATTTCTACAAAAATTAGGGGTGCTAGGCTACTGCAATACAAAGTTAACAAAATTGGATTCATAATTTTTGGATTATTAGAGTATCAGAAACAAACAAATTTACATAATTAACGTTCTGTACTATTCTAAATACCCAGCACTTAATATTAATCTAAACAGGGTGAAAATAGTTTAGTTGCACAGACATTTTCATAAGCTAACCAGAGAATTTTTGTTTGAATTATTTGGACTTATAAATCTCGAGCTATTGATTTTCAAAGTTGACAGATGATTTAGATTCAAATTGCGCATGATAAGTTTAAATATCTGACGAGCGGGCCCGCATGTCAGTGACACAGAGAGCCGGCGGCGGCTCTGTCGACCATGGACACGACGGAGGAGGGCACGGGAGGTCGCACGGGTGCGCGGGTCGCACGCACGGGAACGTGGGGAGGTGAACGGGCGGCGCGACGGACCAAATGGTCGCCGGAGTAACTCCAGCGACGCGGTTCCGCGGCGGCGCTCGCAAGCACGCGTCGGCAGTGAGCTACGGGACAGGAGGAGGACGGAGGAAAGGTCGGGGAGGGGTAGAAGCTCACCCTGAGCACGCTGGAAAGGACGGCGAGGCCGGAGAAGCTCGGACGGCGTCGGAATTGAGCACGGCGGACCTCGACCGGAGTTGGAGAAGACGCGCGTGCGGGCGGCGCGGCGCGGGCGTCGAGGGCGCCGCGGACGACGGCGGCGGCGGGGTGCGGCGTGGGGCGGCGTAGGGCGGCGCGGAGGTTGGGCAGCCTGACGGCGTGTTTCGCTCCGTCGCATGGTCCTTCGTCGATTTCGTCGATTTGGAGATGAATGAGGAAGAGAAGAGGCAGAGGCAGTTATACCAGGGGGTCATTGGTCCCGGTTGCTGGCAAAAACCGGGACCAATGCCTCTTTGGTCCCGGTTATTGGCAAGAACCGGGACCAATGAGTTGGTCAGTAAATGCAGATCCCGCGGCGCGTGCTATGGACTCTTTGGTCCCGGTTCTTGGTAGCAACCGGGACCAAAGATTCCTTTTTCGAAATTATTTCGAACTTTTCAGTTCTGAAATTTTGTTCCCGCCTTTTTTAGGTGTTTGAATATGAATTTCAAATGGTTTTGAATCTGAAAAGACTTTCAACATGAAAAGTGTTTAAATTTGAATAAAGAATCCAAAATCATTTTCTATTTTTTCAAATTACTTATCTAAATATCTTTTTTTGTTTTTCGTTTGTCAAAAATGACATTTTTTGTGAAGCAAGTACAACAAATATGGTGCAAAATGGCACCCATCCAATTATCACACAAAGTAGACCATATTGTATGGATAATCCACAAATATTGGTAATTTTCTCGGTTTTTAGCTAATTTCGCCTACTTAAACGACTTTATGCCTATTTTTCGAAAGTAATTCAAATTTGAACTACAAGTGTGTGATAGTTTGCTCTGAAATTTTTCAAAAATGATTTTAAGGTGCACAAGTAGTGGTTATATCACAGAACCGTCGATAGTTTTGGATAATTCGATCCGTTACAATGAATAGTAACGGCGGCCATTTTGACCTTTTTTAAAAAAAGTCAAAAAAAGTGAAAAAATACACAAAAATAAAATCCTTTGGCATGGAGTACTTTCATGTGTACTAGTTGGTAGGATAAATGATAAACTTGAGTTTTGACGTAGTTTACAAAAAACTTCTTCACAAAAAGGGCAATCATCTATAAACATGTATAAGTTTCGGGTCAAATGGCCTCGTTATGGTCATCCCCGTGTGGAGCTTGTGAGCTGTTGGATCACTCTGTGAGCCACCAACCGGGACTAAAGGGAATCCCACCAATAAGGAAGAAGCACACGGATCGTGTGTTTCTTTCGAGCGCTTGTGAGCCGTTGGATCAGGGGTGTGTTTCTTTTGAGGGCTTGTGAACCGTTGGATCAGGGGTGTGTTTCTAGTCCCGGGCCATGATACCACCCGGGACTAAAAGGGCCAATTGTTCTGTGCTCGTTCTATAAAAACCCCGGGAGGAGATGTCGAGTTGGTAAGCATAGTCCACTCACTCGAACATGTCGAGTTTTCCTTCAGATGGTAGTTTCCCGGGAGGAATGTCGGCACTACTTTTGCAGTTTACGGTCGATTTCAAGGTAGACAATAAGAAGATCCCATTCGAAGATATTGTTAGTCATCCACCTTATCTCCGTGAGCTATCAGCGAAGCTAGTTAGGCATGGGTGGCCACGAAGGGATTCGAAGGAAATAGAAAAAGAACTTGTGAGGCTGTATGCTAGGTGGCAGAGGAAGAAACTAACATATAGGAGTGAAGCAGATATGTTGAGTGCTTTTCGTAAACCGATTTTATGGGTCGAGGAGAGCGAGGATGAAGATGATATCTTCATGCCGACCATAGTATGTGACCATAGTATGTTGAGTGCTTTTCGTAAACCGATTTTATGGGTCCATAGTCAAGTTCCCATATCTCCTCTATGCGACCATAGTATGTGTCCTTTTGCCCATCGTCGTTTGTTGCATCAAAGCGGACACCACTGTTCTGGTTGGTGCTCTTTTTATCTTGGGCGATCGTGTAAAATGTATTCCCATTTATCTCGTACCCTTGGAAATTCAATACAGTCGAAGATGGTGACGCGGCCAACAAGTAGAGCTGATCTCCGACAGTGGTGTCATTCATGAGCTGTAATCGCAACCAACTGCCGAAGGTCTCCATGTGTTTTTCTTTAATCCAGGAGTCATCCTTCCCCGGGTTCTTGGAGCGTACATAATTCTTGTGTTCCTCGATATACGGAGCCACGAAGGTGGAACTTTGTAGAACTGTGTAGTGTGCTTGAGTTAAAGAATGCCCGTCCCTACATATCAGTGCTTTCTTTCCTAGCGTGCCTTTTCCACTCAGTCTCCCCTCATGCCGCGATTCAGGAACACCAATCGGCTTAAGGTCAGGAATAAAGTCAACACAGAACTCAATGACCTCTTCTGTTCCATAGCCCCTTGAGATGCTTCCTTCTGGCCTAGCACGGTTATGAACATATTTCTTCAAGACTCCCATGAACCTCTCGAAGGGGAACATATTGTGTAGAAATACAGGACCGAGAATGGCAATCTCGTCGACTAGGTGAACCAGGAGATGCGTCATAATATTGAAGAATGATGGGGGGAACACCAACTCGAAGCTGACAAGACATTGGACCACAGCCTTCTGTAAACTTGGTAGAGTTACTGGATCGATGACCTTCTGAGATATTGCATTGAGGAATGCACATAGCTTCACAATGGGTACTCGAACATTTTCCGGTAGAAGCCCCCTCAATGCAACCGGAAGCAACTGCGTCATAATCACGTGGCAATCATGAGACTTCAGGTTCTGGAATTTTTTCTCTGCCTTTATATTTGACGAGAAGCCAGCCGGGACCTTGATACTGCTCAGGCATTCAAAAAAGATTTCCTTCTCTGCTTTGGTAAGAGCGTAGCTGCTTAAGTATTGACGCCCTTTATCCGTCTGCTTGTTGTATGGGTCTTTCATACGTTGCTGGTCTGCCCGTGCTTCCGGTGTATCTTTTGTCTTCCCATACACGCCCAGGAAGCCTAGCAGGTTCACGCAAAGATTCTTCGTCACGTGCATCACGTCGATTGAAGACCGGACCTCTAGGACTTTCCAATAGGGTAGCTCCCAGAATATAGAGCACTTCTTCCATATGGGTACGTGGTTGTCAGCGTCATTCGGAACAGATAGACTGCCAGGACCCTTTCCAAAGATTACTTCTAAATCCTTGACCATGTCATATATAACATCACCATCAGGGAGGTTAGGCTTCTTCCGGCGATCTGCCTCACCGTTGAAATGCTTGCCGGGCTTTCTTACGGCATGACTGTTCGGAAGAAATCGACGATGCCCCAGGTACACATTCTTGTTTCCCAAATGTATACTTTCAGTCTTATCTAAACAGTGCGTGCATGCATTGTATCCCTTGTTTGACTGTCCTGAAATGTTACTAAGAGCAGGCCAATCATTGATGGTTACGAACAGCAACGCTCGTAGGTCAAATTCCTGTTGTTTGTGCTCATCCCACACACGTACACCTGGTTCGGACCACAACTGCAAAAGTTCATCAACTAATGGCCTTAGGTACACATCAATGTCGTTGCCGGGTTGCTTCGGGCCTTGGATGAGCACTGGCATCATAATGAACTTCCGCTTCATGCACAACCAAGGAGGAAGGTTGTAGATACATAGAGTCACGGGCCAAGTGCTATGACTGGAGCTCTGCTCCCCAAAAGGATTAAAGCCATCTGTACTTAGACCAAATCTTAAGTTCCTTGCGTCATCTGAAAATGTCGGGAACTCTCTGTCGATTTTTCTCCACTGGGACCCATCGGCGGGGTGTCTCAACTTCCCGTCTTTCTTACGCTCTTCTTTGTGCCATCGCAACAACCTGGCATGCTCTTTGTTTCTGAACAGACGTTTCAACCGTGGTATTATAGGAGCATACCACATCACCTTAGCAGGAACCCTCTTCCGGGGGGGCTCGTCATCGCCCTCAACATCACCAGGGTCATCTTGTCTTATCTTGTACCGCAGTGCATTGCATACCGGGCATTTATCCATATTCTCGTACTCACCGCGGTACAGGATGCAGTCATTAATGCATGCATGTATCTTCTGCACATCTAATCCTAGAGGGCAGATAGCCTTCTTTGCTTCGTATGTAGTCTCGGGCAATTCGTTATCCTTTGGAAGCTTCGGCTTCATTATTTTCAGTAACTTCTCAAATCCCTTGTCAGAACAACCAGTCTCTGCCTTCCATTTCAGCAGTTCCAGTGTGGTACCGAGCTTTGTGCTGCCATCTTCGCAGTTTGGGTACAGCAACTTTTTGTGATCCTCAAGCATGGCCTCCAACTTTAGCTTCTCCTTTTCTGTATCGCATTCTCGCTTTGCATCAGAAATGACCCCACCAAGACCATCAGCGGGCTCATCTGATGCCCGATGTTCACCTCTTTCTTCTTCAACGTCTTCCATTACAGTATCACCGCATTCCTCAGGGAACATAGGATAGTTGTCATCATCCTCCTCTTCTTCATTGTCTTCCATCCTAACCCCTCTTTCTCCGTGCTTGGTCCAACAATTATAGCTGGGCATGAAACCTTTCCGAATCACGTGGTCTTGAATGGTTCTCGGGTCAGAGTACTCCCTGACGTTCCGACACTTCTCACATGGACAAGGCATAAAATTATTCACTTTGTTTGCCTCAGCCACATCGAGAAATTTATGCAGGCCTGCAATAAACTCGGAACTGCGTCGTTCGCCGTACATCCATCGCATCCGTGCATCCATCTGCATCATATATATAATTAAGTTTATCAAATACCATTACAATAACATCTTGAATAGTGAAATGACCACCGTACATCGACACGTGCAATATTTCTGTATCAATTACAGATGAAAAGGATAAAGTTGCTAACCTCGGCCGAGGATATCATCTTGTGTGAACTTAAGTGTGGCTCGGGCATTTCATCGAACACATCTTGTGCGTGGCAAAGGAAAAAAAACTAGCACCCACTTCCCACCAATCCAACCAGAAAAAAAAACAGAGAGAGGGGGGGGGTGGGGGTTATTTATAGGCAGGGGAGGGGTATTGGTCCCGGTTCTTGGCACGAACCGGGACCAAAGCTCCGCGGCAGCCACGTGTCCGGCTCTGGAGCTTTGGTCCCGGTTCTTGGCACGAACCGGGACCAATGCCCCCAACCGAACCGGGACCAATGCCCCACGGGGCCCTGACAGCTCGAACCGGGACCAGTGCCAGGCACTGGTCCCGGTTTTTCTCTGAACCGGGACCAATGGTCTGGACCAAAGACCTATTTTCTACCAGTGGATTATAAGTTGATTATAGCTAGTGTCATATATATGTATGATGACCTCTCCTCAGGTTAAGCAAGATTGCTTTCCAGCAATCAAGATCTTTATGGTAGAGGTCCTTTTCTATTATTTCTTTCCACGCGGTTCGTAATAGCCGGTTGGTCATCTAAAGCCCAAATAGAATCCAAGCCTTTGGTGGTTCAAAAATGCAAAATCCATTGCATCGGCCGAGAATTTTCAGAGTAAGTTCCTTTGGCTTGGCAAGGACACTATAATGTACTCCCCCCGTTTTTTAATATAAAAAACGGAGGGAGTATTAGCTTATCCCTTGGAGTTGTGAGCCATTTTGACGTGTGGGTAAAATTGTATGCACAAAACCCTGATTCGATTAATCATTTTATTTGGTTATCCCTCTTCTGTTTGATATTTCGATGTTTATACTTTTCATCTATATTTGGTTAAACTTTACAACTTTAAGCTAAAGAGAAAATTAACTTAAGAAATAGCGAGTATGCTCTTCATACATAAGCACATTAATTAGTGAAGTTCATGTGGGCATCTCGGATGCATGACCATCTAACTAAACTAGGTCAGCGGAGATGAGCACAAGTGGTGATGCTTAGTTTAGTCACCTAAGGTTTCATTGGCCGGAATCTCCTGCTCAGAAAACTTTACTTAATTATAGTTTCACATATTATACACTGTCACAAACCGTATGCAAAGTGATCAGGGAACAACCTTCGGTTGTGACCAGGTCCAAGTAAAATGGAAGTGACCTATGCAACCATTTCAAGGGTGACGTCACCAACCAATTAACATGTTTAATTAGCTAACTCCTAATTGTCTAGTTGCACGTTCAAGGTATTAACAATTGCTGAGGCAGATGCATGACAAGCCTACCACCACTACAATGCACATACCCAAATTGCATATTTTTCTTTTGTCATTAGCTATATATAATGTTGAGTTGAATTTGCAAGCCAACAATACTTCTCCTGGCATATACTTGTGTCAAGAAACTAATAAATTCGCAATAGGTAGGTACTAACCCAGTAATATTAATTACCACTAGCATAAGTTGTCCAGCTTGGATGACATCCAAAACTTGTAGTTCTCCAGCTTGGATGCCATCTAATTATATAAACCTAATTAATCTGTTCACCTTTTATATATGAATTCTCTGGTTGTCTGTCTACATATAGTTCATACAATATATACATTTCATGTAGTTGTCTCTATGCATAGTTATCCACTACCAAGCCTCTTGTGGGTTCAAACAATATATCTCAATAATTCCTTAGCAATTGTTTCCCCATGGTGATTCTTTGGTTTATAGAATTAGAAACAATATAAACTTCTGCTATGGTCTACTTAACTTGTATTTCAAACAAAAAGTTTTGAGTCGACTACAAGAATATTTCATCTTGTTTCAGTGGGAACTCACCAAACATTTAATCCTTCGTAATAATTCTTGCATTTTCTTTGCAGTGCAACCCAAACGATATTCATTCTAGATTTATGTGTTTCCAATACATGTAGGATTTTACATATCATCCCATCCAATTCATATGTTTTTATTTTTCGATTTTTACATTTCTAAATCATGCGAAAAAAATAGAGGCCTCGTCATGTGTGTATTTTCTCTGTCAGCAAATGCGACAGATCTAATTATCTCATCAATCAACCTTCTTGGTATAACTCTTACATATAACATTACGGGTTACAATTGCTTGTGTTATGCAAAACACCACAAACCATTAATATGCCGAACTAGGTTACAAGAAACAACGCCCTACATATGCTTGCTGCTAGCTGCTCCAAATCCAAAGCGGTTTTGGTCCGGACATGATACTACAAACTAGCTACAACTGACTGAAATAGAAATATTAAAACTGTCTTTTTGGCCCTTGAGAGTTGCGTTGAGTTGAGACAACAAATGTATGCAAATTTAAAATGTGAGCTCCGAACCACCCAAGTTGAGATGCATGGATACAATTGGACCATATCACTCCGGACCACCCAAGTTGTGATGCTTAATTTATTCACCTAAGGTTTCATTGGTCATAATCTCCTGGTCAAGAAACATAGTTTACTTATTCATCATACATAAACATTTGTGTCCTACTACAGGGAAGAACCTTTAATTTGGATGTGACCTAAATACATTTTCAAGGCTGACATCGTCACCCAGGCCAAGTACCTGACATCCCATTGCCAGCTTGATTAGTTACGGTAAATATAAAAAATGTTTATTTCGGACAGGATGAGATGCATGACAAGTTCAACACTGCACCAACCCAAAGTGCATATTATCTGTCTAAAATTGTCTATATAATTTGGTGCTCAATTATGCAGGTTAAAAATACTTCTCCTGGCATCGTTGCATCCAAATTATAAGACTAGTCGCAAATTTGCAAAGGGTATACCAACTCAATAATAGTACTACAAGTAAGTTGTACTGCTACTCCAAGACTTGTACATATATTTTTGCCAAACTCTCCAGCTTGCATCCCATGTACTAGTAATGATTATATGTTTAACTAATTTATTTCTCAGGGTTATATGCCTAGCATTGACCAGGGCCCGTTCCATTTTTTACAAATCTACCGCGTTGACGACACTGCAAATTCATTATTCTTACCGTAAGTAAATAAGTTGATGTTAGCTTGTATCGGTATTAGTCACAGACTATCGCCTCATGGTTTCACATGCACCTGCTTCCTAGTTACACATCAAATTATATACGCGTGACACGTCAGACATGCCCACGACGCAACTGTGCATGCACGTTGACCGTCCGATATCACCAACAAGAAAGGATCTACGGCTCAGATTGGCCAAACAGGATATGGATGAGTACACTGCCAGACATGGAAAGTCCACGCCTAGGTAGACGACTTGTCGCCAAACAGGATATGGAGGAGTACAAAGATAGATCCTGTACAAGTATAAATAGATGCACACATGTGCAGGTGTATATCCATCAATCTGGACCAGGCAGCAAGAGAAAGATCGGTGAATCTAATATCTGAGCTGCAAATCCAGCAATGGCGTTGACGTCGAGCAGCAGCAGGGGAGCAGATGGCGGCGAGGAGAGGGTGAGGCGGGAGCACATGTTCGACAAGACGGTGACGCCGAGCGACGTGGGGAAGCTGAACCGGCTGGTGGTGCCCAAGCACTTCGCGGAGCGGCACTTCCTCCCGCCGCTGCTCGCCGGCGGCGGCGGGGCGGCGTCCGGCGCCGTGCTGCGGTTCGAGGACGCGCGGGGCGGCGGGAAGGCGTGGGCGTTCCGCTTCTCCTACTGGGGCAGCAGCCAGAGCTACGTCATGACCAAGGGCTGGAGCGCCTTCGTCCGCGACCGCCGCCTCGCCGCGGGGGACACCGTCTCCTTCTGCCGCGCCGGGGAGCGCCTCTTCATCGACTGCCGGCGCCGAGGCGGCACGACGCCGGCCACGGCCGTCGTGCGGGCGCCCGTCCTTGAGACGCGGCGCCTCGTGATGGCAACGGTCGACGACGACGTCAGGGCGCCAGGTGGCCGGCGGTGCGTCCGACTGTTTGGCGTGGACCTCGAGCTCGCCAGCGCCGAGCCGCCCCTCGATTCACAGATAGCTCTGATGAGATGATCAATAGGGAGTCTACCGCTCAAAAGCTCCCTTAACTAGAAGGAAGCTATCATGATTCATGAAGATGCTTGAAGCTAGGAAATGGTTATTGGTATCTCTCTATTGTTGCGTCGCCCAGGAGTTCATTGACATCCATGAAACTGACTGCTGGAACCTAGTCGTAGAGGTGTGGGTGGAAGTGCTTTTCATTCCTGGCATCGATCTTAGCATAGGTGGTGAGTTCATCACACATGCATTTTCCTCATGCAACTTTTACCTAGGCACTTTTCTACCACGCCCAAGTGCGTCTTTTTTCTGTACAAAATAACTATTGAATGCATTCATTCTACGCTGGAAAAGATCTAGAACAATCTTACGACTTTATTATACTGATTGAGTTTGGAAACACTTCATGTAGTATGATTTTATTCCAACAGCCGTTACATGGATCACCTGCTACTCTCACCCACTGGTATATGTTTCAACCACTACTCTGAATTCTCTGCTCTGTCTTGCCTTTGCAAGGGCATGTTTGAGCACACATACCGCACCAAACAGTTTCAGGTGAACACGCTTCTCGATCGCGATCCCCAGTTTCATATCACACACAACTTAATTACTTGACCCCGTCAAAAAAAAAAAACTTAATTACTTGACCGTTCTGAAGGAAATGATCTGGGTGGTTCTCAACTTATTTACTTACTGCAACTTGTACTGTCCAGCACGAGATATGAACACAATGTGGGACATGAGCCAGACCATAGCAAGCCTTTGTGCTATTTTGCAAGTAATTGTTTCTTCAATGCAACGAAAAAAGAGTCAGGATGGAAGCACAAAAGTCCATTTATAGGTTTTCAGGTTACGATACCCATATTTTTTACAAGAATACTATAACTCTTAGACACACATATAACCAGATCTTGTTATAATTGCTAAATTGGTAGTTCCCAACTCCCCCATAAGGCCTATCAAACCATGCAACTGAATCATCAACAAAAATACAAAATTGAATTATAACACAACATTACATGTAGAAGTGACTACGATGCAACCATTACTTTAACGTGTGGTGCTTCTAGTTCTTCTAGTTATCAAAATGCAGCCGGCATGTCAACAAAGAGAACCTGCCTCTTTTCTTTCTTGCTACAACAAACGGTAGAAACATGAAACTCCACATATTTACTATCAAGAAAAACACTATATAAAAAAAGGTAAAGTTGATTATTCCGTTCAAGAAATATGGACACCAGGCATGTAGATCAGTAACAGTTGAGTACTAAGCAATAGATAAATGAATAACACAAAACCAATTCCTCAGCCCAAAACGAAAACAGAAATTCCATTCAGCCTCAGAGGGTATGTAAACAATCATAGATGTCATGCAACCATATGACAATCGGAGCTTCTGATCACAACTTTATATACAACAACGCAAGAAGAATAAGCCAGCAGTGTTCATACTTAACCAAACCACAAGCATTGCAGCTCATGAAAATACGGCAACTAAGCCGTTAAGAAGCATTACCTATCTCAACAGCCATCAGACAAAAGGTGATTGGTTCACAACATGATCTTCCAGTGCCGTAAAGAAGGTATGCGGAACAAGAGATTGTTTGAGCCGAAGTACACAAGGAGAGAATTGTTGGCTATCATGATAGACGTTGTCAACCAGTCTGCCACCCGCGTCGACGTAAAACATACACGAGCCCACTCTAAGCAACAAGAGGACGTCTCCATCCATCGACACAACACTCACATCCCAATCGTCATAACATCTTCCAAACGGCCTCCTTATTTCGGTGACCGGTAATTCGACCCGGTACTTGCGCTCCCAAACTTCATCCTCGTAATGCGGCAACACCCATATATCAAGAATTTTCATAGTATCGTTGTAGCTAGAGATACCAAGGGTGCCTTCTGTCTCAAAGACATATGACTTGGTGGTGGGACTGAGAACAACCGGAGGAGGGCGCATTTGTCGGAACAACTCAGTTGTGGTGTCGAATACCAATACTAGGTCGCTTCCGTTTTGACGTTGTCCTTGGTACCAATGCATGCTATTGCGGACCAGGGCAGGTGCCTCGAATTGCACCGTTGTAACCGTCTCCATGCCCCCGATGTACCTTAGTGGCTCGCCGGAGCCCAGCACGAGGGCGTAGCATCCAATTTTTCCTTCAGGGAGTAGATGTCCGAGAAGCGACTCAATGCGTCTACTCCGGTGCAGCAATAGCCGGTACTCGCTGGTAGGACGGTGCAGGTACATCCCCAATAACCTCAAGCCCCACGCTCTCCGGAGGGGAGCATGCTCGCGCGTGGCCGGGTTGCAGACGGAGAAGCAGGTGCCGGACATGTCAGCACTGGAGAGGACGAGGAGGCCGTCACAGGAGGCCTCCAGCGAGAACTTGGTGCCAAACCGGGCGACTGGTTGGAGCTGGGCGTCGGCGGCGGCCCGGTGGTCGAAAGCGAGGATGTTTTGGTCGGTGTATTCAAATCGGCGGACGATGGGGAGGGAGGGCTGCCGGGCGTGGTGTGCCAGGAGAAAGTCGTGGGTGGAGGTGACATGGTGCCAAGCGCGACAGACGGGGCGACACCGGAGGAGAGATTTCGGTGGGAGGAGAACCAGGATCTCCCAGAAGACGATCTCGTCTGGGAGGACAGGAGTCGCTGCTGCCCTTGCGGCCTTAGCCATGGTCGCCGCCGCCGGTCGTGATTCTGTCGCAGTCTCCACTACATAAACGAGATGATTTTTTTTTCGTTGGACAAGAGGCGTGGTTCTCGTGGACTCTGGTTATATTCTGGGAAGCAACAGCGATGGCCTGGGTTGGGCTATGCCCACCTTCGCTTAGGGGTTGGTGTTTAAATAGAAAAGTACCACGCAAAAAAATAAAATAGAACAGTATAATACACCACTAATTTTTTAACAAGTATATAATAGAATTATCATGTCAGCATTTCTCTAGCCGCATAGGACGATTGTTTATATTTTGAAAAAAAAAATCTTTATGTGGAAAAAGATCCGTCTAGAAAATATACATTTGTTTTCTGGTCGTCGCGAGATGATCTCTTTGTAAAAGAGTAATTTGTAAAAGAGTAAGACAAGTTACTCACGGTGTCTATCTCATATGGCATATTTTCTTAATTAACTTTGATTACCGCATAGTTTTATATTCACTCAAGCATTAGTTACAATATATTTTTACATAACGTTTCTTTGTGGGACGAGGCATATAGATTGGTAACAGTTGAGTACTAGGAACCAGTAGATACATAAATAGTAGAAAATTAGTTCCTTAGACCCAAAATAAACAGAAACATGATTGAGCCGAATTAGTTGGCAAATTTAAAACTATAGAAAATTACATAAATTTCAGCATCAACACAAGCATTAGTCACTTCAGCTTCAAGGGGTAATTAAACAAGCATAGGTGTCATACAACCATATAACAATCAGAGCTTCGAATCAAGACTCTATATACACCACCGGAAAAAAGAATAAACCATGGTTGGAAATCATAGGTATTTGAGCTGGTGAAGGTACGAAAGCTAAGCCTTTAAGAAGCACTAGCTCACTCAACGGTCGTCAGACGAAAGGCGACATGGTCGCAGCATAACCTTCTTGTTCCGAAAAGAATGTATGGGGAAGAGTTTGTTTGAGCCGAAGTTCACAAGGATATAAGTGTTGGCTATCACGACGGAAGCTGTCAACCAGCTCACCACCCATGTCAACGTAAAACATCCACGTGCTATATCTGAGCAGCAAGAGGAAGTCACCATCTACCGACACAACACTCACATGACAATCGCCATGCCAGCTTCTAAACGGCCCGCACATTTCTTCGACCAGCGCCAATTCGACCCGGTATTTGTGCTTCCAAACCTCACATTCATAGTTATGCAACACCCATGTATCAACGATTTTCGTAGCATCGTTGTAGCCGCAGATGCCAAGTGTGCCTTCTGTTTCAAAGATATGTGACTTGGTGGTGGGGCTGGGAACTACTGGAGGACGCATCTGCCAGAATGACTCGGCTATGGTGTCAAATACCAATACAAACTCGTTTTCTTGCTGATGTTGCACTTGGTACCAATGCAGATTATCATGAACCAGGACAGGTGCCTTGAATTGTGCCGCTGACGCTGTCTCCGCCCCCTTGATGTGCCTCAGTGGTTGGTCAGAGCCCAACTCGAAGACATAGCAGCGAAATTTTCCTACAGGCCGCAGATCCCCGAGAACAATCATGTGGCTACTCCGGTGCAACAATAGCCGGTACTGGCTGGTAGGGCGATGCAGGTACATCCCCAATAATCTCGAACCCCACGCTTTATGGAGGGGAGCATGCTCACGCGTGGCCGGGTTGCAGACGGTGTAGCAGCGAAAGCCAAACATCTCAACCCTACAGAGGATGAGGAGGCCGTCGCAGGAAGCCTCCACGGAGAGGTTCTCGCCAAGCCGTGCTACCGGTTGGAGCTGCGCGCCGGAGGCCACTCGATGGTCGAAGGCGAGGATATTCTGGTAGTTGCAGATGTATTCAAATCTGCGGACGATGGGGAGCGAGGGCTGTCGGAGGTGGTGCGCCTGGAGGAAGTCGCGGGTGGAGGTGACGTGGTGCCAAGCGCGACAGACGGGGCGACACCGGAGGAGAGATTTCGGTGGGAGGCGGATGAGGATCTCCCAGAAGACGATCTCGTCTGGGAGGCCCGTGTGGAGAGGCGTCGCTCCTACGCTTGCGGCCTTAGCCATGGTCGCCCCTGCCGGTCGTGATTCCGTCCCAATCTCCACGAACGAGATGGTTTTTCTTTTGTTGGACAAGAGTCGTCGTCGTCGTCGTGGACTCTGGTTATATATTGGGAAGCAATTAACAGCGATGGACTTGGGTTGGGCTAAGCCCACGTTCGCCTACGAGTTGGTATTTGTATAGAAAGGTACGGCTCAGAAAGAAATATAGAAAAATATAATACACCACTAATCCTTTTTTACAAATATATAATAGAATTATCGTGTTAGCATTTCTCTGGCCACATAGGACGATTGTTTATATTTTGAAAAAAAAACTTTATGTAGAAAAAATCCGTCTAGAATATATATATTTGTTTTATGGCGGTGGTGAGATGATCTCTTTGCAAAAGAGCAAGACAAGTCACTCACGGTGTCTATCTCATATCGCATATTTTTCTTAATCAACTTTGATTATTACCGCATAGTTTTATATTCACTCAAGCATTAGTTACAACATTTTTTTTACATAACGTTTCTTTTTGGAACAGAGAAGAGAATGATTCTCTGTCACTTTTTGCATACCTTATAATTAAGCCTCTTAGACCACCTCTACCACAGTACGTACAAACATGACGTGGATATAAAGTGCTCTTGCAGATCAAATTTTCTAAAGAGTTAAACGTTTGAGAGGTCACGAAGTTGTCACGGATGAGCGAATTGGTCATAAACTCAAAAAGCGCTAAATTTTGGTCACACAGTTGTGTGTAACAGCCCCGTTCGTCACTCCGTCAACACAGACGTAGACGCTAAGTCGCTGACGTGGCAGTCTGACATTTTGCAAAACACACCCTATATTTTTTCTTATTCGGATCTATACGTCCCTGTAGTTGAAATTCTGGAAGGACATTTTATCAAACATGTTGCGTGCATTTGAACCTCCTCCTCCACTCTGCCCCATCCATAGCTCACTGCCGGGGAGGACCGGCGCCGGTGCGGAGGAGCACGTCGCGGTAGGTGCGGCGTGCGAGCACGGCGGCGCTCTGCCGCGAGCTCGGGGTGCGGCGGCCGAGGCGTGGGACGTGGTGCGAGGCCGGCCAGCACGGCCGGAAAGCGAGCAGGCGTGCGAGCACGGCGACGCAACGGCGGCCGAGGCGCAGGACGGTGCGCGGCGTGCGAGCCCGGCGGCGCCCGGCCGCGAGCTCGGGGGTGCAGCGCGGACGGGGCGCGGCGCGCGACGTGCGAGTACGGCGTCGTCCTCGGCCACGAGCAACAGTCGCCGCACGGACCCGCCAGGCTGCCAGCAGAGCGTACACGAGCGCCCGCGCGGCATCGGCTTCGGACTCAAGCGCTACGGCAAAGAGCAGGAGCACCAGAGCGACTCCGGCTGGAACCTGCACCAGGCGTCGCCGTCGTCGTGACTTGTCCGTCCGCGCCAACGACAATCGTGCCTTGTCCGTCCGCGCCAACGAGCTGATCGTCAAGAACACAGAGAACGCCCGACTCGAGCACGAGCTCGACTGCGCGTTCGGCCCGCTGTGGTGGAGCGAGTGTTGTAGCACGAGCTCCGTGTCTCACGCGTGCCTGGTGTCAGCGTGCATGCCGTGGCTGCCAACCAACCAGCGTGAATTTATTCAACAAGAGGCACACGGGCCAGCTTCCGCGTTGGTGAAAAAAAAAAGGCAAATAAATAAATTGAAAAAGGACCTAACAATTAGAAGAAACAAAATTCTAAGGGTGTATTTGTTAAAAACGGTCAGCGACTTAACGTCTGTCTTGACGGAGTGACGAACGGGGCTCTTACACACAACTATGTGACCAAAATTTAGCACTTTTGGAGTTCGTGACCAATGCGCTCATCCGTGACAACTTCGTGACCCCTCAAGCGTTTAACTCTTTTCTAAACGATGTTAGGGGAATACCCAATGGGAAGACCCATGACGTGGATATAAACAAGCCGATCAGGCTGACCCATCGGTGTTGACGTCGACCAAAGATACCCCGAGACCCATGGACATCAGAAGACCCACGTCGTCGGATGACCCAAAGAGACGATCTTCCACACCATGCATATCGACTCGGACTGTGAAAGACACGTCCAACCATGCAGGACATACCTTGTAACCACTAGGCCGACTCGCTGGCCTAAAGGCGCTCAGGAGCTCATTGACATCCGCGAAGAGCTGACTGCTGGAACCTAGTGTGGTGGAAATGTTGTACCACATCGGGACTCGTCGCGGAAGTGCTTTTCACTCCCGGTATCTTAGCATATACTCCCTCCGTTCCACAATATAAGATGTTCTAGCTAGGTCACATGTTGGATAGGTGCAAATCCAAATGAGTGTACATACATATTAAAACAGTGTACATACATGTGAATGTGGACAAAAGCTAAAACATCTTATATTTAGGAACGGAGGGAGTACTTCGTAGGTGGTGAGTTCACCACACATGTATTTTTCTCATGCAACTTTTACGCACTTCTCCGCCACACCCAAGTGCATAGTTTCTCTTATTTGCAAAATCACTATGTAATGCATTTACAGAATAAGGGTCTGAAAAGGATGTCTCAACTTTGTCGAAATTTTCATGTATCTACACACTAAAGTATTTCTAGACACAAACAAATTTAGATAAAGTTGAGACATCCTTTTACTTTTATGAACGTAGGGAGTAGCAAATATTCAAATTAAGCAGAGAAAAAATAATTATTATTCTTAGCATCAATGCACGCGGTAGTTACTTCAGCCTTTTTTTTTTTTTGCGAAACACAGTACAACGCAAGCGCTCATATACACGCGCACACACTCACCCCTATGAACGCACGCACGCACACCCTACCCCTATGAGCACCTCCGAGAGACTGAGTCGGCGGGTCGAGTCTTGAGATTGACGAAGTCACCACGGGCGCCTCGCTGTCGACGGGAACGTCGCCTCCCACTGAAGAATATTCCGCCTTAAATGAGAAACACCAGCGTCAAACCTGGGGTTTGAACTCTGGTGGGCTAGGGGTACAACCACCCAACTAACCATCTTGCCACAGGCAAGTTCTCATAGTTACTTCAGCCTCAAAAGGTATCTAAACAAGCATAGACGTCTTGCAACCACAGAACAATCAAATCTTCTGATCACAACTTTATATACATCAACGCAAAAAGAATAAGCCAATAGGTTCACACTTAATCAAACTCAAAGGTATTGCAGTTCATGAAGATACATATGACAATTAAGCCATTAAGAAGCACTACCTCACTAAACGTCGTCAATGAAAGGCGACTGGTTCACAGCATAACCTTCTAGTGCCGTAAAGAAGGTATGAGAAACAAGACTTTGTTTGAGCTGAAGTTCACAATGAAAGAATTGTTTGCTATCACAATGGAAGCCGCCAATCCGTTCGCCACATGTGTAACAACCCTGAAATTTCCAGTTAGGGAAAAAAATGTTTTGCATCTTAAAAGTTTTTTTTCACATTCTGGCTCTACTTCTATTCCAGCCCATTCATCTTTGTAGGTCTTTTCTTTCTATTTCCTTCCTTTGGCCCAGCAGCCATTAACCAGGTCTGAACCAGTAAATCCTCCATCGACCAAAACCCTGCTGCTGATCTACCAGGGCTCCGCCGCCGCCGCCGCACACCTCGGGCACCACGCCGCCGACCTGCAAAAGAGAGTTTCAGGGTCCACGCGTCGCTGCAGCGTTGGCCGCCCTGCACGCTCTCGCGAACCGCCTCACGTCTCGCTCAGCGCCGCACTGCTGCAAGCACGCGCAGCCACGCGCACCTGGTCGCTGAGAAGGCCGATGACGCCACGACAAGGCCGTGCTGGAGGAGACGCATCTGGAGGCTCATCTCTGTCCACTGGAACCGCCTCAGCAACCGACATCCGGCTGAACCGACCTCTAGCGGTACCGCCTCTCCACTCTATAAATTCTTGCATCAGACCAATTCTAGCTCGGTTTAGTCGAGCTCAACCTTCTGTAGTGTTCTCTGAACATTACAGTGCATCCATTGTGATTCTGTAGCTCTGTAGAAAGTGTCCAACATCTTCTCAGTCCAAAGACCCTGCCATGGTCTTTTCAGCTGTAGCATGTACAGCTTTTCTTCACAAAAATGGAACCCTCACTCTCTACTGATCACATCCATATCCTTGGTTGCTGCTGGCGAGTCTCGCCAGCGACGCAATCATCCATTTTGTAGCAGCTAGAGTATCCTGTTTTACTGAACGTGAGCTGAACCTTGAGCTTGTTCTGAACCTGAACGACACAGCATGCTCTGTGTCAATTGTATTCAGTTAGCCCATCTGGTTGTGTTTCTCCTTGAGCCCAATCCAATGAAACACCACTAGACGATTAAAGTCTAGCCCAACAAATCTGAAACCTTCTGCTAGTTTCAGCCAACACCATAAATTCCATTTCCATTTTCCTTATACCATAAATCTGAATGCTATTATTTATTCTTTAGTTCTAGTTTCAAATTAATTCTTTTTTGTTCCTAACTTGCATTTTGTGAGCTGGAGCTTATTTGTGTTATGTTCTTGTTTTGCAATAGGATGCGCTAGCAACGAGTCAGTATACAAGGAGGGAGTACGAGGTGAAGATGACCCTCAACCACAAGACCAAAATGACTGCAGCATTTTAGGCAAGTCACTGTTATTGATCATGTTCAACCCACATGCCACATATGATAAATATTTACTAGCTTAGTTATTTATTTTCCTGCATGATATTTAAATACCAATATATTTTTGAATGACATGAAATTTAGCTAATGCCTACCACTGATATGATAAGCCTGATTGCTTCCTTTGGCCATGTTTACTTTGAAACCTAGGAATTATATATCACCAGCGAGTATTTTAGAGTGATGAGGCTGTATTTACTAAGAATGTTGCTCGATTAAATCTTGGAGCATGAAGTTTTAAAAAAATAAATAATTGCCGGCGGTTGGGGACAGAGATTATGGGCCTTTCATGTATTGATCGTGCATCCATACCCCAATCTGTAGAGTAAGGGTAATGTTGGATTGCCTTACTCGTGGCAGCATAGGGCTAAGACCCTCATGCCAAGTGAGAAACATAGAATTCGCTCAACCACATGTTTGATTCATCATACCTGGCCTAGTAGTCTACTCTATCCGATGGACAACTACAGAATGGCTTGCCGTTCCTTTTCTCTGGGAGGCCCGCAGAAGCAATTAAGTGAAAGGCCTCATCTTGAGGAGTCACAACGGAAATACACTCAAGCCCCGGATCGCGAAGTTGACACTTGGCCAGTCGGCTCCCGGGAGGCGAGTGATCTCGAGTTTCCGGGTAGGGACTTCAAGAGGTAGAGCAGATAAAAAGCCTTGTTATCCCACCTCTGTCGGCACACCGATGGGCGTGTGTTATACTAGTGACAAGAAGAGGCGTGGATATCTTGTGGGTAAAGCTGAGCAACTCTGCAGAGTCAAAATAAATGGTATTCGAATACGCCGTGCTTCCGGTTAATGAAGCTGTGTTTTGGGGTGATTCCCAGTACAAGGCATGAGTAGAATTTTGATAAAGCTCGTTAAACTGTGGCGATGACCTGAAAGGGTTATTAGTACAACTCTTTTATCGGAGAAAACATTTGGAAAATGTTTTAATGACAAAATTGGAGGTTTTAACCTTGCATCCACCATATATTATAAACCCTATAGCCTCCACTGAAATCCAAGCATGTAGCTAAGTAGGAATTTCTTTTTGTGACTTGCTGAGTACTTTTTGTACTCATTGCTGCACCAACACTCTAAGATCAACCCGAAGGAGAAGTTCAAGTCTATGATGGCGAGTACCTCGACGACGCTGACTTCGAGCTCTAGGTCCCATCCGCGCTCAAGGATGCCTGTGGCGTGTAGTTCTTTTTGTTGAAATGTAAATTTTGGGCTGAGACGCCCCTACTGCTGTAAAACATATTTCATGTTTTGTAATAAAGTTGAAGGTTGTGCGTTGTGCTGGCAATGTAATCACTTTGTGTTCGCAATTGATAAACTCCTGGGAATTGCGAGCATTTCATCACAGCTCCGAAAATTCGGGGCGTGACAACATGTGTCAACGTAAAACATCCAGCGGCTTTGTCTAACCAGCAAGAGGATGTCACCATCCACCAACACAGGGCTCACGTTCCAGAATTCTTCCCAACTTCCAAACTGCCTCCTCATCTCGGAGATAGGTAATTTGACCCGGTACTTGCACTCCCAAACCTCGCCCTCGTAATTCTGCAACATCCAGATATGAACAATTTTCATAGCATCGTTGTAGCTAGAGATGCTAAGGGTGCCTTCCGTTTCAAAGATATATGACTTGGTCGTGGGATAGAAAACAACCGGAGGACGCATCTGCCGGAACGACTCGGTTATGGTGTCGAATACCAATACCATCTCGCTTTCATTCCGATGTCGTCGCGCTTGGTACCAATGCAGATTATCATGGACCAGGGCAGGTGCGTCGAATTGCGCCGTTAACGCAGTCTCTGCACCCCCGATGTAGCTCAGTGGCTGGTCGGAGCCCAGCGCTAAGACCTTTAGGCAACAGAAATCCAAGAAACGACTCATCTGTCTACTCCGGTGCAGCAATAGCCGGTACTCGCCGGTAGAGCCGTGCGGGTAAATCCCCAATAATGTCAAGCCCTACGCTTTCTCGAGGGGAGCATGTTCACGCGTGGCCGGGTTGCAGACGGATAAGCAACGGTCGAACATGCCATCCGTGGAGAGGATAAGGAGGCCGTCGCAGGAGGCCTCCAGCCTGAAGTTCTCGTTAAGTCGGGCGACGGGTTGGAGTTGCGGGTCTGCAGCTTCGGCGGCCCGGCGGTCGAAGGCGAAGATGTTTTGATAGTTGCAGCCGGTGTCTTTGAGTCCACGGACAATGGGCAGAGAGGGCTGTCGGGCGTGGTGCGCCAGTAGGAAGTCGCGCGTGGAGGTGACGTGGCGCCAGGCAGGACAGACGGCGCGGCACCGGAGGAGAGAGTTGGGCGGGAGGCGGACAAGGATCTCTCAGAAGACGATCTCGTCCGGGAGGCCATGGTGGAGAGGCGCCGCTCCTACCCAGGCGGCTTTAGCCATTGTCGCTGCCGGTCGGGATTCCGTTCCGCTCTCCAGGGTTGCAGGAACGAGATCGTCTCGTGCGGAACGAGAGGAGTCGTGCTCGCCGTGGTCTCGTCGTGATTTTTTTAAGAAACAATGTCAAAGGGCTTGGGTTTGGGCTGGGCTAAGCCCACGTTCGTTTACTTGCTGGTAATTATATATGGAAAAAAAATATAAGTATACCAAAAACAAATACAGACAACATGTCTCTAGCTGAGTCATGTAAGATGATTATTGACGTAGAAACAAAATATGTTAATGAGTGGGATCAACATATCAAGTCTAAGCCACAGCCTAAGATCAAGAGCAGGATGCAATGGCAGCCACGCGAGTGCTGAGTTTGTCAAGATAAATGTTGATGCAACATTCGCTGAAAGCACAAAAACTGGTGGTTGGGGGAATATCTGTAGATGAGACAGTAATGCTGATATCCTCTTTGCTGCAGCTGGGCGTCTCGTTAATGTTTCTAGTCCGATGCATGCTGAGGCCATATATAGCTCTTTCACACGCTGTTCAAGCTGCTGATCAACTTGGAATGGGCCGGGTCATTTTCGAGACGGACTGTCTGAATCTCAAGCTGGCAATTTGATTCCCAGAAGATTGATTACTCACCGCTGGGTACTCTCTTTGCTGATCTTATTAGATTAAAAATGTGTATGAGGTTCATTGATCTTTATCTAAAAAAATGAGGTTCATTGATGCTCGTATGTCGCATGCAGTGCGAGAGTGTAATATGCCGGCGCATGTGTCGTAATGGAATTTAGCGTACCATGTCAAAAAAAAAAAATCATCTTTATGTACGAAAATATAAAGTATATTCCATAAATATATTTGTTTTCTCCTAACTAAACGGTGGCGAGATGATTTCTTAGGTAAAAAGTAAGACAACCGCTCCATTGTACACGACCATGTTTTATAAAATATTTTCCTAATTAAATTTAGATTATCTCTCTTTTTTTACATTCATAGAACCATTAACTACAACATATTTTTCCCTCAAAAAAAAAAACTAAAACATATTTATATAACATGATTTTTGTGGAACACGTAAGAAAATGCTTGTCTATCACTCTACATGCCCTAATAAACCTCTTGCAACAACTTATTAGACTCACTATAAATATGGACCATAATTGCACACGGACTAGAGCACCCTAGCAAAAAGAGAAATGTTTTGAAGCATCTCCAAGGCTACTCCTTATTTTAGAGTCCGCTCGAGGGCCAAACGGGGGCTGGTACCAATTTCTTAAACCCCTTTCTCTTAGAGTATGTCTAGTAGATGATGTAAAATAGGTCACCACATTTCGATTTTCAGCCATCACATTTTGGGTTATAGGGCATAAATTTTTACTCCGGCAGATGATGTATTTTAGGGCACCAGATAAATCTGAGCTCCAAGAGATGCCCTAAAATAGATCCGACGGTGGTGAGACAGGAAGGCGCATCTACGGTCGCCTGGCGCCGAGCTCGATTTCGGCTACGGAGGTCGCCGGAGGTCGAGGAAAGGCAGCAAGGGTGGAGCAGGTTAGCAGGGTCCAGAGGGGAGCCCGGGGATGCGGCCAAATCCGGTGGTGCGGCGTTGACCGAGCGCCGAGAGCTCGATAAGGAGCTGTGGCTCGCCGACGGTCGCATGGGAGTCATGGCAGCCGCTCATCGATGTCAATGGCCTGTTGCAGTGTTGCGGGCGACCAGGTGAGGTAGAAGTGGGCTGACGAACGACCGGAATCAAAAGATTTGGGCGGCGGCGACCCAATATTCAACGGTGGACGGGGGGGTTGCGGCGGACGTCCTGATCGGCTGGAATAAGGGGTGAGGTGTTGACGGGGCTGAGGGAGGCCGGTGGGGTCGTTGCGGCGGCGAAAAACTGCCAGAATCAGAGTGGGGGCAGCGACGCTCGGCGGCGGGCAATTTTCACCATGGTGGTTGGCTTCCCGAAAGCCTTTTTTTTTTGGCAGCCCTATCGGTGATGTATGTTTCATCACCAAAAAAAAAATTGGGGGAGGGGGGGGTGGGGGCATGCCCAAAAACTATACATCACGTTTTTTTATAGGTCATCTATTGGAGCTGCGTTTTTACCCTTAAGTGATGTAAAAAATAGTGTTTTGGGCACCTATCATATTTTACCTCATCTATTGGAGATGCTCTTATAAAGTTGTATAGTTCGTCACGCAAGCTCCATTGTCTCTCAATACACACTAACCTTTTGGACCCACCATGTCAAGATTTTTTCGCTCTTTCTCTTCCTGTCCTCTTGTTGGCGCTGGAGCTCGCGGAGCCTGTCGTCGCGGTCAATTGGCCGGAGGAGGAGGGTGTAGAGCTATGGAACAGACATGTCAGAAAAGGAAGGCAGATCTTCATGAGTAGACAACTTCGAAGGGTTGTGCGTCCTCCTTTGCCTTCCTAAGGAGGCCAAGAAGAAGGGGACGCAATGAGAGGCAACTGCGGAGGTAACAGTCAACAGCGATGATGATCGCGAGAGGCGCATAACTAGCCGGCGCATGATGTCGGGAGGATGATAAAGCCACACAAGAGAGGGTGCAAGTGGGAGCGGGTTGTCAGCTACGCCGCTAACCCAAGCCAACATAATCACGACGGCATTTATAGACCGTCTGGACCCAAGTGCGAGGTAACTATGTATGCATTTATAGAATAAGGTTCTCAAATTCCATCAAGAACAATCTTGTGACTTTATTATTACACCGATAGAGTTTGGAACCAATGCATTTTATTTGAACCGCCATTCCATGGATCGCCTAAGGTCTAAGGATACTCTCACCCGCCGGTATATGGTTCAACTACTACTCTGAATTCTCTGCTCTGTCTTGCCTTGCAACGGCATGTTCGAGCATACACAACCGCATCACAGACACAAACGAACTCACTTTACAACTTACTTGCACGTTCTCAAGGAAATGATCAGAGTGGTTCTCCGCACGAGATATGATTACAATGTGGGACGTGGCTCAGACCATGGAAAGCCATTCTTGTGTATTTTAGAAATAATTGTATCTTAAACTAAACTCTTAAATGGTTAGCATGCAAAGGAAACAAATAATGAGATCATTCCAAACGATGCTTTAAAATGAGTAATCAAAATGCAGCCCGCAAGTCAACAAAGAGAAAAATCTTCTTTTCATCGATCGCCAATTACAGCCTACAACAAACGGTAGAAACACAAAACTCCACATATTGACTATTAAGAAGAACACTATATAAAAAAAATGCAAAGTCGCTTTTTAAGAAATATGGACACGAGGCATATAGATTGGTAAGAATTGAGTACTACGAACCGCTAGATAAATAAATAGTAGAAAATTATTCCTTCGACCCAAAATAAACGGAAACATGAGCCGAATTGGTTGACAAGTATTTCAACCTATAGAAAATTAATGTCAGATCAACACACGCAGTAGTCACTTCAGCCTCAGAAGGTACTTAAACAAGCATAGATATCATGCAACCATATACTAACAACCAGAGCTTCTGATCACAACTTCAGCCTCAGAAGGTACTAACAACCAGACCTGAAAGAATAAACCATCAGGTTGAAATCATCAGTACTGGAGCTCCTGAAGATACGACAGCTAAGCAGTTATAAAATACCTCACTCAAAAGCCGTCAGACGAAAGGCGACTTACTCGCAGCATAACCTTCTTGTTCTGAAAAGAATGTATGAGGAACAAGTGTTTGCTTGAGCCGATGGTCAGAAGGATATAATTGTTGGCTATCATGATGGAAGCAGTCAACCACTTTGCCACCTGTGTCAACATAAAACATCGACAAGTCAAATCTGACCAGCAAGAGTAAGTCACCATCCATCGACACAACCCTCACATGGATATTGTTATCCCAGCTTCCAAACTCCCCCCTCATTTCTGCGAACGGCAATTCGACTCGGTACTTGTGCTCCCAAACCTCGCCTTCATAGCTCTGCAACACCCATAGGTCAACGAATTTTGTAGCATAGTCATAGCCGCAATATATGCCAAGCGTGCCTTCTGTTTCAAAGATATGTGACTTGGTGGTTGGACCGGGAACTACCAGAGGACGCATCCGCCGGAATGACTCATTTATGGTGTCGAATACCAATATAAGCTCGTTTTTGTTCTCATGTTGCGCTTGATACCAATGCAGCCTATCACGGAGCAAGGCAGGTGCCTCGAATGCTTCGATGCCGCGGTCTCGGCCTCCGTACCCTCGAGGTACCTTAGTGGCTGGTCGGAGCCCAACGCGAAAACATAGCAGCCATTTTTTTCACTGGGGAGCACATGTCCGAGAGACGACCTCGTGCAGCTACTCCTTCGCTGCAGCAACAACCGGTACTCGCCGGTAGGGCGGTGCCGGTACATCCCTAATAAAGTTGAGCCCCATTATTCCCGGAGAAGAGCATACTCACGTGTGGCCGGGTTGCAGACGGTGAAGCAACTGCCAAACATTACACCCGTGTAGAGGACGAGGAGGCCCTCGCATGAGGCCTTCACCCAGATGTTCTTGGCAAGCCGGGCGACGGTTTGGAGCTGGGCGTCGGGGGCGGCCCGGTGGTCGAAGGTGAGGATGTCATTATAGTTGCATGGGGTGTATCCGAAACCGATGACAATGGGGAGCGCGGGCTGTCGAGCGTGGTGCGCCAGGAGGAAGTCGCGTGTGGAGGTGATGTGGCGCCAGGCACGGCAGACCGGACGGCACCGGAGGAGGGATTTCGGCGGGAGGTGGACGAGGATCTCCCAGAAGATGATCTCGTCTGGGAGGCCATGGTGGAGAGGCGTCGCTCCTGCCCCTGCGGCCATGGTCTGGCGGCAGGGATTCCGTCCCAGTCTCCATGAACGAGATGAATTTGTGCTGTTGTTGAAGACTACGGAACGAGAGGAGTCGTCGTCGTTGTGGTCTCGTGGTGATATCGCGAACATGGCCACAAAGGACTTGGGCTGGGCTAAGCCCACGTTCGTTTTACTAGTTTTTTGTTTTTTGAGATTAAATTGCATTTGTTTTACTAGTTGGTATTTTTGTATAAAGACACCAATATTTATTTTTTGCTTGAAAAACAAAATAAATTTATCTTTATGTAGAAAAAATATCCACCTAAAAAAAATATTTTTCTTCGGTCCAGCTAAGGGTCGCGAGATGATCTATTTGCATAAAACTAAGACATTTTACTCCACTGTACATGATCTCATCTCCTATCACATTTTTTCTTACTTCATGCAAGCATTAGTTTCAACATATTTTGGTATGACGTTTTATTTTGTGGAACACATAAGAGAATGCTTCTCTATCCCTCTTTGCATACCCTAATTAAACCTCATAGAGAAATTCTAGCAGATTTCTTAGAAACATGACCTTTATAATGTTTTTTGTAGACCCTTTAACTTTGTAGAGGCTTTAAAGTGCTCTTGCTCATCCATTTTTTTGCTTTGTTTTTGTTTCATAGAAAGGACAAGATTAAGAAGAGTGTGACCGAGAAGATCGTTAAACAGAAAGTGACAATGACTTCAATCGAGGAAGCTATAAGTACATAGTACTAATTCCGATAATATTATTTAAGTCCTGATAAAAAATATCCCAAAAATTGTTGGGCAAAAAGTTGATAACAGACTGACTATCTAATGTTCCTCTAGCCAAGCAGGGATTCAGTATCGAGTGACTTTCTAGGTCAATTTTCTATAAAAATGTCATCTTAATCACCTTGACTAGCAATGGTCTAGGTTTTGATAAGTGTCTGGATCCACCGATGTTCGATGTTAGCAGTGAGACAACAACAAGGAGAAAATCTATCACGAAAAGCACAATTAAGGTTCTAAAAAAAGATTACCATGAGCATCATCAATTCTACAAAGCTCACGATGGTTTGTCCAAAATCACATTCACTCCCACAAGTGTATGAATTTCATACCGAGGTGCACTCTCAAAAGCAATGCAAGCATCAAAAAAGAAAAACACAAGTTCGCCCAAGTGCAGGACGCTCAACTATAACGAAACATTTCAAATAGTAAGACGACTATGATAGCGGAAAGTAGTTTTTGCTCCCGAGCTCCGGTGCTCCCGCCACTTTAAAAATTCGAAAAATATATTTAGAAGTTTCATAAAAATCTGAAAAAAAAATCATGCATGTTCTCAAGGATGTATACTAGAAGTGTGCAAAATCTCAATGAAAAAAAAATCTTTAGATTATGGTCTACACAAAAATGACAAAATTTGTTGATTTGAAACTATGCATTGTTAACTATAATCAGATATGTAAATTTGTCATTTTTGTGTAGGTCGAAATATAAAGTATTTGGCAGTATAATTTTGCACGTTTATAGGATACATATTCGAGAACATGTATGATTTTTTTCAGTTTTTTTGAAAATTGTAAAAATATTTTTAAATTATTTTAAAGTGGCAGGAGCACTGGAGCTCGCGTGCAGGAAATCTCTACTCCTATGATAGAACAATGTATTCAGACGCAGTTTGCAAGTCAACAGATAGAAAGATCTACTTGTTTGTTTATCATCACCCCTACAAGAAAGGATAGTAAAAACAAAAGAAAACACCGTATAAATAATATCGACTATTCAAAAGATAACACCGTATAAATAATATCGACTATTCAAAAGATAACTAGAATAACCGTCGCCGCGCGACGGGCGGGCTATGCGGCGTTCTTCAAGGGAGAAGGTACCCTCCGGCTGAGGCTAGCGGGTGGACGGCCGTCTTCGTCTTCATCGCCGGTGAAGCTGTCGATGCTTGCTGGAGCTCTGTATCCCCTACGTATGGGTGCTTGTTTTCTGTACTTGTACTTCATACTCTGTATGTGTATGTGGTACTTTGTTAATTATACGTGGGCTTTCAAAAAAAAAAATGGTAAAAGTCCATTCTAAAATGCGACCCTTGGGCACTAGCACTCAGGGCATATTATTATAGTAGAAACGCTCCTTTGCGGGAATTCCAGGAAATTCGTCCCCGACGGGGATCAAACTCAGGTTGTTGGGCTGCCACACCGCAGCCCCAACCACTAGCCATCTACCCCGTTCTCAAAAAAAGTCCATTCTCATTATGGAAAAATAGATCGGCTACAATGGAACGCCAAAAAGCCACCAATAGGTGATTAATTGGAATAAACCAAATCAATTCCCCTGTCCAAGAATAAGAGACAAGAGGCAGATTTATAGAAGGCAATTAGGCAAATTGTTTCAAAATCGGAGCAAAGTGGTCCGTTGATTTGGCCTGATCAAAAGTTTAACACAGACAGTGCGGAACAAAACTCGCAACATAAAACCTCCCCACTTCGCTGCCACAGAGAAACGGCCACCGCCGACAGAGCGGCCGCCACAGCTAAACCCTAGAAAAATCCCGCCGCCGCCGCCGGCCGCGGTCCTTCCTGGCGCTCTTCCCCAACATCGGCATGGAGGGGGAGACGCCCGCGCAGGGCCCGCCCTCCAACGCCGGCTCCGGCCCCGCCGGCGGCGGCGAGAAGGGCGCTCCGTGCCAGGAGTGCGGGGAGCAGCCGTGGAAGTACCGGTGCCCCGGCTGCTCCCGCCTCACCTGCAGCCTCCCCTGCGTCCAGGCCCACAAGCGCCGCACCGCCTGCTCCGGCAAGCGCCCCCGCACCCACCCCGTCCCCATCTCCCAGTTCGACGACAACCAGCTCCTCTCCGGTCAGTACCCTCCTCCTCCCCATCCTCCTAGATTATTCATCCATCCATCGACCCCCAATCCAATAGCTCGCCGTGCACCGGGGTATTTGCTTATCGCGACCTGTTTGTCGATCTCTGTGTAAAAGATTACAACTTGCTGGAGGAGACGAGCCAGGTGAGGGAGTCGGCCCACAGGCTGATTGTCGGCTTCGGCCGCAACTACGGGGGAGACCGCGGAGCCATGCTGCCGTCCGGACTGATGTCCCTCCGCAAGGCGGCGCTGCGCCGGGGCGTCCGGCTCGACTTCCTCCCCAAAGGCATGACCAGGAGAGACCACAACAGTTCTCAGCACTTGTCCAGGTCTCGTTTGCTTCTTCTTCTTTGCAAATCTCTCTCTTGGGAGTCTCGATCGATCCACCCATAAGGTCGTTGATCAATTTGAATCACCCAGACATGTCGATGATGATGTTACTTGGAAAATTAAAAGTGGAACCTGTGTGCATGAACGCTGTTGAAAAGTGTAATGCTTTCTATCTGTTTGCATCGTTGCTTGGCCTATGCGATCGGTAGTCATGTACTCCATATATATAGTTGACATTGGTGAGATGCATGTGCTCAACCATTATTGCTGCCAAAAAGTTCTGTAAGTTTCCTTTAGAATCCTTGGTTCTGTGGTTCATCACTACATGTCATATGTTGTGAAGTGACCATGATTCAGTTTGTCCTTTGCATGATTCCAGTGTTAGGCACTTGAACTCATAACTGATAAATCTCCATTCAAGTTTGCCCTCTCCTTGTTATTTAGGATATACCAAAACACTGTCAACATGTATGCTACAGGTCTACAGCATCTTGTGAACTGACAGCATGTTTCACTTTGTCAATAATTTGTGCAAGCGTCCTTAAATCTTATATACATTTGAGTGAGCCTTACATATAGTTTGATGATGTCAAGATAAATAATCTTTCTATGAATATCTCTCTGCAGAAACGACTGCATATACTGGACACTTGAATGGAGGTTTAATTCAACAGATATTGTCCTAACTGACCACCAGTAAGTTTGTACTAATCTTATAGCATGGAATGTATCCTTATGTTTTCATATCTGCATGCCTTGTTCGTGTAGCGCCGTCTGAAGATATCTCTCTCTATATATGCATGATCTGTCTATCAGTGTGTCAAACTTCATATTTTCTGATTCTACACTTGCTTGGTAATACGGATTGTTTGGAAACAGCGCTAAACATTCATATAGATGCTGCAGAAGTTACTTTGAGCCACACGTAAATAGACAATCTCCCTTTCCTGTCATACTCATCATGCCTTCTTTTCCAGGATAGATGAGCATACAAGCTTGCTATCTTTATTGGAAAAACATCTGAGTCCTACGCCTTTGAAGGACCAGCTTACACCATATCGCAATACTGAATTACGTGATTTGAAATTGTTCATTCAAAAGTCTGCAAAGGTATTGTAGTCAAGTGTCTTTCACGGTTATTGATATTGTTTATAAATTGGCATTAAACAACGACTAATTTTAACTTGCTGTAGGTTTCAAAGTCACCACACCGTCAACTCAACATAGAAGAGCCATTGCGCCCACAACTGAGGGGCATTCTTATTGTCGAGTACCCAACTATTAATGTCTTTCTGCCATCAGATACTTGTGAGTTTGAAGTTGAGAAGCTTGTAAACAAGATTAGAAATAAACAGCCCCCTGGTAGTTCAAATGATAGTCCTCCTCTAGAAGGCACCGTGTTTCATGAGGAAGAAATAGAGGAAGGTGAAATGGTACCAGAGACACAAGTTATAGATCTCAAGGATTGTGGACCTAGACGCACCACTAATCTTTCTCGACTGACGGTTACGAGTAGATTTAAGGTAGATAGCAACAAGAGCGATTCTTCAGTGCTGTCATATATCCGCAGTCTGGGATTAGATGGTCAGCAGGGAAAAATTAATCAACATAGCAAGATTGCACCAAAGACACCTTCTGGAACTACGGAGACTAAATCTTGCATGAAAGTCCATCCACTGGACTCGGAGGAAAGTGTTGAAGATGGGATCTTAGAGAGGCAGGTTATTGACCTCAAGGACCGTGCAACTTCACATCCTGCCAATATCGGTCCAGCCAAAGTTCTGAATCGCAAGACAGATTCTCCAGTCGTGTGTCCCATCAGTAATCTAGCATCTGATGGCTTGAGTGGTCCTCAAGAAGAATATGACCAACAAAGCAAGCTGGCACCATATACAACTCCTGAAGCTCTGAAAAGGAGATCTCACATGAAAGTTTATCCGCTGGACATGGACACCGAAGACACCCTGGGGCTGGTATCGGAGGTGCCCAACCAGGAGTTTGAGCTGGATGTGCAAGATGCTTATGAAGAGCTGTTTGGGGACATGAATCCTGACGATTTCCTGAACTTTGATCTTGATATAATGGATGGAGATGGATCTTTTGAAATAAGGTCCCCATTCAAACTTTGGGATGACTTGGAGGAAGGAGAGATCCCTTCACTGTTGTGAAGAACCTGGTGCCTGGAATCGATGCGAGACCTTGGAGTTTGTTCAAGTATCGCAATGATTCTGCCAGCTCAAGTAGCTTTTCCCATCAGAAGTTTTGAGGTGCCATTTTTTCTTCTTTTTTGGTTCTGTTCTGGGAGCAGCGTGGAGTTGTTATTCTAGCTTGCAGAAATTTTGGGGTTGTAACTCTGCAAGGCTTGTCAGTAGTAATAGCTACTGTATTACAAAGCAAACCATGAACTGAAGCCAGTGGGCAATATCAGAGATGCTTGTAGAATGTCATCTTGCAAAAGTTTGTGATTTTTATCCATGAATGCATCCATCTGTTACTGACCTAAGTCCTAACCTGCAGTTTCATAGTCCTAAGTCCTAACCTGCAGTTTCCCTTGGTGCTGGCATTGCGATCCTTCACCAAGTTTCCTTCAGAACTACGTTCTGTTTCAAATTCATGAATTCATTACACGATGGTTTCAATTAAATTTATTTTCTGGCTTCAGAAATTATGGTATAGGCGAACCAGCCTGCGGAAGCTTCAAATGAGCCTGAACTTTGAAATCGCACCACAAGAGTTCATACAACATCTGAGCCACACAGAACTGCGAGGTCTAGGTTTAAAACCCAAGAAAGCCAAACATTGGCAAACTCAACT
Organism: Poa pratensis; assembly: GCA_947311845.1. Classification (NCBI taxonomy): domain Eukaryota; kingdom Viridiplantae; phylum Streptophyta; class Magnoliopsida; order Poales; family Poaceae; genus Poa; species Poa pratensis. The sequence continues at coordinate 8,520,693 of CAMZMU010000027.1, forward strand.
AGCAACAGGCAGGCGCACAAGCCTAAGGCTACCAGCAGAAAACTCCCCACCACCGGTCATCCTTTTGTGTCCCAGGCTATACGCAATTGCTCTCCCCTTTTCTTGTCCACCAATTGAGCATTTCTCGATAGAAGGCTGGAGATGGCATCGCTGGAGAGTATTTTCCATTGTTCCCAGTCTATCGCCACTCGCGCCAAACGTCCTGAACCCCTGGCCATAGTTTTCATATGTTTTAATCTCTAACTATACACAGGCCTTTGTGAAGACCAAAGATGATTTTTACTGCCTACTTAGAGTCATTTTTGGTTAATTTTCATGTAGCCCAAAATCCAACGTATTTTCAACAAAATTTTGCACGTCCATAGAAATGACAGCCCACCATGAAGGGCGGCGCTACCGGCTTTGTTTTGTTCGAGCACTTGCTAGGAATTTCTCTCGTCGGTAGGTTAAGCTATGAAGTCGAAATATCAGACTTGGCAATGGTGAATTCAACTAATGTTCCTTGCCAGTAAATATATAGTACTGCTGTCAAACCATTCCTTGTTATTGTATTACACAGCCACGAAAATGAGCTGCATGCTCTCATAGCATACTAAGATCTGGAAGAGGTTTTTCCTAACTAACTAGGGAATGCAGAATGTGCACAAACATCTCTCGTTGACGCACTCGCCGGTTCCTCGAAACTTCAAGCGACATGCGACCCCACACCCGCCCGCCTCACACTGCCCTGGTGGAATATCCGGATCATAGAATGCACGCGCTTTGTGTTCACAGCCATCAGTCGATACGCCGACATGATCCTCAGCCGCTGATAATGCCTTAGCTGAAACATCTGCAGATATCCACAGAGAGAACATGATCAAATTACCGTGTTCAATATTTCTCTTGACAATGATTGCCATCGCCTTACAACAACGACAAAAATCTAGAAGGCAACTTATAATAAAGAAAAGCGTAGCAAGTAAAGCATCTAAATGTCCAAATTAGTTATAATACAGTATATATTATAACCGATGAAAGCTGCTTGTAAAGTTGTAAGTACCTGCAGAAACCACGAGCACAAGAGCTAATATCATCATCTGGAGGGTCCCATATTGTTCAAGAACTTTGACATTGGTGATCGATGTTGATTCAGACTAATGGGAATCCAAGGGACTGTCCTGTTTTTATAGTTGCTAATGTTTAATACTATCATTATTGGTATAAACTTATGGTACTTATTACGTGTTAAATATGTACCAAACTAAGCATATTCTGATCATGAGTCATGCATGTGCTTATTATTGCACAAATTCACTGTAGTAGTACTATTTAAGTTAGCCGAAAATTAATCTTTGGAGATATATAGTGATTAATTTTTGGTATTGATATCGCGGCAAACTTTTGAACTAGCCATGGATAGGGCTGCGTGGAAGTTAGCTATCCATGTGCCAGAACCATGACCTAGTTTCGAGATCTTATGGGTTTCAACTCTAGCCTACCCCAACTTGTTTGGGAAAAAAGGCTTTGTTGTTGTTGTTGTATATCACGGCAAACTTTTAAAATTACTCTATTGTTGGCAGAAAATTAACTACATTAGATAAGGACGCCTACAATCCTAAATTCAGTAGTCCTTGGCTCATACTTCTCCCCAGTGTCATCTAGAGTCGATAAAAAATTAATTCATATAATAGGATGTGTCACATCCCACAATTTGACATTTTTTTAAAAATAAGGTAGTCTGTAAGACAAAAAAGCGGACACATTAAAAAATTACAATTCAGAGTTACGGAGTTGATGAATGCTTTGTTTTTGTATTTATTGACTTTATAGAAATTTGGATTTCTTCTCTACATTACCTATTTTGAAACTTAAATCCAAATTTGGAAGGTTGACTCTGCCAAGTGAGGAGAAATATTCCAAAAGTATATTGCCAAGGCAATCAATTATTCCAGAAAGGTTTTATCTTCCAAACCTTGAAAACATTTCCTATGTGGGCTAGTGTATTTTGTACCAAAATCCAAATTATGAAAAATCGCATTGAAATCTACAAGGTATATGACCTTACTTCAACTGTGTTTTACAAAATTACGAAACAATTTTAGTTTGGATGTTTCTAGTTAGATAGAAAAAGAAAACACATTTTCAAGATTATAATTAAAAAATCTTGGGGAAATCACCAAGATATGTTATCATAAATATAACCTATTATTGCAAAATCACTGTTGTGAATAACCTGATCCCTCAGAAGTCGATCCGAGACGCTGGGATCCGTTGAAACACTGAGATGATCCTGCCATCCATTCGTCTCCCCCTTCGGAAACTAGTAACTGTGCACGTGCAATGCACGTGTGGCTAATGCGACGTAAATCATGATTATCGGAAGCAAAATGAATTTCAAAAATGAAAATGTTTGTATTCATCTAGCCAAGACATCATTTATATTTAGTACAACCATTGTACTTGTAAAAGCATTTCTCCCTAAATAAATCAAAAATAGAACAGAACAATAGGTCTACACTTGTAGTATGATTCAGAAATGCAAGCACCCAACATATAATGCTTTGCTGGTGAAAATAAATTTTCAAAATATTGGTTCAACCCTACTGTAAGGTAGATCATAAGGAAATGGCACCAAAATCCCAAATGATCATTATCATACCATTTTGAACCCTAAAGCTAAATGGAGAAACTTCCCTCGGATTTATGATTTATAAGAAGTTACCTTTATAAAATTTGCGAAGACATAATCACTATCTTCTAGTTTTAAACACAATTAACCTTGTTCTGAGTTCCACAGAACACTTCTCCAATGGCTACATACAAGCAGAAAACTTCTTCTGAGTTCCACAGAACACAAACGATAACTTGTTTGGGACCTTGGACTGTAGAGCATAAGCAAAACGATTTATGAGCTGAAATACTTGAGGTGGCCCATTGTTTCACACGGATATGCAGATCTGCTGTTGTTCTACATGCTCACTGTTCTGTATAGTTTCAGAAAATCAGAAGGAAAGTAGATACAATATATGAGCTACCACTTGCGCTGCCAGCAAAGCACACTGATCCTACTTGCTTTGCTTAATACGGTAACGTAACATGTTTGTAGTGAACAAGGTTACAGAAGGAGCCCCTAAATGGCTAGATGTAAACAGGCACAATATAACAAATTATCGAGAACTGCATGATGCAGCATTTACAGTCCACTTAGGTATTTTAAAGTCATACATTGGTTCAGTTAAATCAGACTTGATCAAAACTGAGTAAATAATGGTATCTCTGTATTATTTCCAAGAACAACCAATTCGATTATGTTGGAGATAGCTTGACAGCAGAACTTTGGGAAATGTGAAGTACACATTTTTCAAATAAGTAGAATCGGCAATTAGGTTCAGAAAAAAATCTTAAAACAAACCTTGATTTTCCGGCGATGCAATGCACGCGGCCGCAGGAGACCCTGTCGTCGATCCAGCCATCCAGGGATGGCGGGGGCTCGAGAATGGCATCGGCGGCGACCGCTGGTCGCGCGGCGGGTATTAGGTGGCGGATAGGCTGAAGCGTGCGACGCCGTTGTGCAGCGCTTTTGCAGCCTCTTCCCGTCCGGTTGTCAGAGTCGGGCAAGCGCAATGTCTTTGCAAATCAACATAGCATTGGACGATGGCCACTACATGAAGGAACCAAGGAATTGACCTTTAATTGACGATCATGCCGTCGTGCTCCGATGGATGCCTGGTGCGGTGTATACGACGTGTACTTCCGTCATGCAGGGCGTCTGCGTCGTCGGCGATTTACAGGGAGATGGATTGCGGACCCGGCGGCGGACTGGCCGGGCGTGGCGTGCGGGCGCTGACGTCCGGGCGGGCGGCCCTGTATCTTGGGCCGGCGGGCGGGCGCGGCAGCAGGGGTGATGGAAGACGGCCGCGTTGGGGATGGAGGGCGGGCGGGCGGGCGGGCACGGCAGCAGGCGGGCGAGGCAGCAAGCTGGTGCGACGCCGACGGCGGGGATGGAGGGCGGACGCCGGCGGCGGGGATGGAGTGCTGGAGCCGACGGCGAGGCGGACGCGGCAGCAGGCTGGTGCGACGCGGCGGCTGGGATGGAGGGCGCCGGCATCCGGGATGCAGAGCGCGCGGGCGGGCGGGGTTTGCTGGGGATTAATTAGACGCCTATTACTGATTAGCATAGCGTTTCGCGTGGTTCCGTGGTCAGTCTGACGTAATAACCGTCGGATGAATTTTTGTGTGGCTGGGATGTTTTGGATCACCCCTCTCTCCCCCTTTTTATATTAGTGGTGATATGCATTTGCTTTGCCAGCAGTTTCACCACTCGCTATCGGCAATCACACTTGAGAGTTTTCATAAGCTGTTCTTGCTTTTCAGTTACTAGAGCAGCATGAAGGTGTCCTTGAAGTTTAGTTTGTTTGCTCCTAGGTGTTGATATTTTGGGGTTGTAACTCTGCAAGGCTACCCGGCAACCATCAAATGAAGCTTGCGGGCGATATCAGAGTGTCATTTTGCAAAATTTTGTGATCTATAAACACATCGATCTGTTGCTATTCACAGTGGCGGAGCTAAGTGGAGCATCTAGGGTGCACAAGACACCGGATAAAAATCAATTTCTTTGTAAAAAAGCTTTCTTTCACCATGCGTGCTACAGGTAAATCAAGTTATTTTGCAGCCGGGATACCACCGTGCACCCCTCAGTTCAAATCTCTAGCTCCCCCACTGGCTATTCAGATAAATTATTTTCTGTTCATCATTGATGAACCTGAAGTTTTAGTATACTTCAACTAGACATGGTAAGGCTACGTCGTTGGTGTGAGCCTTCCCCTTGGTGTTGGTGGTGCTGGCCTCGTGATCCAAATTCATGATTTCATTTCACAACGGATTTTAGTTAAAATTTATTTTCCGACCCAAGAAATGACAGTATGGGTGAATCAGTGCTCCTAGCTGGAGAAGGGTCCGTGAGACTTCAAAGTGGGACCAGCCACACTGCAGAATTAAATTTGTTTTTATAGATTTTTTTAACAAATATATGTTTTTTGATAAATATGTCGAATGTGTACACATTTATATTTTCTCAAACGAAAAGAATAGAAATAAAAAAATGACGTGGAAGAAAATCTCGTAGCGAATAAAGAGGGGCCAGACAGGAAGACAAGCCCACCGAACCAAAAACCTCCGGCTCGGCGAATCTTGACACCCCACAGCAATACCATGGCGGCGGCGGAGGGCGGCGGCGGAGGCGGGAAGGTGTCGTTCAAGGTGATCCTCACCTCCGACCCCAAGCTCCCCTTCAAAGTGTAAGTCCCGCCCCTCTTCCCTTTCCTCCTCGGGCCAGATCTCGTCTCGCGGATCGCTCCGGCGGCGGCGAGCGTCCGGTCGTCGTCCTGATACGCATCGCTCTGTGGCTTTGCAGGTTCAGCGTCCCGGAGGCGGCGCCCTTCACCGCGGTGCTCAAGTTCGCCGCCGAGGAGTTCAAGGTCCCGCCCCAGACCAGCGCCATCATCACCAACGGTACGCCCGTTTAGTCGAGATCGTGGGTTTGGTTCCTGTTCTGCGGGTTAGAGGGTTCTCCCGAGACGATTTGATGGGTCGTGAGGGTCTAGCGGGCTGTGATTTTACTTTGAAGCGATGATCCGTAGTTTTTCCGCGCTAATCCTGTCGTTTGTGCATTTTATCTGCGTGCTGAAATGATTGATTGCTTAGAAATATTGGTGTACTGTAGGTCAGAATATGCCTGTGAATTGAGAAAATGAATTAGTCTGTAGTATGTATTTTTGACGTAGATGAGCACATTCAGTGAGAAATTTGTATGTTTGTGTAACACAGGGAGATTCATAGCATGGCATTGGTTTTAAACTATAGTCTGGTCCACATTGGTTACTGATCTATTCGGGTTTCGGCATGCTAAGCGGTGATTCCTAGGGTGACTTGATGCTTCCTGTGGATGGCTTGCACGGCTTCTAAGATATGGATAGCGCGAACAAACACCCGTGTTTTTTTATTTTGCGCCATGACTTGATGGTCGGTGGCGATTTGTGCCATTTGAGCCTTTTCATCTAGCCATGGCCGTTACGTATTATCAGACTTGTAGTGCTTGACGATTGATAGCATATCAAATAGTATACCTTAACCTTTTTATGATGATGTAGTGATTAGAAATGTGGAACAACAGCCCTTGTATTTTTCCCATCTTAATGAATTCATATATGATAATCTCATTTTATCTATCAAATATTGATTTTTTTTAGGTCAGCATGCATTCTCTCTATGATTTGTTTCTACTTTTTGAAAAACCTGAGGTATAGTTTTGAACTGTTAGTTTTGTTCCCAATAGTGGGTGGTGTTGAGGGCTAACATACTAACATGGGCCTTCAACTTCCTAATGCAATTGTCATTTGATTATGATCTGTCAAGCTTCAGATGGTTAGAGCGGAAAAATGTTGGTTCATTATTGTTTTGCTTGCTTGTTTGACATACACAGTTCTTGAAATAATGTTGTGTTTCCTCCCTTTGCAGATGGAGTAGGCATCAACCCGCAGCAAAGCGCAGGTACTATTTGCAGACACCCACGCCAACATTTCTATTTCGAATATGTTTTCTCTTCCAGTTCTTTCCTGATGTGCAGCAATGTTTTCTTGGCTACAAAAAGTTCACTGTGATGTTTTTAGCACACTGTTTTGTTCCATAGAAATAGTAGTGTTATACAAGATTGATTGAACTGTTTGAGGATACTAATTTTGTGTGTGTTCACAATATGTACCATTTGCTTTGTGCTGGGCTGATGGCACTAAAATTCGCTACCAGAACTCGAATAAGGTGGCCAGCTTGGCTCTAAAAAGGAGCAGATGATCACCATGAGTGAAACACTGTGCATTAAATGCATTTATCTGTTTACACTTTTTTACCAAGATACCGTCATACGGTGTGAATTTCTCTGTTTATTTGAAGTGCATATCCTTAGTATTCGCTTTAGCTTCATGAATTTTCTCCGAGCCGCCTTCTTGAGCTTGCAAATCGTATGCTGTACTGTATATTAGGGAGTACATTTTAATGTTAGTCTAGCCAAAATGACACCACTAGAGCTCGGGAGCAGAAACCACTTTCCGCCACTTGCCCTGTTTGTTTGCCTTTTTGTGTCTTGGTGTTTGCTGATGTAGAATTGATGCCCTGTTTCCAGGCAACGTGTTCTTGAAGCATGGCTCGGAGCTGCGTCTGATTCCCCGTGACAGAGTCGGAGCGTCGGCGGCACCCTTCTTCTAGTCGCTCTGTTGCAGTCAACGGAGAAGAAACTTATATAACAGAAGAATAAAATCGGTGTTCCATGATAATGCTCGTTTGTATAATCTGACAGTTGATGATAATTTGCCATGAACAGCCATTGACTGGTTGAAGATTTACTAGTGTTGCTAAACGTGGTCATGCTCTGTGTGCTGGTCTCCAGTGTTTCATTCCTTGGTCATGATTTGACTGAACTACAGGTGCAACATCTGCCACCATCTCTCCTATCTTCCCTGGATTGGAAAGGGGCTAAACAAGATTAGATTACTTAAAAGTGGCTTAATCAGATTACATTGGCAATTTGGCATGACACGTGGGTGTTGACGATTCGCTTAATTCACTATGAAAAATTGTGGTGTAAGCGGATTATATATACTAGCTAAATGCCCGTGCGTTGCAACGGGACAACAAATACGAAGACATTCCGCATAAAATGAAGTAGTACAATTTATTTATCTATTTTCATTCCAAGAGCAATACTTTATACAACTAAATTGTTAAATAAAGAAGCACATGATAGAAAAAGTAAATTACATCTCCAAGCAGCCTCCCAGCACTTTTGGGGTGATTTAAATCAGCAACACTAAATACGGGCAGTGATGATGACAAAGAATAACTAAATGCTATACACTAAACTGTGTATATTTGTGTCTTTAACACAACCATCATAAGCTACTCGCTGGGCTTGTCAAATATACTCCATATAAGATGGATCACTTCAGTTTTGACATTGCAGTATATGAACAACGAAAACTCTTTTTATTTCAAGTATACATGTAGAGTAAACGAGAATTAAGCAGACAAGGGTTGCAAGATATTCTTCCGACATATTATACCGGTCTGGTTATAAACACACAGACCAAACAAGATACACACTTGAGGAATACTGAAACAAGGTATAAAATACTGAATTTGTGGAATCACCTTGAGGCTTCAGCTCTTGTCCTCCTAATTCTAATAGTAGCACCGTCTTGTCTCTCCAATAAGCTTGAATCTGCTTCTCTTGGCTGATATTTAGGATCTTGCCTAGAATCTTGTTTGTTTTGGCCTCCCACACACTTTTGGTGCTGCGGCCGTGCAAGGTGTTGGTGTGTTGCCCTGCCTCCTTCCCAGGCCCAATTTCTGATCGCAAAATATTCAGGACATTTGTTAGCACTTTTGTATCACAAGTTGCATTTGTTTGCTCAAATGTGCAGGATACATACTGCCTAATTGGATGAATTTTCGTCAGAACATTGCGTAATAAAGCAGAGTATATCCACACATGTCTTCTACCTGGGTTGGTAGCACCGAGAGGGTGGGTGACTCCCATTGACGTTCTTCCACATCATGGGAGAATTGATTTTAATCCCCCTAGCTCGCACGCCTTTGATCATATACCCCTTTTTTTGTCTGCCTTGCTCTGAGCCCCTCCTTGCGGCATAATCTTCGATGATTTCCCCCCTTGTGCTGTTATCTCTTCACTTAGCTAATAATCAAAGAAAACATGCCTTATTATATTTCAAACTGACAAATATGCCCTCGTCCAATTTTTGCAACACGCGAGACAGAGGAAGCCCAGCCCGTTCTTCTCCTTTTCTGTCGCTCCCCTCTGTCTTCGTCCCGAGTCCCGACCAACCCGCAAGAGCCTCCGCCGCTAGGCTTCTGCCCTCGCTAGCGCCGCCGTCCGCCTTCTTCCTCGCCGTCCCGCGTCCCTGCGCCGCCGCTCGCCTTCTCCCCTCGCCGCCCCGCGTCCCTGAGCCATCTCACCTAGCTCCTCTTCGCTGGAAGGTTTCGGCGGCCGCGCTGGTCCTCTCCGCCGCCCACAGATGCTCGCGCTGGTCTTCCTCGCCGCCCCTGGAGCTAGACCTGGAGATGAGCAGCAGGACGGCGGCGGTCGCTCGAGTGGAGGATGGCGGACGGCGGCGGCGGCGCTAGCTTCAGAAGGCGGGGCGGCGCTGCGGCTCTGGCGGCGGCGGCGCTAGCTTCAGAAGAACGGGCCAGCTGCGGCTCTGTCTCGTGCGCTGATTTCCAATGTATTAATTCCATATTCTTTCGTTACCAGCTAAATCAAGAGATAAGAGCGCAGGAGGGGCAAGCCAGCGAGAATTAGGCCGCAAGGAGGGGCTCAGAGCAAGGCAGACAAAAGAAGGGGTATATGATCGAAGGCGTGCGAGCTAGGGGGGTTAAAATCAATTCTCCCCCACATCATCGCGCAGGCAATCGCGGCAGATTAGCTCGGCGACGTGTACGTACGGCGTCTCATGAGTAGGAGGCAGCAGTTGGGGTGCCTGCAAGCGCCCAGCGACCGGCGAGCCGCGCAGTGGAGGTCGCGCGTCTCAGGGTCAACCAGCAATGGAGTAGTCCTCGTCGTCATGGTTATCTCGGTCCATGGCGTCCTCGTCGTCATGACTGCCCCCGCAGCCTAACTCGCATCCGCCCCTGCGACGCCGTGGCCGGGGCTGCCAAACTCGCATCCGTCCCTGCGATGCTACCGCCGTGGATTAGGTCGAGCCCTTACGACGCTTCAAGCTCGGCCGCTGTTGGGCAGACCGAGTTCACGTCGCAGTCCGCGCTTGGCGGCCGCCACTGCCGAGGGCGGCGCGCCGCCGATGTGGGATGCAGGGGAAACTGGGGGCGTCGATTGGCACGAAAGACGGAAAGACTCGAACGCCGAGCTTGGCCGCCGCCACTGCCGAGGGCGGCGCGCCGCTGATGTGGGATGCACGGGAAACTGGGGCGTCGATTGGCACGAAAGACGGAAGGAATCGAACGCGGCGGAGCTGGGCGAGGGGATTATGGACTGCGGGTTGATTTTCTATAAACTGAGGGAGTAAAGTGCAAAACGTCCTGCGACTCGTACGTACGAAGTACGTCGACTAAGGATATTATATCTATACTACTATTAAAAGAGCAAACATGTGTTGTGCTATGTTGATACATTAAATCTGAGCCGTTCAAATTTGATCAACGATGCAGATCGCATACCTTTTCGTTTTCGTGCAAATTACGGTGTATTGCCAACGCCAAAGAAAAGAAACCTTTCGTGCGTCGCTCGACACACGACAACGTATTGGAGTAGTACTATGATTTTACCGATCCCATAAAAAAGACATACGACGACCACGAGCCCGCAGGCGCCGCACTCGAATCCCCTGCATCGAGATCGCCGGAGTTGCCCCCTCGATTCTTGCCTCGCGCTCAACCGGCGCCTCACTCTGGTGAACGGCTAGACCGCCACCGCCAATCTCGGACACCTGAGCGCCACTCTGGGCTGCTGTGACCACCGCCGTAGACTACCGCCGACTGTCGCTCTGGAATTCCACGAGTGCCGGTGGGAACGTGATGAGGAGCAGCCGATGAAAAACGACGGCCACGTCCACCAGCTCGGACTTCTCCGGCGAGATGAAACAGTCTGCCTACTCCTCCAACCCCTCTACAGCTTCCACTTCGAGAAATCCACCCGCGGCCGCCTATACATGGGCATCCTGGGCAGCAGCAGAAGCTAGCGTCGCTGGCTCGCTGAAACAATACACACACGTGGTGCAGGTCGGTTCCGACGGCAGGATCTACTAGGCCCGGTGTCGTCGCACACCGCGGGATGCGCACCGTCTCCATTGATCCGGCCGCCGCAGGAACCTGTCCAAGTACAGCCTCCGCACCAGTGATTTTGTGCACACAACGCTGTCGCTCATGGACTCATTCGTGCTTGCCACCCTCGCGCTGCTAGACAGGAACACTGTCTCACACGCCTACCAGGTGATGGAGGCCAAGAGTTCCTGAGAACGCACGCCCGGTTCCTGTACCTGACCCTTGCTTGAACATCCGCTTCTGTTTATTTATTTTTGAAGAAATAGATTTCTGATTTCATATGGAATTATGGATCATGCTCTGGAGGATTTACCATCCTTAAACAGTTAAACCTCTGCTTCCCAAAGAATACATAGGGGTGAATGTTGTAACTGAGGCATGTTGGCATTCATGACTACCTTAAGAGCATCTCCACCGGGGGCCTCCAAATCGGTGTCCGGCACCCCCCAATGGAGGCCCCATTGGGGGGTGCCGGACATGTGTCCGCCCGAAATTTGAAGGCCCTCCACAGCGGCACCCCCCAAATGGCCAACCCCAAACGGCCCAATTTTTGAGCGAACTGTCGAACACCAACCGCCGCTGGTTTGCCGCCGCGTCGCTCCACATTATGACGGTTCGTGGGGACGTGCAACCGCTGCGCGTCGTTTCGGGTCGCGTTCGCACCGCTTGGCAGCAATATAACCATCCTCGCGGGCCGCACGTCGATCTCATTCTCTTCGCCCACAACTCGCTCGCCATGTCGTCACCTGAGAAGAAGGCGGTGCTGCCCGATCAGGAGGAGGAGAAGGAGGCGGTCGTGGTGGTCGATCAGGAGGAGGAGAAGGAGGCCGTGCTGGTCGCCGATCAGGAGGAGGAGAAGGAGGCCGTGCTGGTCGCCGATCAGGAGCAGCATGCCGTGGTCGCCGCCGACCAACAGCAGGAAGAGGACGCGCCGGAATAGGACGGCGAGCCCGCAACTCCATCCCCGGCACGCCCTGCTTTCCCACCGTGGGAACCTTGGTCCCCGTGGCCGTCCCGTGCGGCTGGCGCATATGCAGGACCGGCCGTCCCCGGGCACCAGAAAAAACGAGACAAAAATATCATTAACAATTGTATTGACGTGCATTGCACGTGCAAAGCTACTAGTAGTAGAGAAGAGATTAAAAAGAGGATAGACACATGCTGAGATGCGCCAGCAGGGCATCACGCGTGGATCTCATGCAGTACATGCAGGACACGTCATAGCATAGCAGTTCTACTATTACACGGACGCCCGCCAGCCGTCCGGATCGCGACAGGTGGCCCAACTAGGGAAGCAAGGTGGTTTCGTCTCCGATAGAAAAAAGGAAAGTCTTTTTTTTTTTTTTTTTTGAGGCCTTCTCTTGAGAGTACAAGTTTGTAGCATCTGTTTGGATACATTGGCACTCACCCCACACTCACACCACACGCACGCACACACCCCTACCTATGTATCTAAACAAGACCTACAATCTTATATCCCTAATACGCCCTGAGAGACTTTCCCGAAGAGCGAAGCTTCGGTGACCGACGGGCACGTCGACCTCGCCTGTGGCACATAGGCGTCGAGAGGCATTCCCTGTTTTATTACACTGTTCCTAGTGAACAGTGTTCTACAGTGGTGCTACAGTACTGCTACAGGGAAGACGGAACAGTACTGCGGGTGAGGAAAACCCAGAAAATCGCTCCTAGAGGAGTCGAACCTGGGTTGGGAGCGAAGCCACTGCTTCACGCTACCAACGCGCCACTGCGCGTCCTCGAAAAAAGGAAAGTCAAGCCGTGGAGCGGACGAACTGATCCAAACGCAAAAGCATCTCTCTCTGGCTGCATCCGAACACGAGAGGAAGAAGTTTCTTTCGAAGCGGGGAAGAGAAGAGAAGCTTAGCGGCGGACGGCGGGCCGCGATGGACGGGCGGAAGAAGAAGTGGGTGGCGTGGGCGGCGGCGGCGGCCATCTTCGTGGTGCTCATGCTCGTCACCCCCGCCATCCCGCAGGACGAGGACTACCACGACTTCGCCGACCAACGATCCCTATTCCTCGGTACGCTCCCTCTCCCGTCCCGTGCCCCTCACCCACCTGAATCCAATCGTCGCTTCGAAATCGATTCCGACTGGGGTAGCTGACCAGGAAGGGATTTGGGCGTGGTTGGTTGGTTCCGGCCGCGCGCTGAAATCGATTCTGCTGTTTTAGTATCTTAGGTTGCTGATCTGGTAGGCTTACGAGTCGGGTGAACTCACCGACTGTTATAATGGGGGAGATTTGGGAGCTCCTGGAGTGCAGATTCGGCTGGACTATGCTCTGTTCATGTGTTCTTGTTAGCACAGAGGAAATGCTTCTGATTGCCAGCCCAGCATTATATGTTGCTTTGGTTAGCTAAATTGGCAGCTACAGCAAGTACCTGCGCACTCTGCATACTTGACAAATGATGATAATGAGTAATGGTACAGATCAGGGAGAAGTCATGTGGGCAAATACTGTTGGTAATAATCAATATTGTGTTCTTTTGTTTTCGCAGGGATCCCGAACACGTTGAACGTGCTCTCGAACGTCCCTTTCCTCTTTGTCGGTCTTGCCGGGCTCATCCTGTGCCACTACAAGAACTACTTCAGGCTATGGTGCTGATCCGACGCTCGTACCTGTTTTGGTTCCTTTTGTGACTCAAATTAAGATTTTGAAAGCACTCTGATGTTGATCCCTGCTGGCAGCTCACAGGGGGAGCTCTGGAGCTGGACGCTCTTCTTCGCTGGTGTCACGGCTGTCGGTGTTGGCTCAACCTATTACCATCTCAACCCGAACAATGCCACGCTCGTTTGGGACAGGTTGCCTGTAAGTCTTCCATAGATCTCGTATGCCATAGATCTAGCAATCAGCGCCATATACGTCACCTCCTATTATATATGGTCCATAGGAGTCGCACAGTGTTTTAGTCCTTAGTCCCTACGAGTTACTCCTTTCTTGACTTTCTAATATTCTGATTTCTGAGGGCTGATATGTTTGCTTGTTTGTGTAGATGACGATTGCTTTCACATCTATTGTGGCCATTTTCATTATTGAAAGGGTAGATGAAAGGGCCGGAACAAAGTCCCTTGCACCCCTTGTTATCGCCGGTGCACTGAGCATCCTGTACTGGAGGCAAGCTCTTTCGATTGTTTATCTGTCCTTCTTTCAGAAATATTACCTTTCTTTCACGCCTGACATTTTTATTGTCTTAACTCTATGTAGCTTCTTTGATGATCTTCGCCCATATGCAGTAGTTCAGTTTGTACCATGCATTGTAATACCTGTGATGGCTATAGTTATTCCACCAATGTATACACATTCAAGCTATTGGTTGTGGGCAGCAGGTTAGTGCTATCCTTCCTCAATATGGTTTATGTGATTGTCTATTCTTTCTCAGTACAAGAACTCATTATACTTTTTTCTTTAAACTGAATTTACGTACTTGGTTATAAACCATAGTTACCTGGAAAGTCATAGAAAATTCAGTAGAAATTTTGTTGTTTCCTTTCTTATTTTCTAGTATTTGCCAAGATGGTTCCTTTCTTATTTAGAAATTCGTACAATTAACAACCCAGTTAGTATAAACGAATATATGCATTGTTGTTTTTCAGTTGTTCGACTTTGATGAAGTTGCTATAAAAATGCAGAAGTTTTCTTCTAATCATAATTTAAACGATGTAAGATATGCAATCTGGCATATTATTATCTGGGTCCTGACTTCTCAAAATAATTACAGCATTTTATCTACTTGCCAAAGTAGAAGAGGCTGCGGACAAACCTATCTATAGGTGGACAAATGAGATTGTTAGTGGCCATACTCTGAAGCATCTTTGTGCTGCGATGGTACCTGTTTTCTTGACTCTCATGCTAAGTATGCAAAAACTGTTTAGTCCATGTATCGCATTATATTTTGTGCATAGAGTTTATTCAGTGTCTTAAACTGTTCTTACGTGTTAAAAGGAACTGTAGACAAATAACTTACATTGGTACCGTTCTTTTGCCTCGAGGAATAATTATGTCATAACATCATAGTTCATCTATTCCAATACAAGTATATTCCAGTACAAGTAGTCAAGTACACCCAGTGCTTGACCATACAGAATTGATAAAATGATATTTGCAGTTGCACATGGAAATTATTTATAAGATTTTGTTTTTGTATAACCGCACCTCATTGTCATCTATATGTTCTAATAGAACATGTTTTAACCATGAATACTATCTTGGAATAATGTCTCAAGCTGCATGTAGCAAATCTGCACCATAAAACTGTGTGTTTGGCAATAGTCGATTGGTGTTTTTTAATCAATTCAACAGTGCACTGTTAGTTCGTATCAACTTAATGTGGCGAGCATCTACTCATTCATCATGTGTAGTTCTGACAGCAGTTATCGTCACCACATTGAGTCTGCCTCGGATACGCATTCAACTGATTGTTTGCCTTTATCGTGATAGCAGTATGTAATAATGTCGAAAATAACCTTGTATCTCCCTATCTCTGTGTCTAATAATGGTGTTTTTCTGTCTCTTATGCAGAGTAAGTTTACTCCAGACGTGGAAGATTAGTTGGGTTAGTATGAGAGAACGTCGTTCCAGCAATGGCAACACTGCAAACGTTGACTACGATTATGCTGCAGTTTCAACAACATCTGAACATTAGATACATGTGTATATATTCATTCAAACTTGCAAGGAATAAAATGAAATTAGTGTTGCGCTGGATATCCACTGTTCACGATTGGATGTCGCTTCTAAACAAAGGGGAATGATCTTGACGAAATATTGTACCAACGCAGTAGTAATGTACACTGAAAAGGGGCATCAAACTAATTCGGGGGAAAGCATTCCATGACATGATGTCCCAGTTTAAGCCCAGTTTGATAGCTATAACACCTTGCATACTGTGTTCACCACCCGCCCAGTTCCAACCACAATGAACAGAAGAAGAGCGATGCGTCGTCTGTACAAGTACCACGCACGAGTCTGTGAAGAGTTGTCATAGGAGCCCTCCATCTCCGGGAATGTACTTGACATCTTTCTTGCTGAATGTACTTGACATCTCTTGTCATAGGAGCCACCTTGCCACAAGAGTTGCTCTCGGCATCTATCCTGTCGTTGCGACCACCGAGACAGCAGGCGTTGACCATCGGCTGGCAATGTGGCTCGCCCTTCTGCCAGCGCCTACGCCGTTGACTCATATAGGCCCCTGTTAACTTGTATTCAGTCTCAGCATTGTGTGCTCCAGTTTTAACTACACTAGCCGCAGGACCTGAACCACAACATATTGAGATTCCTGAGAGTGGTGTTCTCTCATATATCTTCCCTAAATTAAACAATAACATCGCACTAGTTGAACACACCATACATGGGTGAAAGCAGTTGCAAGGCTGCTTAGCTGGAGCACCAAGTTCAAGCTGCAACTTCATATAAATAGAGAACAAATACACAGTACAGAAAGAAGGGTGTGAGTTCCAGCAGGTTCTGTACATACTTGCTCCGACTTAAACATGCACAACCATGGCACAACTTGCGACGTGTTATTTGGAAGAAGAAATGCAGTGTCGTACCTAAAATTACGTGTCATAGACATGAATGTACGTAAATGAAAGCAGGACGATACACAGTCGACGCCAGCTCGGAATATACTGATCGATGGCTCATCCATGCATATAATCGAATCAAATTTCCTGATGCTGCTGCGTTGTAGCTTCCCCATGGTGAAGTGACGGAGTTACATGTTGACAGCTCGCTAAACTCTGCGGATGGCGTTACTCCATGTCTTGGGCTTGAATAGACTAGGCTCTGTTCACAAATGATGGCGCACAAAATCTGTCAGTATTAATGGAGCATGGAAGTTTATTCTGGAAAACATTCACTGAAAGAATGCTGTAACCATTATCTTGGTGTGTCCTATTCAAGGTTTTGGTTACCGGTCGGGATATCCGGTTACCCCGGGAAATGTCATCCCAAGCAAAAAATCCCGAATTTTTTAAATTTTAACAAAAACCCTGGCAAATGGTCAAATCGGAACCAATTTTTTTTGAATTTTTAAAATTTGGTTTTCAAATTCGACCGGTAACCGGTCGGGATTTTCCCGTTACCGTGGTAACCGGGGAAAAAGTCAACATATGGAGAGACAATTGGATTAGAAGAGATGGAGCTCTAAAGATCACTCGAAAAAAGAAAAGGTCGAGACTAAAAAAAGTCAGAGACCTGTTTGGCACAGGAACAAATGGCTGGAATGAGCAGCTCATACACTCCCTCTTTCATCAGAATGTTGTTGAAGAGATTCTCAAAATAAAAATTGTTACCCACAACATTGAAGACACCGTGGCTGGGCACTACGAAAAGAATGGCTGTTTCAGTGTCAAAAGTGCTTACAAATTAGCAAACTTCATTGCTAATAAAGCTCCCCAGCTTCCAGTATTAATCCCAATGGTGAACGGAAAATTTGGCGAAACATTTGGACTGCGGACGTGCCAAGAAAGGTTCAGATCTTCGGATGGCGACTTGCCTCTGATAACCTCCATACCCAAAAAAAAAAAAAAATGGCGAAGGACTCTGGAACTTCAGAACATCTGTACCATTTGCGGTAATGGGATTGAGGACAGTTTCCACGGGGCAGTTGAATGCACAAAATCCAGAGCCCTAAGGCATAGAATGAGGGATTTCTGGCAACTACCTGATGAAAACTACTTCAAAAGAACTGGGAAGGACTGGCTTTTATTTCTACTGGACAGTACAAACAAGGAGCTGCATCAAGCTATCCTGCTCACGTTATGTAGATCTTGGCATCTCCGAAATGATGTGTACCACGACAAAGGGGATGCCAGCATTGAACACTCTGCAAGGTACTTGATTTCTTATGCTTCAACGCTTAACTCTAATGTGTTGACTCCTTCTGCTTGTAGTCTAATTGATCATAAGGGGAAGAAACTGATTGGCGTTGATACTACGGCTTCACACCTGAAGAGGGAAATTGCAACCATCAAAAACTGGGAGCCTCCTCCTCGGGGATGGCTAAAGATAAATTTCGACGGATCATTCGTCGCTGATGACAACACAGGTGCAACAGGCGTGGTGATTCGAGACAGCCTGAGCCAAACGATCGTGGTTGCCGGAAATGCTCTTTCAAACTGCAGCAGCGCTGAAGAAGCTGATGCAATGGCCCTTCTCCATGGTGCTCGTCTAGCAAATAACCTGGGTCCTGTACCGATTATCGATCTTTGAATCGGACTGTGCTTCAGTAGTGAAATCATTACAAAGTGATAATGAGAATTTGTCGTACCTGAGAGGTGTCTTTCACGAATTTAGGAGCTGTATGCGACATAACCCAAACTGGTCCTGTGTCTTAGCTAAAAGAGTACAGAACAACGCTGCACATGAATGTGCCGCCTGCGTGCGGCAATTAGGTGTTGATTCCGTCTGGAACGATGTGTTTCCAGTTCAGGTTAGCAAGGCTTTGGCGATGGACTATAACCGTGATATTCACCTATATGAATGAAACTCTTTTAGCCCTAAAAAAAGAACGGGGTAGAAATATACATTTACATCACACAACAAAGAATAAACTGAAATTGCTTCTCATTACTCATCTCATAATCAAAATATTCACCAAGATGATAATAGAAATATGACCATAATCGTGTACAGAAGCTCAGCTGGTTCTAAAACATGATAGTACATAGAGAGAGATTGATCAAACTACTACCACAAACCCATCGTTCGGGGTTTGACTACTCCCTTCTCATCATGGAGGCAATGGCGAGACGTTGGAGAGGCAAGAGAGGCAAACGGAGGCGATTCCGGTGGCGTTTGCCCCTCCAATCACTACTAGGGAAAAGCTACCCGTGGCGCACCACGTTTTGCTACCCGTGGCGCACCACGCATGCGCCACGGGTAGCACGCCACAGATAATTGTTACCCGTGGCGCACCACATGGTGCGCCACGGGTATGTACACTACCTATGGCGCACCAGCGAAGGGTGCGCCACGGGTACAGGTGCGCCACGGGTAACATAACTGGTGCGCCACGGGTATAATTTCAAAAATTAATTTTTTAATACGCTGTCCGCGTATTTATACAACTATATAGTTTGAATACAATACAGTATACACAGTTTGCAAAAAGTATAAATAGATAAAGTTGATCACATTGGTACCGAAACAGAGATAAGACCAACCCAATCGTAGTTCATCACATTAATTAGAACCCGAAATAGTGACACAGAGATATGACCAAAACAGCATAATTTCGAGGCACCAAGAACTATGGTGCACACGGTGTAGCGCACCGTGAACTTATTAGCAGTACCATCAAAACACAGCCAGATCAGCTCTCCATGGCCACCTTGAAACCCTTCTGCTTCCGCCATTTCTCTCCAGATCAGCTCTGACAGGAATTTTGTAGACCAGGCCATTTGACATGGTCAGCTCGGCCACAGCTGTGGTCTCCTCGTCGATGCCAATGTTGAGATGCTTTAGGACTTCACGCCTTGCAAGGCACGTGAAAGCTCTATGTAGAAGGACATGGAGCGGCCCCTTAGGCACGTGAAGTCAGGGTTTTGAACCACCCGTGAGCAAGAACTTAGCCTCTTGTCGCGACACTTGGCGCACATGCCATCCATTTAGACAACCTAATACGAGAAGTTGCATTCATACATATTAAACATAAAGAAAATATATAAGTTGCATATTATATATTAAACAGCTAAACATCAACTCTAATACGATAAGTTGCATATTATATATTAAACAGTCTAAGTTGATCTACTACGAGCATACTAAACATCAAACTGATCATCTAGCCACCCTTGGCCCTCTTGGCCTCCTCCTCCATCTCCCGGTCTAGCTGGGTCCAGAACCTGTCATCTCTCATATCGTCAGTCTCCTCCGCTCCTCGTCCCAGAAACTGTCGGAGATGTCCGAGTCGTCCCCTGGGAAGGACCGGCGCTGTGGGAAGGACCCGCACCGGCGTGGGAGGACCGGCGCCGTGGGACCCGAACCCATGGTACTGATACGCCATCAGATCCGGCTCCTGCATGAGCTGCCTCACCAACAGGTCGTCATGGGGGCGGGCGTTGCACTGTGCGATCTGCGCCTCGGCCATGCGGTGCTCCCTCTCCATGGCCGCGGTAACCTGTCTGATTTCCGCCGGCGCGCGTTCGTCTACGCGGCGGCGATCCTCGGGGAAGTTGAGCTTCTTGCGATCCCCGTACTCGTGGACGGCAAAATAGTCGTAGGCGCGCGCCGCCCCTCCGCGGTCGACCACTGGCCAACCCAACGCTTAACCCCGCCAATATGGATCTGACACCCATACACGCGGCTCCCATCCCTCTTCCTAATTTTCGTCCTCACACCAATATACCCAGCCATTTCGTGAGAAAACTAAAACATAATTAAAAAAATATTCATTAGAACTTGAAAAAACTGAAGCTACACAATACATAAATCTACACAACTAAATCTAAAATCTACACAATACATAATTAAAAACTACATTATTTACAAATCTAAAATATACACAATACATAATTAAAATCTACACAATCTAACAATATAATTAAATTTACAAATCTAACATCTAAACCAACTAAATTAATTAAATCTACACACTAACATCTACACATCTAATTAAATTAATTAGTAGCTAGAGGTGGGCGGGGAACTTACCGGTGGCACAAGTTGAGGTTGCGACGGCGACAGGGGGGAGGGGAGGGGGAGGGGGAGGCGATGGCGACGAGGGGGATGGGAGGGGCGGCGGCGGCGACGAGGGGGAGGGAGGGACGGCGGTGGCGATGGTGACGAGGGGGGGGTGAGGGGGCGGCGGCGTGACGGCGACGAGTGGGAGGGGAGGGGGCGGCGACAGCGGCGGCGTGACAGCGGAGGAGGCGGCGGCGGTAGGGTGTGAGGGGGAGGGAGCGAGGCGCGTGGCGGCGTCGGGGTGAGAGACCGAGAGAGGAAGGGTAAGGGTGAGAGAGAGAGGGGGGTAGTAAAATACCCGCGCACCAGTTTTTGGTGCGCCACGGGTAAGGTGGGGGCAACTAGCCAACCCGGCCAACACATAGCCGTGGCGCACCCGTATTTTTGGTGCGCCACGGGTAAGTTGCTACCCGTGACGCACCAATACGAGGTGCGCCACGGGTATGCATATCTTGGTGCGCCACGGGTATGTAACCCACCAATTTTTGAAGCGCAACAGTGGGAAAACTCCCACTGCAATTGTCTATTTTCTCATATACCAAGGTCTGTACAAATATTTACATGATTTACATCAGCCAGCAAGCGCAGAGTGAGGATTTTAGATAGAAAGATGAAAAAAAAGTGACAAAGAAAAGTATCAGAAAGATAAAAAAGATCAAAAAAATGCACTAGTGTTGTGTCTCTATCCAAACTTTGAATTGATCAACCAGCTTGTTTTTCATTCTGTGTTTCAGAAGCTGAAGCTCTTGAAAGTAAATTGCCTTCCAACTTTGAAAAGCTGGTTTCTGGTTCTTGAATATCAAATTGTTTCTCACCATCAAATTCCCCAGGAAGCAAGAATGATAATTTCCATCGAGAAAGAAACATTGAGCTTCATTTTCAGCTCAGCAATGGCTTCACGCATTGACAATTTCTGGTTCTCTGTGGGCAGACATAGTCCCAACATCTCTGTGCAAAAGGCAGGACCAAAACAGGTGTATCAGGGTTTCTTCCTGACTGCATTGCAAAGTGGCACAGTTGTATGATTGCAGAGTAAAAGTTTTCCTCCTCAGCAAATTCCTGGTATTCAGTCGATCATGAAGTAGTAACCAGAAGAAGAATCCGTGCTTTGCTTGACATGAAGATTTCCAAATCCAATTGAAATGTGGCAGTGATGGTCTTAGGCCTACCAGGGAGTTGTATGCCTTTTTACAGGAGACTGTGGAGTCCCCCCAAATGTAACTCCAAATATCTTTCTCTCCTTCTGAGATTCTAGTTCTTGCCGGATTGCAAATTTCCTGGCACTGCTGGAACTCATCATAGGCTTGTATAGACAGTGGGAGATGGAACAAATCTTGCAGAGAATGATTATTTATAACATCAGACAGTGTCATGTCTGTTCTCTTTGCAAAAGTGACCAGGTGGGGTAGTGAATGGTGAAGGCATCTTTCATGCCAAAGATCAGACCAGAATAGGACTGTTTTGCCATCACCTAAATTGCATCTTGCCATTCCTTTGAAAGCATCAATCAGCTTAATATGTGCCTTCCTCCAGAAAGAGCCCTCAGGTTGGTTTCCAGATAAAGAACCATCTGAATAGTAAGAACTCCAAACCAATTTCACCCAAGGAATATCATGATCATTGTAAAACTTATGCAGGTTTTTTAACAGAAGTGCTGAGTTCTGAATATTCAAATTAAGCACACCCACTCACCCAGGCCTCCTTGGTTCTTTAGTCTACAGATATTTTCACATGCTATCAATGCTGATCCCTTGGACTGCACATCAGCTGTTTTTTTCTCCATAGGCAATGCCTGAAGTATTTGATTAATTGTGTTTTAATGGAAACTGGCACATCAAAACATCTCAAGAAGAAGATTGGCAAGGAGGACAGCACAGATTTCACCATGAGGAGTTTTCCTCCATAATCCAAGAAGTCCACTATACTGCACAGCCTTCTCTCCACTCTATGTACCATTGGCAGGAAATAATCCAGAGTAGGCTTGGTTAGGCCTAAAGGGAGGCCAAGGTAAGTGAAAGGCAAGCCTCCTTTTTTGCAGTTTAGTGTCAGAGCAAAGTGAGTGAGTCTTTCATCTATCATGTTGATTGGCATTATGCTTGATTTGTGGTAATTTACTCTGAGGCCAGTGGAATCAGCAAAAGTGAGTAACAGAGATTTTAGGCAAATTAGCTGGGTAGCATCAGCTTTAATTACAACAAGTGTGTCATCTGCATACTGTATTACAGGGAAATCAGGACATGCAGGGCAGTTTATGGGCAGAGAAAGGATATTCTGTTGTAAAGCCTTGTTCAGTATGGACTGTAGCAGATAAGTTGCAAGAACAAAAAACAGTGGAGAAAGGGGGTCGCCTTGCCTGACTCCTCTTCGGCAGTAATTTTTTTGCTAGGCACTCCATTCAAAAGAACCGAAGAAGTCCCAGTTTCTAAGATCATTTTAATCCATTTTATCCACCTTTCACCAAAATCTCTTGCCTTTAATATTTCCAGGATGGTGGAGTGCTCAATTTTGTCAAATGCCTTCTCAAAATCCAATTTCAACACCAAGATTTCTTCCTTTGATTGGTGGCACTGATGGAGGTATTCAAAAGCCAACCCAAGTAATCCTGAATAGATCTTTTCTTGAGAAAGCCATATTGATTCTTGTGCACAATTTTCAGAATTATCTTCTGCAGTCTGTTTGCCAGAAGTTAGTGATCAGCTTGAGCACCCCATTGAGCAAGGAAATGGGTCTAAAATCATTTGCATTCATTGGATTATCAGTCTTTGGAATTAGAGTGATATAAGAAGAATTAATGCTTTCCAGAGAAATGTTTCCCTGATAGAAATCCTGGATCGCTGCTTGATATCCTCACTAATAATGGACCAACATTTTTCATAAATTCATTGTTGAAGCCATCAGGGCCTGGAGATTTATCATTGGAAGCTCCTTGATCACATCCTCAATTTCCTTATCTGTGAATGGAATTTCTAGATCTTGGAATAAATCAGCATGGTGATTGGCACCAAATAGACCAGTGAGATCAAATTGCATCGATGTGTTATCTGATTTTCCCATTCTGTCCTTGAATTCATTCCATAAAATAGAGGCTTTTCCCTCATGATCGGTAATATCAGCCTGGTCTGAATTCTGCAGCATGGCAATAAAATTATGCCTCTAACTGATAGTTGCTCTTGTGTGAATTTTTTTGTATTCTCTGTGATTGTGTAACAGGGTGATCACATGGGTTTTTAGAATTTCCCTCAGATTTCTTTCTAGGTCAGAGAGCATTCTTACTTCTTCCATCATGTCCAATAGGCTAATTGTGTCATTTACCTTAGCTATTGTTGCTTGAGGCAGGGCAGATTCTTGGCCCATAATTTCAGTGCTCTTCTCACATTTTTAAACTTTGCATTGACTTTTTGCACTGTCAGTATAACCCACTGGGATGTTCCAAGAATTCTGAACCACATCTTTAAAATCACTATGCTGCAGCCAGTAATTCTCAAATCTGAATAATTTTGCTTTTGGAATTTTTGTGTCAATGCAAATGACACAGGGCAGGTGATCAGAAATTTGTTTTACTAGAGGATATACCATTGAATTCGGGAATGAGATAGTCCATGCATTTGATGTGAAAAACCAGTCCAATTTTTCCAAAAGAGGATCCTGCTGCATATTGCTCCAGTAAATTTTCTACCTTTTAGAGGTAGTTCCACCATGCCTAGGTTACTAATAGCTTCATTGAACAACATCATATAATTTATATCACCACCAGGTTTATTTCTGTCAGAGGGTTTCTGATGAAGTTGAAGTCACCCAGAATAATCCAATTTGTGTCATCTGGCATGTCTATGTTAGCAAACCAGTCTATGAACAGAGCTTTCCTCTCTGCTGTACAGGGCCCATAAATATTTGTTAGGATCCAGGAGTCATTTGATATGTTGTTGGTGAAATTAACAGAAATTGAAAATTCATTTTGAAAAGCCAGAGCTCCCTTCAACAGAGCCTCATTCCAAATAATGATAATTCCTCCAGAAGCACCAACTGACGGCAGATATTCAAACTTATTGAATTTTTTAGGGCAGAATTTCCTGATATATTCCAAGTCAAAGTGCTCTCTCTATGTTTCTTGCAAGCAAATTATATCAATCCAGATTCATCAATTTTACTTGCCAATGCAAGCCACTTTTCTTCAGAATTTATGCCTCTAATATTCTAGTTCATAATTCTCAGTTGTCTATTGTGTATTTCTGTAGTGGGACAGGCTGAATGGACACAATCCATAGCCATAAAAGCAACTCCACAAGTACTATAAATATATCATATATCATTCCACACACATAGAAGAGTGTACTTAAACACAATTGTCATGATAACCACTGCCATATCCAAAATACAGACCAGAAACAGAGTATTATTACATCTCTGATACATAACAGCCACAAATCTCCAGGAGCTGTGACTAACAAAATGTATTGGTTGTGCTATCATTGGGAACTTTTATTTCTTGTTCTTCTTACCCTGCCGTCCTCCAGCTCGACCAGCAGCACCATTCTTTTCCTACAGTTGTGCTTCTTGTTTAGCTTCTTCTCCAGTTCCTTCTCCTCCACCTTACAAAAGGAAGAAGCTAAATTTCTTAGCACTCGAGATTTTAATTCAGGAGGTGCATGATTACATGGCAAGCAGTTCTTATCAGAGCAGGCAATGTGAGGTTTAAAACCATTATTCAGTTCCTGAATTCTAGGGCTTCTCCTTACCTCTGATTCTACCAGAGGGCTTTGCCCTTCCTTTTCCTAGTTGGAGTACCAGGGACACTAGCAATGCTTGTGTTACATTCTTCTGAAGGTCCATCATCCTCTAACTCGACCAGCTCACAAGTCGGTGCATGAATATCCAAACATTTATCAGGTATGTGAAAAATAAAGGTCTGCTCAGATACATCATCTTCACATAGAATTTCCCACAGAGGAGAATTAAGAAATTTCCTTGTCCAATCAAATTTCTCTGGAGTTAAAAGCATCATTGTAATAAAATTAAACCAACTTACTGGGATATTAAAGAATTTCCCAGTGTGGCTGTTTTCCTGGATGTGTGGAGCAAAATATTTGTCCCACAGCTTCATTCCTTGCTCTGAGAACTTGTGAGTAATGTCTTCATCTACAGGGGCAAAAAAGTTCTAGCAACACCTATCTGTAGATGTGCCACACCTGGAGGAACAATGTGAACTGCATTTCCCTCAATATCCATATGTTGTTCATCTTCTAACTCATTCTCTTGCTGCAGCCCTTCCACTTCTTCTTCTGGGATTTCATCATCAGGGTATGCCTCCAACAGGTTCTGCAGACCAGTGCTGAGCTGGGGAGCTATTATCACATTTGCTTGCTCATTTAGAGGCTCATCAACCACCAGCTCAAGTGCTGGCCCATTCTGAATATTCAGCCCATCTAGCTCATTCCCCATGTTTCCCTGTCCATGTTCTGCACCAGCATGGTTAACTGCATTTGTGCCGTCAGATACAGCAGCATCTGCAGTTAAGCTACTGTTGAGAGGCTGTAACCCACCTATAGCTGTTTTCCTAGTAGTGAATCTTTGTCGGCGGCGACCTTTTGTTTCTCTATTTCGGTATTTTTCTGTTTGCGGCACTTCTCTCTGGGAGTTCGCAAAACCACGCCTTATATAGGTGGTTTATGGTCGATACAAAGGCGGTGGCGAAAGAATTGGGACGATCAGACGATCGAGGGGTCAGATGCCCCCTCGACACGCCGGGCCCCACCAGGCGCGCTGAGGTGTCAGTCTGATCTCCGTCTTGATTCCGTGAACTTCTATTTCCATAAAAACTAACGTGCCACACATGTAGGTCCATTTGACGCCGGAAGGTTCCTAAAAGTTTAAATGCATTTCCAGCCTTCCAGAGTTAGATAAAAAAATAATGAAATTTCTTGGAAATCCTGTAAATTATTAAAAATTGTGGTATAATAATGTGATATGATATAAATATAAACTACAAAGTGTGTCGATACGTTTCTGACGTATCATGGCGGTGTAAGCACTCGATAGTATTCCGACAAAGCGACTCCATGCCGTAGACGTGGCAAACTTTTTGTTTGCGACGTGCCGGTTCGGGCGGAACACGCACGCCGTGATGACACTGACGTCAGCGGTTATCCTAATGTGCCTCTGCAGAGCTTGACGGGCACCTTGGCCTTGGGCCAACTTCCCAGGACATACCCGCGCAAGGACATGTTGGTGTTATACTCATCGCAGTAGAGGAGGCGCCGAGAGAAAGGTAGTGCCTCATTTTCTCCACGCGTGAACAGATACACTTGTAGGAAAAAGCCTATAGACAGATGCCTATTAGCAGGGCCCAGGGAGACACACACTACTGCTACTTAGTGGTAACGTGTCGAGCAGGGGTACCGAGGAATGACCCGCTACCAGTAAGCGTGGCCCACCTGAGGGCCTCTATGCAAATTATTGGTAGCGTGCATCTTTGGGGGACGCTACCAGTATGGGACTACTGGTAGCGTGCTGCTAGGAGGCACGCTAGTAGAAAACCATATAGGTAGCATGCCCCAGAACGGCCATGCTACCACTAATTTGCATCGAGGCCCGCGGGTCAGCCCCACTTACTGGTAGCGTGCCACGCCGCCACACGCTACCAGTATGGTGTTACTAGCAGCGTGCTTGGCAGCAGCACGCTACCAGTAAGTCGCACCAGATCTACTTTATGGCACCACCAATCACACTCCCTTCTTCTTCCTTTCTTCCTTTCTTTTGTCTCACTTGCACTCCATTAAATCTCCTCTTCAAGTTAGCTAGCCTCCACTCACTCTCTCTTCACTCACACACACTCTCTCCCTCTCCACTCTCACTCTCTCTCCATCACTAGATCTACTTAATCACCCCTCCACTCACTAGATCTACTTAGTTACACACCCTCCAATCACACTCTCAAGTTAGCTAGTTCATTAATGATGCATTAATATCTTTGTCCACTTACCGATGATGAAAATGTTCTCTCGATCGACGTGTCGGTTAATAAGTGAGTAATAAATTGCCGATGATGAAAATGTTCTAGATGTATGTGGTAGATGATGATGATCTATATGTGATGATAAAAATGATCTATATGAGAAGTGTCGATGTCGGATTATATGTTTGTTTGCAGGGAATTTACATGAGTAGCCTATGTTTTGCGAAATGTCGATTTTTTTCCGTTCCGGTAAATTTCGGGCACACTCAATATGTCCTCTTTTAGGAAAGGTCATGGCGAAATTTTCTATGACTTTGATGCTTCTAATTAATTCTCTAGTTTATACCGTGCAGCGATCATGGTAGATGGAAGAATCATGAATAAATATTTGGCATCCGCGGTGGCCGACATGCTTCGTAATAATCAAAGAGATAAGATGCCCGTGTCGAAAATGCAAAGAAGGATGCTTGATCGACCCCTTTGAAAAATACCATTTGAAGGCGCACCTGCTCATTCATGGTTTCATGGATGGCTATACTCGGTGGATAAGTGAAAATGATGAGGACGTCGATGGGGAAGACATAATGACCAGGGGCCAGAAGAAGTATGGAACGAAGAGGCGCCCGACATGAAGAAGAGGCCGAACATGAAGAAGAGGCTGAACATGGAGAAGACGCGGGCACGCTGCAGGCTCCGTCGCTAACTTCAGTCGTTCAGGACCTCATGTTCGAGACCTGCTTCGCAAGAAGACGACTAACGCCAGAGCTGCTTCTAGAGAGGAATCCAAGCTGGCGCAACTGGAGTTAGATTCGAAGACTCCATTGTATGATGGTTGCGATCCCAGGAGACCCGGTTGAATGTCACGCTCAATCTTATGCAGACGAAGGTAAAATACAAATGGAACGACGCAAGCCTCAATATACATTTGAAGTATCTACATAAAATTCTTCCCGAGGGGAACTTGTGCCCTACAAGTATCGAGGAGGCCAAGAAAATCGTGTGCCCTCTTGATTTACCACACGTAAGATACCACGCCTGCATCAACGATTGCATCATTTATCGAACGAGGATGCGGACAAAACCATATGTCCAGTGTGTAATGCTGCTCGATACAAGACTAGAAAGAAAGCTCCTCGAAAATTGGTATGGTACTTTCGCTCATTCTCCGTCTGCAGTGGTATTTCGTAGACCCTGTTAGCACACGAACACGTCCTCGTGTACCCGCGGCGCCGAGGAAGATACTCCGCAACTCGCACCGCAGGAGGCCGGCTAAAGCGCGATACGCAAGACAGTTAAGCCGGCGCTTTTTATACCCGAAGCCCCGGTTCCTCGGGAGGGACCCCGTCAGAGGTTCCAGCGACTATGGGCTGAACTCGGCCGGTTTGACCGCTCCGAGCTCGGTTGTCGATATTCGATGAACTCACGCGAAGTCGCCGAATAACGGAAGCATGAACAAGGGTTTGAGGGTAAAAAGTAGGGTTGTATTGATATATGTCGATTGTTTGCTTAATTTCAATAGGACATCACCTCTCACATATATATGAGGCGGCTGGACTTCCCGTACAAGTATGGACTTCTACAAGGTTTACAAATCATAGACTAAGTAGAATTCCACCTCTAAACTAGGTAAATTTCCGCCGGCTTCATACTGGACCCGACCCAAGTGTCCGCCTTTGACCCTTCTAGAGCCTCCTTTTGTCCTTCCTTGTTGGCTTCGAACTTGCCTCGTCCTGCACTGGATCCGGCTTATCTTCTGGGTTCCCAGGCACCTTGTTATCTCCATGTCTCTGTGTCTGGCTTCATTCAGCATGGCTTCTAGACTTCTGAGTTGCTGGGCTTTCTCCTGTGCCTGAACTGAGTCGCCGTCTTTCTCTGGGTCGCCACGTACCAGGGCTGCCGCCTTTCGAGTCTTCCCGGGCTGCTGCCTCCCGAGTCGCCTTTCTGGGACACCATTCCCCGAGTCGGCTTTCCAGGACACTGCCTTCCCGGGTCGCCTTCTGAGTCCCTGAGTCATTTTTCCGGGCTGCCAAGCCTTCCCGGGGCGAATCCCAGACTTGAGCCGGCAACTTGGAAAAATGGGTGCTAACAGACCCTAAGGAAGCAAAGCTCATGCGTTGGCACGCGGAAAGGGAGAAGCCAGATGTTGGAGATGATCCGAAGCTGAGACACCCCGCAGATGCATGCTAGCGAGTGGAAAGTATTAGACATTGAATACCCAACTTTCGGTAGAGAACCAATGAACATCAGGTTGGGTGCGAGTACTGATGGAATAAATCCGTTTGGCAACCAGAGCAGCACACATAGCACATGGCCCATGTTTGTATGGATGTACAACCTCCCCCCTGGTTGTGCATGAAAAGAAAGTACATACACCTAAGTATGCTAATTCAAGGGCCGAAACAACCAGGGAACGATATTAATTAATTTGTATCTCCAGCTACTAAAAGAGGAGCTAGACACATTATGGGCTGAGCCAGGGTCAGCACATGGGACGCCAGCGCCAGAGAAGATTTCCTATGAGAGCCGCGTTGATCACGACGGTGCATGACTTTCTCGGTTACGGATATGTCTCAGGCCAGGTGTGCCACGGACATTGCGGATGTGTGAAGTGCATGGATGATACAACGTATGAGCAACTACTGAAAGAGCCCGGGTCTTCGAAAACCGTGTTCTTGGGGCATCGTAGGTGGCTTGAGGATCCGGATGACGTGTGGAGAAGGCGTGGAGAGCTGTTCAATGGTAAAGATGAGACCTGAGGGCCTCCACATAAGAGGAGCGGGTTCAAGATCAATAAGTTGTTGAAAAATTGGAAAGAGTGTCCGGCGCCGGGAAAGAAGCGAAAGGCGCCAAAGCCTCTGTTGAAGGTATGGAAAACGAGGTATGTTTTTTGGGACTTGCCGTACTGGCCAATCCTTGATACGCCTCATAGCCTTGATGTCATGCATATCACGAAAAATGTGTGCGAGAGTTTGCTTGGCACACTGCTCAACATGCCGGAGAAGACCAAAGATGGGAAAGCAAGAAATGACTTGAAAATTTTGGGTATCAGGGAAGAGCTTCACGGAGGACCCCCTAAGTCGTCGGAGGAGACGAAAGGCAAGGGCAAAAAAAGTTAAGAAGTTTGACAAGGGAAAAAAGTTAAGAAGGAACATTATTGCCCCCCTCTTGCTTCACTCTAAGTTAAAAGGAGATCGATCAATTTTTCAACTGCCTTGTAGGTATCAAAGTTAGTTCTGGTTACTCGGGGAAGATAAGCAGATATCTAGACCAGAAGAAACAAAGGTTCAGTGGGATGAAGTCTCATGACTGTCACGTGATGATGACGCAGATACTTCCGGTTGCACTTAGAGGGATAATGGACAAGCACGTCCGTGAAACGCTTATTGGCCTCTGCAATTTTTTTGACGTTATCTCTCGAAAGTCGATCAGTATCAAGCAACTCAAGAGGCTACAGGGAGAGAACATTGTCATACTATGTGAGCTTGAGATGTACTTCCCGCCCGCGTTCTTTAACGTTATGGTGCATCTGCTTGTCCATATTATGGATGATATCATCGATCTAGAGCCGACATTCCTGCACAGCATGATGGCGTTTGAAAGGATGAATGGGGTCATCAAAGGATACGTTCGTAACAGGGCCCATCCGGATGGAAGCATCATCCAGGGCTTTCTGACCGAAGAATGCATCTCTTTCTACACGAATTATCTAGACGTCGAAAACCCTGCTGGTTTGCCTGTCAACAAGCACCTTGGCAGGCTCGAAGGAGTTGGATACAACAATGGCTGGAGGGAATTGCATGTGGACCACTCGGCTCGTGAGGAGAGGTAAAAGGAGCATCGTCGAATGGATGGAGTCACCAACGAGGAAGACTACGACCAGTACGGCGACCCAATGAGGGAACATGACGATGACAATGAAACATACGTCAAAAGAAGAAGCAAGACAACGTTACCTAAGAAAGATCTTCCGTACAAAAGAAAAAGCCACGATGAGGGGCTAAATTATTCAACAAGGAATTAAAAAGGCAAGAAGATCACTGTGAAACGTAGCTGAGACCGTTAAATTATTAATTATGTATCTCTTTTGTATACATATCAGCCCCTCCTCTGTCTCTGGCATGCCCGGCGGCGGTGCGTCGACATTAGCTGAGCTCGATGCCATCACGGTAACTAAGCATCGCAGGCTCAACAGATTTCTTCTTCCTTGCCTTTGCCTGCCATCATTGACCGGCTCTCTGACGCCCTACATGTTTTCGCAGGCGACGAAACTCCATGCATTCTCCTAAAGGATCAGTTGATGGATGTTGCAAAGGGAAACCAAAAGACTACGTCTTCCACGGCAAGCAGATGCCCCCTGGCGTGCTTAGGGTAAACGTGGCTCGTGCCTTACCAGGTCACGAGGATATGGTTCCTCCTGATCAACCTATTTTTGGTATTAGAGACTTTGTATGCATAAGTACTCTTTCTACCTATTCGAGACTTTGTATTAATTGGGTCACTTCGATCTATTTCGGTTTAATGTTCCTACTATTTGGTACACTAAATACATGTTTTACTGTACTGTGTAAATACTAGAAATCCAAAAACAAATTAAATTCAGAAAAAAATTTACTAGCAGCGTGCTAACATGGACACACGCCACCAGCAGCTTCGCCATACCAGTAGCGTGCAGGCCAGGCACGCTACTGGTAGCCCGGCCATACTGGCAGCGTGTCCCCGCGGAGCACGCTACCACTAACGCAACTACTGGTACCGTGTGGGGAGGGCACGGTACCAGTAAATTTTACTAGAGCGTGTTAGTAGTAGCGTGGGGGGGGGGGGGGGGGGTGTCCCGCTACTAGTAGGCAAAATGAGCACGCTACTAGTAGCCTTTTTTCTACTAGTGATTGTAGCGCCGCATGGGCGGCTCGCAAAGAGCTAGGTCCGGGAAGCAGCGCAGCAATGTGTTGTTGCTACTAAGGATAAAACAATGGTTTCTTTATCACATTTCGATGATAGTTTTACTATTTACATTATGTCGTTGTGCCTAAGGCAATACTCTGTTTGTTTGAACTTAATTCTTAGAGATGCAAGCATAGAAGCGGCCTCGAAGTGGAGTATTAGTTATAAATGCGGTACAGTAACGGTCTATATATCTTGGACGTAATGCCTATATGAATATTGCACTGGAAAATCTTTATCATAATTACTTGCAAGTACACTTCTGTGAATTGCCTAGCTGTAATTTGTTTACCCAACATTGTTCTATCTTTATGGAGAGATGCCACTAGTGAAACGATGGGCCCAAGTCCATCTTTAATACTATTTTCAACCTCGTTTTCATCTTGTTTCCTCGCTAGTCCGTTTTTACTTTTATTGTAATTCATCACTTTCTTCCACACCGTGCGTTTAATCCTTATAACTAGCAGAACAGGAAGCTTGACAACCTTCCTGTACGTTGGGGACAAGCGTGTTTTGTGTTTTGTATGCAGGTACCATTAATTTAATTGAGGTGGTGTGTTTCCTGCTGGTTCGATAAACCTTGGTTCTCAATCGAGTAAATACTTGCTGCTGGGTTACATCATCCCTTCCACTTGTGTGTTCCCAACAACTTCTGCGGAAGTAGCAAGCCAATTTCTGGCGCTGTTGCCGGAGAAACACAAGCTTCAATTAAGGGACCTACACTCTTCCGCATTAGTCTCTCATTATCATTCTTGCTTAGTTAATTTTATTTTGTTTTTGTTTGCTTGTTTGCTTTCTTTAAACCTGAAAAACACCAAAAATATTTTTATTACAGCCCCATTGTTTTTTCTGTTTACCTTGCTATTATGGCTACCGCTGCTGAAAATACCAAGCTCTGTGACTTTACAAGTACCAATAATAATGATTTCATATGTACACCTATTGCTCCTCCTGCTACTGATGCAGAATCATATGAAATTAAGCCTGCTTTGCTGAATCTGATGATGAAAGAACAATTTTCTGGTTCATATAATGAAGATGTTACCTCTCATTTTAATAACTTTGTTGAGTTATGTGACATGCAAAAATATAGAGAGGTAGATGGAGAAATTGTAAAACTCAAACTATGCCCTTTTTCATTAAGAGCTAGAGCTAAAGAATGGTTGCTATCTTTTCCTGAAAATAGTATTGATTTTTGGGTTAAATGCAAAGATGCTTTTATAGGGAAATATTACCCTCCTGCTAAGATTATACAATTAAGGAACCAAATAATGAACTTTAAACAACTTGATAATGAGCATGTTCCTCAAGCTTGGAAAACAATGAAATCGATGGTTAAAAATTGTCCCACTCATGGCTTGAATACTTGGATGGTTGTTCAAACTTTTTATGCAGGATTAAACATTATGTCCTGGAACCTGCTTGATTCGGCTGCAGGAGGGACCTTCATGGCAATTACTTTAGGGGCAGCAACTAAGCTCCTTGATGATATGATGGCAAATTACTGTCAATGGCACACTGAAAGAGCTCCAACTGGTAAGAAGGTAAATTATGTTGAGGAGATCTCTTCTTTGAATGAAAGGGTTGATATGATCATGTCTATGCTTGATTCTAAACAAGTGTCTATAGATCCTAATAATGTTCCTTTAGCCTCCTTGGTAGAACAAGATAAGGATCAAGTTGATGTTAATTTTATTTCTCGCAGTAATTTTAACAACAATGCCTATAGGAACAACTTTGGTAATAATCCTAGGCCATATCCTCCTAATCTGGAAACTCCTATGGTAACTCTTATGGTAATTCATATAATAATAATAGGAGTGTTCCCTCTGATCTTGAAAGTGTCATTAAATATTTCATTGCCTCACAAAAAGTTTTCAACGCTCAAGTAGGTGAAAAACTTGAAAAACTAGATAACATTGCTCAAAAAGTTGATAACCTTGCTCATGATGTTGAAATGCCTAAACTGCGAGTTATGCCTTCTAAAGATGATATGAATGAGTCTTTAAAAGCTATACAAGTCGGTCTTGATAACACTGATAGGACGATTGCCATGCTAAAAACTAGATGGGCTAAAGAAGCTAGAGAAGCTGAAATTTGTTCTACCCATAAAAATGCTGAAATTT
Organism: Poa pratensis; assembly: GCA_947311845.1. Taxonomy (NCBI): domain Eukaryota; kingdom Viridiplantae; phylum Streptophyta; class Magnoliopsida; order Poales; family Poaceae; genus Poa; species Poa pratensis. The sequence continues at coordinate 8,555,241 of CAMZMU010000027.1, forward strand.
GCTCTATTCAAGTTAATGAAAATCTTAAAACTTAGGGTTGTAGTGATTCATCTATGAACCATGTGCTTGCTAATAATGAGAAAAATGGGATTGGAGAGGTATCAACTTTATCTAGAGGAGTCCCAAAACATTGGAGAGTGTTCAATCTTCTAGTAACAAAATTGCTGAAAGTGGGTTGGAAGAGGTCGAAACTTTAAATACTGTTATGCTCACTAATTTTGATTACAAGGATCTTGATTATGATGATTGCACCAAAACTGAAGTGATAAAATGGTTACAATCTATTGCAAACTCTCCTGATGTTAGTAAACTAAACATGGCTTTTACTAAACATATCACTGAAGCTTTGATTAAGGCAAGGGAAGAGAAATTGGAACTTGCAGCTTCAATTCCTAGAAAATTACAAGATGGTTGGGAGCCTACTATCAAGTTAAAAATAAATGAATATGAATGCAATGCTTTGTGTGATCTTGGTGCTAGTGTTTCTGCCATACCTAGAGCCTTATATGATGTTTTAGATCTTAAACCTATGGATGATTGTTCTCTGAATTTACACCTTGCTGATTCTACTATAAAGAAACCTTTGGGAAGGGTTGATGACATTCTTATTGATGCTAATAGAAATTATTTGCCCGTTGATTTTACTGTTATGGATATAGAGTGCAATGCTTCTTGTCCTATTATACTTGGTAGACATTTTCTTAGAATGGAACACTTCCCTAGGAAGAAAATGAAATTACCCTTTGAGTCAATTATAAGATCTACTTATGTTTTTGATGTTGGAGGTGACAAAACTTGATATTTGCATTGTGCCTAGCTAAAATGCATTAAAGAAAAACGCTTATGGGAGGCAACCCATTTATTTTCTTTTGTTTGTTTTGTTGAGTCAATGAAGTTATTGCCTCTTGTAGTAACTTCATTTGTATCTTTTGTTTTTGTTTTTGTGCCAAGAGTAGCCTCTAGTTGCTTGAAAGTTGCGAGTTTTGCTTGCTGTCCTGAAACAGATTTTTGGCCTATACTAGAAAAATCATATCAATTCACCAGAACGTGGTATTGGGCTAATTCATTCGGGATAGGAAAGCTATGTTTTATATCTTTCAGACCCTAGTTCCGCTTGCTGTTTTGAGTTACGAAAGTATTTCTTTAAATTTTATCTTTACAGACTGTTCTGTTTTGACAGATTGCTGTCTTTATTTTTGTTTGTGCTTTTACTTGTGTTTTCATAGCTCCTATTGGGTGATAGAAGTTATGAAAATGATTGTAGACAGTAGCTAATGTTAAATTGAGTTCATCCAACTTGTCTCTGCAGTACATGAGTGGATTTTATTTATTGAGTATTAACCCCTCTAATAAGTTTTGTGGAGTTTTGTGTGAAGGAAGTTTTTAAGATTCATGAGAGACATTGATGAGAGAAGATCGAGGAGTGGCAAGAACTCAAGCTTGGGTATGCCCAAGGCACCCTCAAGAACTATTCAAGGAGTCGCAAGCATCTAAGCTTGGGGATGCCCAAGGCATCCCCTTCTTCATCAACAATTATCAGATTGTCTCCATTGAACCTATGTTTTTATTGCTTCACATATTATGTGTTATTCTTTTAGCGTATTTTTGCTTTGTTTTGCTTTTGTTTTTGTGTTCTTGCTGGTCCCTACAATCATCATATTGTGATAAACATGCTTTGGGAGAGTCACACTCCAGTTGATTGTTTATAGAATGCTCATTTTACTTCACTTATATCTGTTGAGCTGTTTGTTTGTATGTGCTCTAGTGCTTCACTTATATTTGTTTGAGCACCTGCATTGCCTCTTTTATAGAAAGGATTAGAACTCTCTTGCTTCACTTATACCCTTTTGGAAAGTTGAATAATAATTCTTTTGGTTGTTTTGGTTAATATGTTGGAACTAAAAATGCTAAGTGAGTAGTAATGGGATAACTAAAAATTTGCATGGTCTTGTAGATCACTGAATTTTGATAACTTGATACCTTGCAATTGTTTTGAGACATTAAGAAATTAATGGTTGAACATGTTGGTAAATAGGTTTGAGAATATTAGTGAAGAGATGTTATTAAAGTATGGAACCGTACCTTTCTACATTAAACAACCTAAATTGAAAATGTTTCTAGTATCATGAAATTTGCTTAGTTGAAAAGCAGTTGAACGTGGCCCGGTTATGCGTAGAAGGTCGAGAAAGCGCAACGGGCTTGTTCTGCGAACCGTTCTCCTTGGAGTGGTTTTAATCATATGTTTAACCTTTAAACTGCTACATGTTTTACAATAAACTTGAGTTCTTTTGACTAATGTTGAGCCTGGTCTATGCACTTCCACCATCCATACTTGCTAGCCTCTTCGGTGCTGTGCATTGCCCTTTCTCACTCTGAGAGTTGGTGCATACTTCGTCAGTATATCCAAACCCCGTGGGAGGACTTCCTCTTGTTCTCCTACACATAAACCCAACATCTTCCTCAAAACAGCCACCATACCTACCTATCATGGCATTTCCATTACCTTGCAACTTCCATCTTACATTACATGACTTGATGTCATTCTTCAGTTTTTATATTGTTTTGTGTGATCATATACAGCTGACATGATGCTTTATATGGCATTTCCACCTTATCATTTATTCCATGTTACGCTAGATCATCGCACATCCTGGTACACTACCAGAAGCATTCAGTTGTATTCATCATGTTAATGATTTTAGTTGAGTTGTGAGTAATAAAAGTGTGATGTTTTCTAGAGTGTTGCCCCTACCGGTGAGGGATAAAAAAAAGAGCCACGAAGGCCAACAAAAATTAAAAAAAAGTGCCAAATAAAAGAGCCATGGAGGCCAAATAAAAAAGAGAGAGAAATAAACAGAGACGGGGCAACATTACTATCTTTTATTCCACACTTGTGCTTTTTGTTAGCACCTGTTCTTCATTTATAGAGTTTTCATATGCTTATTGTTTACACTAGTGGGAATATTTACATTATAGAATTTGGCCTGTATATTCCAATGATGAGCTTCCTCAAATGCTCTATGTCTATATGAGCAAGCAAGTTGGATGCACATCCCATTAGTTCCTTTGGAGAGCTTTTCATATACTTATAGCTCTAGTGCATCCGTTACATGGCAATCCCTACTCCTCGCGTCGCCCCTTCGCCTTTATAAAGTCCCTGACCTAAAACTTCGTAATCGAGAGTCGTTTCGGGAGTTTTCCATATATACAAATCCGCCGCCGTCGCGAAGACGAATCTGGAGCCCTGTTTCGGTACTCTGTCAGAGGGGGGATCGCCACCGGAGGCTTCTACATCACCATTGCCGCCTCCATGATTATGTGTGAGTAGTCCACCCTTGGACTACTGGTCCATAGCAGTAGCTAGATGACATCTTCTCTCCCATGTTCTTCAATACAAAGGTCTCATGAGCTGCCCTACATGATTGAGATCCATATGATGTAATTGCTATTTGTTGTTGTCTTTGTTAGGATATGATAAATTGTCACTTTATGATCAGATCGTCCATGTTATATATTGATGCTACATGCTATCTTTATTTGCTCTATTTCTAGTCTTACATGCTCTTCGATCTATGTGTTTACTTTGGCCAAGTTTATATTTAGATCTCCAAGATAGAGTTTGGTGTATGATAGTGGGTTCAACCGTGCATATTCTATACCCGAGTGACGGCATACGGGCAAGAGATGCAATGTGTTGTTGCTACTAAGGATAAAACAATGGTTTATTTATCACATTTGGATGATAGTTTTACTGTTTACATTATGTCATTGTGCCTAAGGCAATACTCTGTTTGTTTGAACTTAATTCTTAGAGTTGCAAGCATAGAAGCGGTCTCGAAGTGGAGTATTAGTTATAGATGTGGTACAGTAATGGTCTATATATTTTGGAAGTAATGCCTATATGAATATTGCTCTGGACAATCTTTATCATAATTAGTTGCAAGTACAATTCAGTCAATTGCCTAGCTGTAATTTGTTTACCCAACAATGTTCTATCTTTATGGAGAGATGCCTCTAGTGAAACTATGGCCCCCAGTCCATCTTTAATACTGTTTACAACCTCGTTTTCATCTTCTTTCTTCGCTGGTTCGTTTTTACTTTTATTGTAATTCGTCACTTTCTTCCACACCGTGCGTTTAATCCTTGTAACTAGCAGAACGGGAAGCTTGACAACCTTCCTGGACGTTGGGGACAAGCGTGTTTTGTGTTTTGTGTGTAGTTACCATTAACTTAATTGAGGTGGTGTGTTTCCTACTGGTTCGATAAACCTTGGATCTCAATCGAGGGAAATACTTGCTGCTGGGTTACATCATCCCTTCCACTTGGGGGTTCCCAACAACTTCGGCGGAAGTAGCACATGCCACTAGTTTTATCATAGTTGACTTGCCTCTGTTTTACCATATTTAACTTGCAACCGTTTTAAGTATATCTAACTTGATTATTATATAGTTGTGGTACTGCCTATGATGAATACAAGCCGTACTACTATGTTAATTGGGTTTAAGATTTAGGGTGAAGGATTTGTTTCTAATTACATTATATTCAGGACCTAGATCTTATATCTTAAACTCTATTTATATTCTAGTGGGGTTATATCTGAGGCTTACACATTACATTAAGTTTAGTTGACAATTTATGTTAATGTGCTTATCCTTGTTATGGTTTTTTGTAGGTAACTTGGAAGTTTACGTGAAACAATAGTATGTCACGGTGACACTGCATAAAAAGGGTTTTACAGTTGAAGGAATTATTGCTATATGCACAAGTTCTTGCTTCCAAATCGTTCCCGGGGACAAAGCTTGCGGGAGAGGCTTTTGGCAGTCTCCCATTCCTATCTTAGTTAATTTTTCTGATCATCTAAAACTGTATTTATGTCATTATGGATCTTCTTTGGCTCTATTCTTACTATTCATGAAATAATGCGCAAACCGTCGCTGTTGTGACGTTTTGGTGCACTATACAAAACACTTTTTTAATTAAGAGTGTTTTGCACAGTGTGACCGAAATGACACAACGGAGACGTTATTATATTTCGGTGACACCGTCCAAAGAAGGTACATGGCCAGGCTATTGGACAAGTAAGCTACAGTTAAGTGTTGAACATCTTCTGTCCTGTAGCGTGCTAAACTGGTCACATTGTGTAAGATATGTGTATGTTGTGTAAAGATATGTGTATGTTGTGAACTGATCACATTGTGGAAGATATTGTTCCTTTTATTTGATGTATGTGCCATGAAATATATATTCAGTTTCTGTTATTGATGTATGTGCCATGAAATTTATATACGTGTCTCAATGCAAACGAGTGGAAATAGTAAAAGCGTTACCGATGATCCATATCTTAAGGCAACGGAGATATGTTGAAGACCATTGCCAATAGCGGGTCTCATCGGCGACGGTTAAAGCCTCTGTTGCACATGAGGGCCTCCACATCAGTGACCGGGCTCGGGACACATAGCCATTCTCCGTTGTCGATGGGTTTTTTGACCCGTGTCCATAGAGTCATTCTGGACTACATGTGCCTTTGCTTCTATGATCTTCCAAGATTTGTCCATCAAGCATAGTAATTGATGAAATTGCATTATGTCAATGTCTTTCGGTAGCCATTAGATTTTTTTTTGTATTTTCATCTCCAAAGGTCACCCACCTAAGTGTGCATCTTTTTCTCCAATACTCATGTTTGTAAGATAAAAGTCTTATGATGTGAGCTTTGAGAATTTTCCGGAAGTTCCATTCAGGTTTTGACAGAGGCCTCAATTCTTCCAAATTGTCAATCCGTTCTAATACTTCATTGCAATTGTCAATCAAAAGGGATATATAGGAAACAAATTTGCTCCAAGTCTTCAAAGCACGCCTCACATTCTTCAGTTTTGCACTCATAATAGTTGCAGGATTATCAGACCTAATTTGAATTGACCAAGGTGACTAAACAGTCTCTTTGAATCCTGGATGATTAACCCAAAAAAATTCAAACTAAAACACCTTTGTTCTAGGAATATGTGTTTGTATAGACACTACACATGGGAAATGGTTTGAAACAGGTCTAGACAAGGCTCGAACCGAGGTGTTTGGATATGTAGATATCCAATTATTTGAAGTTAGAAACCAGTATAATCTTTTTAATAAAGGGTCTGCATGCATATTGATCCATGTGTAAGAAATATTCTCTAAGGTTAGGTCAATCATTTGTTGAGCTCAAAATATTGTCGATATTGCCTCCTGGCCTGTTTCTGTCATTTACAGATCTATAAAAGTGAAATCATCGACAAGTAGCCAATCTTGGTCGTCCTCTATTTGAAGCTCATAAAGCCAATCTACAAAACCATTTCTTCGTTCACCCGCGCAAGGACCATATATGTTCAAAAGATACCATGTGTTTGGAGATTGCGTGGAAGAGAACTTCAAGGTTATTGTCCAAAGTGAGACTATGAATTATTTCTCCTCTGAAAACTTGATGTTCCAAATTACAATAATACCGCAAGAGTTACCTTCCGAAGGAAAATATTCAATTTTTTTATCTGGATAAAAATTGTGAATGTAAGAATGGTCAAATTGTTCATGTTTGGTTTCTTGCAGAAAATAACCGAGCAACCACACAAATCAATATGAGAATATAATGCATTATGCTTATCGTATGCATTAATACCCCTAATGTTCCAGACCATAACAAACCATTGTCTTAACGAAAAGTTCATCACAAAATACTGATAAAAGATTCAACTATGTTCAATGAGTAAAAAAAAGGAAAACCAACTTATTGAAAAGCCCATAGTCCCAGAAAGAGATATGGATAACTTGCAGCAGATATTTATTTATTATCTTGCTCTTGGTCCTCCTCCTCCTGGTCGGATGAATTAAGCTTGATATTAATATATTTTAGTTATCAAATAAATTACAAAGTTGAACTTTAGTTAAATAAGAATGAAGGGATTGTATTCATTCTGTAGGAAATCATTGAAATATAACACCTCGTTTGCCCTCTATGAATTGGACCTAGAATTCCAGAATTGGAACATGGGTTACACAATATTCAGGGCCGGCTCTGGCGCAGGGCAAGAGGGGCGATGGCCCGGGGCCCCGCCAAATTTGGGGCCCATAACTGGGACGTATATACTAGTGGCATGCATTACCGGAGACACGCCACTAGTAGTTTTGTATAAACTGCCTGGATTATTACTGGTGGTGTACAGAAATGAATCCACACCAGCGGTAACACATAAACGACATAGAAAAAATGGCTAGAGGCCCACTGATTCGGGGCCCATTTATAGAGTTCGCCCCGGGGCCCCAAAAATGTTAGAAACGGCCCTGACAATATGAACTTTCTTCTTGGGTAAAGGAACAGATGACTCGGTCGATTTCTGTACCGCTCTTCTTCCTTTGCACTCGAGGACCAATGTCCAACTACCCCGAGGACACCTTCGCACGCCTCTGTTACCTTTTGGGAGGCCTACGCAGTATAGAAACTGTCTAGCTGAGACTGTCCCTTGGCCCGCCACAAGAAATGGGATCACGAATTCCAATCCAATTCCAGACAGTGAGAATATGACTAAACTAATTATTCGCTATCAAAAAATAACCACATGGAAATCAAGGTCCCAAACACTCATGGGACGCAAATGCACGAATTAATCCACCATTAAGCTTAGTTTTTAATCCACCAATTACCTCATTAATTCAGTGGAAACTTTATAGTGTGAAGGAGGGGTTTAAAACTAAAACACTGAAGTTTTTACAAAACCAGCATATACAAGTAAGTAGGACCCACTTGCACGAATTGATTCCCCAATAATTTCAGAGTCGCTCCTCGACACGTGGATATTGTCCATCAACTTTCAAAAAAGAAATCGTGAACATTTTGTAGAGTGAACGCAAAATTGAAAATTTAAATATTGAAGTTTACGAAAGCGTGTGTGGGACATACTTATACGGTATGATCCACGGTAAACTCAAAGTAGCTCCTCCGCATGTAGACAGTGGTTGTCAAATTTCATTTGATTTCGAGCAAATTCTTCTTTTGCGAACACAAGGTTTAAATTCTGAATAGAAAAATTCACTTAATGAATAAATTCCATTTCCGTGTGACATCCAAGCATAAACTTTGGAATTAGATGGGGTCAGCACACAATACCATCATGATGAACTTCTGTAGAAATGAGTACCAATGGTTCTGTTGCCATTCACCAACAAATCCAACACTCATCGAAATTGGTATATTTACTCAGGTTTCATACATAGTAGAAACATGAGCACAAATTTGCTCCTAAATAAGAAGGATGTTATAAATCTGTTTCTAGCTATACACAATCACACGTTAGTGCATGCAAAGCTTCTACTTATGAAACCTCCCTTCAGAGTTTCCATTCACCTCCTCAGCAATGAGGGCTAAATGTCTGTTTTCATCTGCGTGCTTGCCTTCTCAAACTCTGCTAGTACCTAGTGTCTCTCATCAGAGCATCTGGATGTCACCAAATTAGATAGCAATGGAGGCTTCCTATTTGGCTCCATACACAAGCATGTGCACTACAAAATATTTTGGTGAAGACAATCAATTTGGGTAGGCTGGCTTATATAGGTCCACAAAGAATATTTCTGAACAAATATAGCCTCATCACTCGCTATATAAAAGATGGGAAAAACGGCGGCCTGAGAGGCGCCCAAGTTACTGTAGCTTCTACAGTACGCACTGTAGAATTGAAACAGTACCTACAGTGCACGGTGGGCCCCACACGTCAGCGTCACATCGCGCTGCCGCTTTTTGCGAAGAAGCACACGTGCGGGCGAAAATTCTATGTTGTTCACAGAAAATTCGGCTCCAGGGACCTATTTGCAATTACGAAAAAGTTCAGGTTGTTTTTCGTAAAAAAACCACGAACAGCCCCCTCCTCCTCTTCTCTCTCACCCGCGCGAGCCGAGCTCGCCGCCGGCCGCCGCGCTCGACGCCGCCGTTCCAGTGCTCCCCGCACGAATCCGACGACGCGCCGTGCTCCGCCACCGCTGCCTCTCTCTCCTCGCCGGAAATCAGTCGCCGGAGCTTCGCGCACGCACCGCAATCGCCGCCGCACTCCCCGCGGTACTCCGCCGTGTCCGCGCGCCGCCGGCGTCGCTCCGGCGACGTAAAGCCGGCGGCGCCGCTCCGTGCGGGTGCTGCGCGTTGTGGCGCGTCCGACGCGCGGCCGAGCGCGTCCCAGCTCGCGCTGGTTCGCCGCCGGCGTTGAGGTCGCCGCCGCGCCGGATTCGGCCAGATCCACCATGACGTCATCATGACGTCACGGTGGGTCCAACATGTCAGATTTTTTTTTTTTTTTGTATTTTCCCTTTTTTTTTTACAAAATCGCAAACACTTAGAGTTTTTTTTTTTCCCGTATTTTTTTTTTCCCATTTTACAATTTCGCAAACACTTGGAAATTGCTAAACACCGGAAAAACAAAACTACTAGATATGTCCACGATATAAAACGAAATTGCTAAACACCGGAAAAACAAAAACACTATATATGTCCACGATGAAAAATACAATAAATATGTCAACGTGATCGCAAAAAAAAATGGATGCTCGCTATTTATGTCATGCGATCGAAATTCAAATTTGCATGTTCCATATTTTGAAGTGACTTCAAAATTTCCCATTTCGTAGAAAATTTGCATGTTTCAAATTTTGAACATATCAACATGCACATACAAAAGTATTTGCCGTGGTCGTCGCCGGCGCGGCAGTGTCAGCCCTGTGCCACCTCTGACGTCATCGTGACGTCAACGTGAGACTCCGGCAGCCCAATAGCGGCGGCGCCGCCAGCTACGGGTAGCTTGCGTCGAGGCGCGGCCGATGCGGCCGCTCCCGCGTCCTGCGTCGCCGTGAATCGACGCGGCAAGGTCGCCACCGCCGCGGCAGCTCCACCCACTGATGACGTCACACCAACGTCACAGTGGGCTGGGCTAGCGAGCTGGGCTGGCTGTTGGGCTGGGCTGGATGCTCAGCGGCCGTCTCGGGTTTTTTTCTCTCTGTTTTGTTTTTCCATTTTCTAGAACTTTTGTTAGTTTTCAAATACATATCCAAACCAATTCATCCCAGATTCAAAAAAAAGGTAAACAAAATGCGATATTCACTCCAAATACTTTGGGACCTTTTATAAATTATTCCGAAACTTAAATTTTTTGGTATAATACACCGTAAACTTCTCTCCCAAATAAATATAATTGGATCAACAAAACAAAAAAAAACAAATAGCACACCCTTTACATATTTCCCAACACTTTATAGATATTGTTTTAGCTCATTCAGACAACTCCAAAAAAAAAACTACTGAATGGTGTAAAAACAGTAGCTTTAATTGTACCTTAAACATTTGAATATTTTATACATTCAAAAGCCTTCCAAAATTGACACCGAATTTGAAAACTTTCCAATTTGCCCAAAATTCGAAATCTAAACAGTTTTAAATCCTTAAGTTTTCTTTGCAACTTGCTAATTTCCAAAATTGCACAACTTAAAAATGTGAAATTTCCAGCTTCCAAACAAAACATAAGTGCCACCTATTTATGGCAGAATACACACATATTTAAAATATTGAGACAATTCAAATGCATTTCTCCTAAACTCAAATAAATTTTGCCTCTGGAATGCAAACATTCGATTTCGAATACCCAAATTTTGTCACCATTCAGAGGTGATACAAGTGCATTTCCTCTAACTTCAATTAAATATTGACAGTGAAATACAACCATGTTCGAACATTTCAATCTACCAAATATTTCAAAATTGCACAACTACCCAACTTGAACGAACTTCAAAATCAGAACAATTTTTACCCCTCACTTTTCGTCGCATTTTATTACTTTTCAAATCTAAACACTTTAAAAAATGTGAACAATTTAATAATTACAATTTTCCCACAATAACACAGCTTGCTAATATGAATATTTACAAATTTCGAATCCCTTCGCAATCTAGCAATCTTTCTAACATAAAAAAAAACCAGATTGAAAAGGTTACAAAACGAATTTTTCCCTGAAACTAAACCAATTCCGACGACAAGATTCTTTGAAATACACTAATTTCCAAACCTATACAAATTCCAAATGAGCAAATAACTATTTATTCCAAAGCAGCCAACATACAACTATATTTGATTATTTTAGTTTAGTTACCATATAAATTATGGATTTGAATTTCCAAAACACATGATTGCCTAAATAATTGCTTGACTATATAAATTTAGTTAGCATATTCAGAAAACAATATAGCTAAACTCTCTCTAATTATGGATTTGAATTTCCAAAACGCATGATTTCCTAAATATTTAAAGAAAATACAAATTCACTCACTCCAACTTTACATTCAATTTAGCTAATATTATACAACGCGTTTCTTCAAATTATGGAGTTAAGATAAAAATCTGTGACAAATTACAACCATATTTGACCACTCCAATTTATATAACTAAATTAAATCTTTATTCAAAACCACAAGCATATTTCATTTGAACGAATCTTTTCTTATGGTCTACAAAAAATATGAAATATTCGGAGTTTTATTTAAACAAAAGAAATATATAAAAAAGAAAATACTTTTTATGCAATGTTCCAAATTCTTAAACAAATGATAATGGAATAATTTTTTTACAACACTCAAATGCTTCATGTCTCACTTAATAATGGCGTCATTTATCTAAGAACTACATGTATTATTCAACTTTACAATAACAAAATAGAAAACATGCTCTCAAGTTGCAATTTGTCTAACATTTGAGCAAATATTCCGATATTCCGTAAAATAAAAACCAAAATGCTCATCAAAAATAACCGAAGTGCACTCAAAACAAATACCAAATTTGTTTCAACATTTCAATTTGGCTAGCAATTCAACTCGACACGAGCAAACTTTCCCCAAATATGGAATCAAATTCAAACATGTTCACTTTTCCTAATCTCAATTAAATGTTCACGTCGAAATACAAACATGTTTGAACTTTTCAAACTACTAAACATTTGAATATTGTACAAAACATATAAAAAATTATCGTCAAAATTGCTACATGCTCACACAAAAGTAAAAACATGTTTGAATATTCTAATTTGGCCAAAATTTGCGCAAATATTCCGACATCCCATAAAATATATAAAAAAAAATGCTATAGAAAACCTGTTGTCTACATATATCAAAAATGTAAATCTATTAATTCATCAAGAATTTTCTATTCAAACATACTCATCAAAAAAAAAATGAAGACATACCAACATAACAACACACAAAAATACTAACATTACGTGCCACATTGCCGAAAATCAAATTCGAAGATTTCAAAAAAAATGCCTTACAAAAGACACACATTTTGTCTTCATTTCAAACAATTTAAATCTAAACATTTCTCTTTTTAAAAAAAATCCAAACCATCATCAAAATTTCACATCAAGGGCGCGGCGTGCGCCGCGCCAAATACCACTAGTTCTTGTACATACATACAGACGAATAAACTCCAGTTCTCTTTATTTCCTTCTACTCGTATAGTTGGTGACAAAAATATATGGCAAAATCGGTCTTTGGCAAATAGGTAATCACAGGATTGCGCAGTTGGTGGGTTCGTCACAGACGACCATGTGCGAAGGGTACTGGTGGTGATAGTAGTAACCAGGGTACCAGTGCAGCGGCTTCCCTTCGACCTCCTCCTTCTTCTTCTTGTCCTTGACTTCCTCCACCTTCAGGATGTTGACGTGGACATGCTTCTTGCGCAGGCAGACGACGAGGCACACCGGGTCGACGTTGCCGTTGCCCACCACCTCCAGCATGTCCTCGAGTCGCCTGTTATTCCCACCGAGATCACACCTGTGCGTCCGCCGGCATCCATGCATGCATGTTAGTATGATCACTGTCGACGCACAGATCAAAGGAAAACGTGCCGAAGAATTTGCTCCGGCGGCTCTTATCGGCCGTTTTCGCGTGCATGCATACCGGCCGTTTTCACCGCCGTGGTCATGGCTTTTCGCCGGCTCTTATCGCAGGACATGCTCACCTGGATGACAATCTTTTGCTGCAACAACGACAATGGCGGGGGGAAATCTCCTAATTAGATGCGAAAGGGGGCATGTGCATGCATGCAGAAACTGAAGAATTTCCATACCTTCATTTCGGTGCTACTTGCTCGTGAGATGCCAACAATCGAGGAGAATATTAATTGGAATTCTGTAGAGAGAACACTAATGGCCACTTCTGTTATATACACATACACGCAGTCCATACGTGGACTCAGGCCGAGGGTGATAGCAGACCTAGGAGCGATCCCAGCCACTAGCTTGTTGTAAGAACATTCCAAGCTTGTTAATTTTAAGAAGATTCCGAGCTCACGGTCAGCAGTAAACTAGTACAAGCATTCAACAAAATAGGTACCCACGTAAACGCGTCGCGATCACGAGTGCTAGCTAGGTTGCTTATTCCGGTCGGAAGACTAGCTAATCGTACTAGGTTGATGTAAGAACATTCCGAGCTGAGCTCACGGTCAGCAGTAAACTAAAGCATCCAACAAAGTAGCTACCCAAGTAAACTCGTCGCGATCACGAGTCCTGGCGGGTTGATTATTCCTGTCGGAAGGCTAGCAAATTCTACTGGAGTAGGTTGATTATTCTAGGCATGGACAATGACTCCTCGGCGAGACAATGACTCCTCGGCGAGACATGCGCGAGTAGCCGTACGTGGCCGCGCGTACGGCTGCCCCTCCTTCTTTTAGAACAATGCATATTGCTTATCTTGTAGTACTCCATGCATTATAAAGCAATCAAAGTTGTACCTTTGTCCTAAGTCAAAAAAGTTTAAAGTTGACATAGAAAAATGTAGAATTGGTATCAGCTCGATATTATTGTATTTTATTTATTAAAGAAATGATGAAAGTTGAATTTCAATTAAATTAGAATGAAGGGACTGCATTCTTTCTGCAGCAGAGCATTGAAATATAACACCTCGTTTGCCCTCTATGAATTGGACCTAGAACTCCAGAATTGGAACATGGGTTACATAATATGAGCTTTTGACTGCCACAAGAATTGGAATCACGAATTCCAATCCAATTCCATGCAGTGAGAATTTGATTCACCCCATTATTCGCTGTCAACAAATAACCACATGACATGGGTCCCAAACACCCATGGGACACAAATGCACGAATTAATCCGCCAATAAGCTCAGTTTTTTAATTCATCAATGAGCTCAGTTAATTCAGTGGAATTTTATGACAGTGGACTTAGTTCCTACAGGGTGCGTTACCGCCAGCATCCGACCGCCGGCACATCGCATCAAGATTCGGTCAGAGATGCCTGTCATGGTAGTTTAACATGTTTTGTTAAGGCTCGTTCTGACAAGACGTCCTTATACGTACACGGCAGGTACATGAATGGAACACACGGCGTGTACGAAGTTGTACCTTTTTTCTCTTCTGCTACAACCGCGTCATGAGCATTCCGACGTGGGGTATGCTTTTCTTTCTCTGTTCCTACAACGGCAAGCATTCCCCCTCCCCTCAAGAAGCCCTTGTAGAGCCCCATCAAGAACTCGTGGTCCAGCTCGCCGCCCTCCGCCGTCCGACGCGTGTCCTCATGCACACACCTCTGTGGCCATGCTTGCCTTGAACAAAGTCGCCTGCGATGCTGTCTTCTCGGAGGTCGCCGCCTCGAAGCGTTCGTCTGGGATGTCGTCTGTTTGGAGCCCATCGCCTCGGACGCTGTCGACCTCGGCAGTGAGATGTATGTCGAGGATATGAGACTTAGACGAGGCCTCAGACGTCGTCAACGAGGGCGCAGCGTGATGGCAACAATCTTAGTTGTGTACCACTCGTCAGCATTCCAAGTGCAGAGTGATGCAGCAAGCGAATGTTTTTCCCACAAGAGTGACTCGGGGTTTAATATCGATCATTAGGGAGTGAGAAACTTCTCCTTCCTCCCCTTAAGTATCTGCTACAAAATAGGAAGAGATTGTTTGTGTCCCCAACTCAACCGCGGGGTGTCAGCCAACACAGTTATTAGAACGAGATTGAAAACAAAAGTGCAGTAAAAGTAAGAAATGTATTTTGTGATTTTCGGAGTAATTAACAACTAAAAATAAAAGGTGCAGTGCAACAAAGTAAATGGTGTTTCTTATATAATCAAAGATGGACAAGGGTTCATGGGTTCACTTGACCTCTCTCTCATAAGCATGGTGGCATGAATATAGCACATAAAGACAAAGTAAATAATGATGCAACTATTTTTGTTTATGTTTGTTTGGCATGTTGTATGGGCATCACGTCCTAACATATAGTTGATGCAACGCAACTCTCTAATACTCCCTAAGCAAGTGGGTTGTTCGCGTGCCATAATGAAGTGTAAACACGGAGTATTGTTTTAGGTAATGTCACGTGATGTTGGATGATCTCATGCGTTTCCTTGAACTAACAAGCGCCACTTTTTCTGTCACTAGCCAGACAAAATGTCATCACATCCATTTATCCCTAGCGAGATAGATGTGGAAAGGTAAAAACACAGTAGTTCCCTAATTTTCTGTCACTATCTAGTTGTTATTACCTATCTTCTCCGACAAATGCAAACATTCCCCCTCTCAAGATTTAGTATACTATTTCGTTCAGAACAAGCATACAAGAACGGGGTAGAAATGGCGCCGCTTAATTTATGTTCACAAAAACCAGGCTCGCTAGAATGGCGCCGCTTCGTCTCTCCGGAACCTCCGGAGGTGAACGGGCGATCTTGAGAGGGAAGGAAATTTCCAGGCCAAGTTTGGATTCGATTGAGTTAGTTTACAATATCATCCGTGATCCCCCAACGCCAACAGATCCTAACACTATCGTTCCATCAAATTTCTTCCCCACCGCCGCCCGAGAGAGACTAATTAAAGGAGCTCAACCCTGAACTCCAAAAATCCCCAAAAATCACTCGATCTTCTTAGAGGGAAAATCCGCTCTTTCCTCTCCGGCCAACACCAAACCGTCCTCATCATCACTACCACCAGCCACTCACCAGCCCCACAGCCCCCGTCGTGACACGCGAGGCGCGAACCGCGGGAACCTGTACCGAAAATCTCGCCCCCACAGTCATTGTTCTTCAAGGCGATGACGCGATCGTTTGCCATACCAAGACACACCTATGTGTCAAATATGGGCACATTATCACAAACTATGCCACGAAAATGATCATATCTTGGTCATTTGTCTCAAAACTTATACATATTCGTAGACGATAGACCTTTTTGTGAAAGAATTTTTTGGAAATTTCGTCAAAACTCAAGTTTATCATTTTTCCTACCAACTAATACACATCAAAAGATTCCATGCCAAAGGATTTCTTTTTTTGAGTATTTGTTCACTTTCTTTTATTTTTTTTGAAAAAACGGTCAAAATGGTCGCCGTGTCTATTCAATGAAAGGGGTCGAATTTTTCAAAATTATCGACGGTTCTATGATATAACCACTATTTGTGTACCATAAAATGATTTTTGTAAAATTTTCAGAGCAAACTATCACACACTTGTAGTTCAAATTTGAATTACTTTCGGAAAATCGGCATAAAGTCGTTTAAATAGGCGAAATTTGGTAGAAAAAGAGAAAATTCCTAATATTTCTGTATTATCCATCAAATATGGTCTACTTTGTGTGAAAATTGGATTGATGCCGTTTTACAGCATATTTTTTGCACTTGCTTCACAAAAAAGTAGAATAATGGCATATGATTCTTTGTCGTGTGTTTTTCGAATGCACATGGCAAAGGTTTTTTTCAGACACACGGCGAAGTATCTGTTATAACGGTCCCCGGTATGTGTGGAGAGAACGTACATGTGTTGCCGTGCGTGGCTATTTGCCGTGTGTTTTCCTATACGTTTGTCGTGTATACTTATTTGCCGTGTGTTTTCCTTAAACTGTGCCGTGCCTTTTTCTTTGCCGTGTGTTTGCGTGGACGATACCGTGCACCGAAACTTTGCCGTGTGTATTTCCGGTAGACTTTGCCGTGTTCCGCAAAACATGACACACACGGCAAAGAGCCGACTACACGGCAATGATAGATTTTCCCGTAGTGTAGAGAATATGTATTTATGGGCAAATTATTTTGATTTTTAGCAAGTACTCATGGCATTGCTTACACATGCAGGGCAACGGCATACAATCAATTACTGGAGCATGTCATGGGTAAATGGAAGACTCGGTTGTCCAGTCGATTTGCATCGGCAGCATTAATACATCATGACCCTTTTGCAATCAGTTGGCCTTGCAATTCATGTATTACCTAGAAGGAATGAAATGGTGCAGGTAAACTATTTTATTTTGGAAAAAACACATAATATATTGTCAGTATTTGTCTATATGCAATCTGTAGATGTAGATCGCATGCTTGCAATATGGACAGTAACAGTGGCGGAGCTTGCCAGAGTCTGCTTGGGGGACAAAATGTGATATATGAGTTCCTAGGGGGCCAAAACACACAAATCCATCTAAACTCAGCTCTCAAAAAAAATTTCTTCATGGATTTCCATAAGCTGGGGGGGCGGTGGCCCCCCTGACATCAACTAAGCTCCGCCACGGATAACCACTTCCGACTGAACTGCCATTGCTAAACAATCAGGTACATGTTATATGAGTGACCAAAACTTAACTTCAAAGGAGCGACATATTTTTGATAATCTGTAATGCACATTGCTCTGAATGCAAATGGGAGCAGGCTGACCCTGTAAAGACCAAAGGCTGTGCTGACCTGTTTTTGCCGTCTTGGTTAGGAATTTCATCGAGCATCTGAAGGGTGTATACACCAGCGATAGAGGTGGCATCAGGTGACACGGGGAGACGGGCACATCGATCAGGCCGGGTACTGTCTTGCAGCGACGGCGTGCAGTCAGACGACAGTGGACAGGAGGGTCGACACACATCCTGTTCCAATCGGGCCGGCGTGCTCCACGACGTCCACAGAATCCTCCAAAATCCGCTGCTGGAGAGCCGACATCTGCGCTGCCCACTGCAACTCGGAGCGAAGACCTGCGCCTCCGCCGGATGATTTGGGGCTGGCGCGCAGGAGGCAAACGACAAACACGCGCACACGCGTTGCTAGTTCCGTGATGTGCAGCGCAGCGGATCGGATTTCCGGCGACCGCTCGATCCAGCTCTGATACCAATGTAAGAAATTAGGATTGGAGCTAATTCGGCCTACCCTCTATTCCTCTACCGCTCACAATGCATATTTAGCCTAAATGGTGAGACCTTTATATAGACTGTAAATTACAGATAACTCAATCTGTTCCCAGATAGGACTCGTGACTTGTTAGAACGATCACCATATCTAACAGCCAATTAGCGAGCCTATTAATGTTAAACTCGGCGGCGACGTGAATTGCAGCGGATCGGATTTCCGGCGACCGATCCAGCTCTGATACCAATGTAAGAAATTAGGTTGGGAGCTAATTCGGCCTACCTCTATTCCTGTGCCTTATCGGTGTTGCCGCTCACATTGCATATTAAGCCTAGAGGGTGGGACCTTTATATAGACTCTAAGTTCCAGATAACTCAATCTGTTTCCAGATAGGACTCGTGACTTGTTAGAACGACCACCATAACTAACAGCTAATTACCGAGCCTATTACTGTTAAACAATTAGGTCCCAGCACGCATGTGTGAGTCATGCGTAGGCTTTAACAATCTATAGAGCCAATCCTATGGACAACCTGACATTCCACTCTATACTGTTCCCGGGTATAATTCCAGCATATTCATATATACTGTGTTCCAGTATAGACGTGCCGGTTTTCTTAAGTATATTTCCTTAAGTACTGCACATCAATAATTACCTGTTATTTCCGTGACACTTCCACACTGAAGTTTAATTCCGGACAATGTAGTAGATATATAAAATATTGCAAGACACAATTCCTTGCCGGATAATTAAGTCTCGGTCGATGCTCCTTGTTGTTTTGAGTTGTTACATTTGAGCTAGCTACGATCGAGGTGATTCATTTTAACGCGTATGGTCACAGAATAGACTCATGCCCCGGCTTATAGTATGCTGCTTGGAAGGCTTTGGATTCACACGTCTGGTGCTGCCCCGTCTTGTTTTCTCCGCATCAAAGAGTCAAGTATGCTGTTGAGGGCCATGTGGTAACTGAAAAAAAAGAAACTTTGTTTGTCACTAAACCTGCAGATAGCGACGTAGCTGATGTTCTTTTTTAAAAGGAATCGGCCCATGCAAGGAAAATTAGAGAGAGCACGAGCGGATCGATCGGAAGCTAATGGATTTCATCACGTCGTGCACCTCACGCATGCATGCTCCGGACTCCGGAGAAGAGATAAAAAAAACGTAACGGCAGATGGACGTACGCACACGTAACGTTCAACGAGATCCGTCTCCAAGCTTTTAAAAAAAAAAGGAGATATACGTACGAGCGGAACCAAGGGGTGCGCTACCAGAAAAGAAACAAGTCTCGATCGCCAAAGACGTGAATGCTCCTTGGCGCGACGTACAAAGATATGTATTTTTTAAAAAAGACATGTATTTTCTCGTCCTCCAGATATACTTACCAATCTACTCATCTTCCTCTTCATCTGCAAGGCCGTCCTTGCAGTAGTTGAGGAGAATCTGAACAATGCCGTGAGGGCGGGGCGACCCTGAAGCATTCTGGTCCCAGGAGATGTGTCCTCTTTCGCACCACTTTTAAGCCGTGTGACCGTGTGGTACTGGTATACGCAGTTGCGGTGGACGGACGGGATCTTGTCCGCCTCAACAGACAGGCACCTCCGGCCGCCGAAAAACAGCGTGCACCCCCAGCTGAACATCGACCCTGTAAACCTTGACATCTTTTCGCCGTCGGGGGCGAATCAGCAGCAGCTCCCCCGCGGACTCCATCAGAAAAATACCGGTTTCGGCCAGGAAGTCGCCGGCCCGCTTGGTTACCAGCTCGCCGTGACAGCGCCGCTGATCTGTAGTATGAACGAACCTGAAGATGTACCCGTCCGTGTCGAACATGTAGACATGGCCTGCGTGGGCAAGGATGGTTTGAAGATGGAACAGGCCGTCGTTGTAAGAATCGCCGTGGAAGTGCACCGGGCGCGGTTTGCTGGCTGGACCGGCGACGAAGTACACTTTGGTGTCGTCGTCTTCGAGACCGAAACACACTTTATAGCTGTAGGCGTAGTGGAAGACCAGCGTTGGTGCAGGGCCGGTCATGGCGGCGATTACCTTGTCGTTCCGGTGAATCGGTGCAGCAAAACGGAGCAGGGAGCCCGTGAAAGTGTCGAGGACGTGAGTTTGGTGCGGTGAGATCTTCCCACGGAGGACGAGGAGGCCATCGGAGGCCGCAACGATGACGTGGTCGCAGAGCAATGGGACACGGCGGCGCACGAAGCGCCCCGCGGGGACGTTGACGAATAGGCGGCGGCCGTCACTGTCCTCCTTGGAGTCCTCGTCGAGCATGACCCATTGCCTAGGGCGGAAGTGGTGTTCATCGTCGGCCCCTTCCCAAGCGCACATGGTTTGGGGATGGCAGACCGCCAGTTGTGGCAGACAGCGCGCATGTCTACGTAGCTGTCGATGTCGTTGGAGGCTAGGAGGACGTTGCTGACGCGCCGGAGGAGATCTGACGGAAGCGCCGACCAGTCGGCCATGGTGGGTGTTGCTCTGAATATGATCGCTGCACAGGGGACAAGAAGAAAATAGGAGCGTCTTAACCGGTTAGGAGATTCTCCAACCCATATGGCACACAACCCGTATCTAACTAGCCAGCGTGTTCAGGATGAGGAGGCTGCTATGCAAGATTCTGATGAATGTTGCTGCATTCTGGTGCCTGATAATCACTCATTTCCAGTCCGCCATTTGGTAATGATACCCGGTGAAAATTTGTGGCCGACTTGTCTGGTACTGAAAGATTATACCAAAGCCGGCAGCACCTAGGAAATACCGTCACTTTTTATTCTTATAAGCTGTTGTTTGCATCTCAAAGGACGACAATTAAGGTGATGAGCACCTTAACAACTGGGTCAAAATGAAATTTAAAAAGCGCTGTCATGCCGAGACACAAGTTATTTCAAAACAAGGCAAAATCTTTGTCTTATATATTGATATAGGAGGAGCAAATACAGAGTGACCTAGGCCATCAAAAAGGAAAAAAGACCAGTCTTATAAGATTAATCGATAATTTCCTCTAGTTTTTTCGCACTGGCAAGGATCCAATTTCTCCTTCTCGCCGTAGTTGTAGGTGTAGGATTAGGTTTGAGGTGTTGTCCTTCGTGGCGATTGGCGAGATGCCGCACGGCTCTCCTCTGCTCGTGCTCCTGCCAAGCATCTGCAGGCCATTTTAGTCGCTCTCCGGCAAGCTCTCGAGGTGGAAGCTTGGCGGCGGAGTGGTGGCCACAGAGGGTCTCTCGAATAATAGCAGTTCTGGCCACTCTCTTGCTCTGAGGTGTGCATCTACTGGATTTCCTCTGGCCGGCCGTGGTGGCGAGGAGAGGAAAGAATATGGTGGCCGCATCAGCAGTGGTGGAGGTGGTGCTGTGGGGTTTCAGTCGCCGGAGCTCCCGAGTTGCTCCTGGCGGACGGCGGAGGAGATGGTGCAGTTGTTCATGCTCCAGTGGATGGAGGCAGCGGGCTGCGTCGTTTCCTCGGCGACCTCTTCAATAAATCTCGCTTTTCGCGTTTCCAACGGCGGCGCCGCGGACTTGGCTGCTATCCTTGCAACTCGCCATGGTGGCGAGGGAAAAGGGGAGCACCGATTTTGTGCGCACTTGCGGTTGCAGCCGCACCAGGGGAGCAGTAGTGCTTCTCCAGGGAGCTCTCTCACGGCAGCGTTCTTCTCTCTGCCGTCCACTATGGTCGAAAGGCTCCCGCTCCCGCCTTCGACGTCGGCAACGGCTGCTTCCG
The DNA here is from genome assembly GCA_947311845.1 of Poa pratensis. Classification (NCBI taxonomy): domain Eukaryota; kingdom Viridiplantae; phylum Streptophyta; class Magnoliopsida; order Poales; family Poaceae; genus Poa; species Poa pratensis. The sequence goes on from CAMZMU010000027.1 coordinate 8,577,106, forward strand.
GCCGGCGTCTAAAGGACATCTACAACCTCCAGGCTGTCATGCCATTGCGGAGGCCTCTCGACGAAGGTGCAGCAAGCTCCCGCCTCCCCGTCCCAAGTGGCGTAGTCCCCGGCGACGTAGAGGTTGGCTGCATCAAGCTCTGGTTTCGTCACACTGGAGAAGGAGCAGGATCCAATTGTGTTCCTCAAATTTTTCTCAGGGTCCTTTGTGCAAGTTGGAAGGGCTTGTGTGTAATTTCTAGATTTTCTGTTGCCTTATCTGTAAAATGTAAACTATTAATGAAGCATCTCGGTCCTTCGACGCCGACCCCCTGTTCAAAAAAAAAAATTCGGGGGCAGGGTGCGCTCGCTTCGTCTAGAAGTTTTTTTTTGTTTTGAAACTTTCGTCTAAAAGCTGCAGCTGCACTTAGTTTTTGGGAAACTATTTTAATCTGATCGGATACCTATTCTGATTGGGTGGGCTCTGTGCACGATGGCATCAAGATAACTTTTTTTTTTGAAGGATGGAATCAAGATAATTTCATTTTCCTCGACTCATTATTACAATTCACAGTACATTTTTTTTTTAAATTACAATTCACAGTACATGGCTACACTAAAAGCCAGAAAATGGAGCCTTATGACGATAAGCCGGAACAAAAACTAAACACTGCTTGTTCACAGGGTTATCTCCTTCTCCCTCTCTCACCAATCTCCGTCATTGCCTCATTGAACCGCTTGACGTGATCTACAGCTGCATTGCGGAACAACCCAATGTACTTGGCACCGGTCACCATGTGGTACGCCCTCGGCTTCCGTTGCTCAGGTGGATCATTCGGCATCACATACCCACCCAAATAATCTACGTATATTTCTATGAAAAGCTTCCAATATCATTGCCTCAGCCCCTCTTAGTTTTGATAGGACCTTCCCGCATCTACCTCAGGCGTCTCTTTTGGTTTACTCCATTGTCTCAGTTATTACTCTGGAACTCTTTTTTTAATAGGACAACTGTTTGCGGAAATCCACTTCGGGTAATAGGTGCAGATGCACCCACTACCCAAAAAAACAATTTTGAAAATGTCCAAAAATTTAAAGTAAAAATTTCGCATACACGTCAAGATATTTTATGTTACCACACGAAGTTACGTGAAGAAAAAATATTTTTTGTGACCTGTGCAAAAAAGACAAATCCGGACACACCAAAATGTTTTTACACGAGCCTTTTTTTTTGTCTTTTTTACACAGGTCACAAAAAATGTTTTTTCACCACGCCATTTTTTGTGCAAACACATAATGTTCTAATGGACATCCGAATTTTTTGTAATTTTTTAACATTTTGAGAAAAAACTAATTTTCTTTACGTAATAGGTGCAGATGCACCTATGAGCCAAATCGCCGCCTCCAACTACTTGGCACATCATACCTAGGACATAATTATATAGCGGTTCTGAACCATCTGGGAAATTTATAATACGTGGGACAGACATGACTATGTGATAGCTAGGTTCATGCAATCCTTGTGTGGCCATCTCGAATTCACATCATCTCCATCCTATCAACAACATATATAACATTTTACCAGAAAGATCATCATGTAAACTGTATCGTGTGGGCAAAGATTTGTTCAATTCAAACTACAAATGTTTAACATGAACCTGACACCCTGGGCCCACATGTCATGTGACATTGCCAGTAAGCCTCACTTGTCAGTCTAATTAAGAAAATCTAAAAAAAAAACATTTGTTGGATGAGGTGGACATGGGTCCCAGCTGTCAGTCTCTATTTCTTTTCTCCCTCTCTCTGACATCAGTTGACAAGATTACTCCTCACCGGCTTCGAGCCGAGCATAGCTGCGGCGCTGCGCCATGGCCGAGCGCCTTGCCGGAGATCCCCTGCTAGCTCAGTGAATAGAGCTTCTGGATCACGAGATATGGATGTTGCCACTGTCGCGCCCGCGCAGTTCCAGTGTGACATACCCCGCATCTCGGACGAGGCCATCGACAGCGGCGCGGCGACGGAGCTCGATGCCTCTGCGAGAACCCGCCCGCACGTCGCCGCCCGTGGTGAGGTGGACCCGATGCGCGTAAGCGAGCAGGACATCGCCGAACCTCCGCGTCCAGGTTCAGAGCCGCACGTCGTGGCGTGGCATCTCGATGACCACGGCGTGGAACCTGGGCACCTCCTCCGGCTCCGCATCGCACGACAACATGTTCTCGATCACGCGGATCCGCCACGGCAACGACGTGTAGGGCTCTGGCACGCTGAAAATCTCCAGGGGCACTCGGACTCGCGGCCGAGGCAGAAGGGGCAGGACCGCTTGGGGGCGCCATCGGCGGGGACATGGCTAGCATTTGCGGGACCGTGGTACTTGAGGTCGGTGGCGCGCGAGCAGGAGGGCGGCGGCCCTGCCGCTTCCCAGCCGCGGATGTTTCTCCGGCCGCCCGCCGCTCCGTGGTTGCTTTCCGCCCGCCGCTGCACGGCCTCGTCGCTGCTAGCAGAGAGAGCAACATCAGTGCAGTCTTGATTTTTAATAAACTAGCAAAGGTGGCCCTCGCAAATGCGAGGGCAATGTCTGAATGTGCCTAACAACAATTTGCATCATATTGTGGAAACTTATATAGTTTTATTCACATTAAATATTTCCTTAGTCACCATAAGTATAATAACAAATTTAATTACTTTGTACATCCACCTATATTATTTTGGGATTTATTTTGTACATTTCTATTTGATAATAGTGTGTTTTATAAAATGTATTGATTCATTATGTCGAACTGTATGTTTTGCATGGTCGATTGTAGGTCCTTTTAAGAATCCATCCGAGTCTCCTAAACACTTCCAACAGACCAACTGAACCATTGCAATGTAACATTGGGGCTTTTATTTTGCTATTGACCTCAAGTTATCGTATCCCGTTAGCTAGGGCTTTATACGGTCAATGCCTATACCGTCAATTTATCTAGAAGTGACAATTCTCTGCTGTTAGTTACTATATTAATCAGACACGAAGTCCTAGATACATACAAATTTAGATAAAGTTGTGACATCCTTTTATGGACGGAGGGAGTATAAATTTTGGACTAAATGTATGCCTTTTCTCAGACTTTTAGGAATCTATCTGAGTTTCGAAAAACCTTACAACAACCCAGTTGAACCATTGTAAAGTAACCGCGGGGCTTTTATTTTTCTAGTGATCGAACTTATGTTACCCTAGCGCATTAGCGGCTGCTATATACGACCGATGCCTATGCCACCAATTTATCTAAAAGTGACCAATTTGTCCTTTCAGTTACTATATTCTCCCACCATATGTGCACGCCACGTATAATATTTGGAGTAAATATAAGTATTATTTATGGGCTGGATTCATACAGTATCCATGCATGTCTCTCCTTTTGGTTACTGTTAATCTAACACAAAGTCATATAATGTTCAATCCAAATGGCATGGAATTAATTATAGCAGTATGTGCCATCGTGAGTGATATAGCCCGTGGCCGATATGTGCTCGTACCGCATGTGTCTCTGATGGTACCCCGAGTAGGCGTCAAGAAGACACGTCAACTTTGATCCAGCCATTGAATCGATAATTTGGTCTATCCGCGCGGTAAGGGGAAGGAATCTTCTGGGCATGCCTTATTTAAGCTCGTGAAGTCAATGCACATCCAGAGAGACTTCCTCCTTCTTTCTTAGCAATATCCTAATTCGCAATCTATGTGGATCAAAGTTAATGTGTCTCCTGGGCGGTAGGTCAGATCTGTCTCGTTGTCCTTGTAGCGGGTCTTGATGAGGCTATGTTGACATGTGTTCGCTAGGCAGAATAACAACAATGGTTGGGAAGGAAGCCGTGTTGATTTTAGTGTGTTACTCGCGACAATGTCTAGCTTGTTGAGATGGTGTTGTATAGAATAAAAAATGGTTGGTTATGTCTATTTCTTCATGTCTATTCATAAACTTTTAATAATGAAGTAATCCATGGAACATGTCAGGTGTTGTCCCTCCATTTTTTTTCCTCGATAGTTTGGCAATAGAGTGGTTTCGATAATATATCTTGTGAGGACTGTGCGAGTGGCACCGCTGTGAGTCTGAAAACTTGGAGTTCTCCACTTAGTTAACTCTGCGCAATTTCACAGACCGGCCAAAATTTTAAAATCATACATTTTAATTTATGTACTACTCGATCATCTGTTTCATTTTGGCCAAGCTGCAACCATGTTGTAGTGTAGCCCGCACTCTGTAACCTAATACACGCACATGCGTGTGTATGTACAAAAATCAGAGCGCATCCATCAGTATTGTGTTTCTTTTCTCCTTACCAATCAACTTGGAGCTAGCTTCCCATAACGATCAGCGTCAGAGTTTTTTTCTAGACATACGTGTGCACTGTTAGCTGCTAGTATAACCAAACGATCTGTTTTGGACTTTTTTTTTGGACCATGCAGCTTGTCGGAGTTGCACGTACGGTTATACGACCTCGTCGTAACCAATCGGGGTTGCACCGGCCGGTCGTAACCAATCGTGATTACAAAGAATTAAATAACTCTTTATGCTTGATGTATAAAACGTGTCAAACGGAAGTCTGTACTGTTACGTAGTTATTAACCGTTAATTAAATCTTAGCCACTCGTTTTAGATCTATCTATCCAAAATAATTAGAATGATGTGGATTAACGTGATGCCTCGAATAACTAACTCATTTTCCTTTTAGTATATAATAGATATTTTTATTTTTTAATTGGACTGACAAGTGGGGTCCATAGTCCACCTCACCAGGCATCACTTTTCAGTTTTTTATTGGACTGCCAAGTGGGCCCACTGTCAGTTTCGGTGTCAATTTGTCATCAGAACCGGATTTGGGTTTCTTGAGAGAGGCAGAGAAAAAGGGTTAAAAACTAATCTCTGTATCCGATGTAAAGATTTAAGTCAACGATTATATACTATGCCCATTCCCAAACTTATTGGAAATGGTTAAAATGTACCTTGCCATTTTGCTCCTTCACATTGGCATGGGAAACAGATGCTTTCTCCGTTTCCAATGAGGGTTTGACTCGTTTTTAATGTGTCGTTCTGTACTAGTGTGCCCTACCCGGCCGGCCGCCTGGCCGCTTCCCAGTCACGGATGCTCCTCCGGCCGCCCGCCACTCCGTGGCCTTGCGGCCCGCCGCTGCACGGCCTCCTAATCGTGCCTATACTTTTCATCGCCAACTACTCAGGTCCACCCAATCGTGCCTATACTTTCAAAAATGATTTTAAGCTGTCTATTTGCATAAAGTCAGTTCGTAGGATGGTCTGACAAAACAAAATCCTGCCCTTATTGATGGCTTTGAAGTTACTAGGACAGAGTAGTTGATGCATAGGGCCATTTGTGCATTAGAAAAAACTCCCTGACCGATCTCACTAGCTCAAATCATCTTAGCATTTAATCAGTTAACAAGGCCGATGTTTTTGGTGCACCGACACAAGCTAATGTGCAGATTAAAAACATGACGAGGTGCTAAACAAAACTCGTTTAAAAAATCCAAGCGAAGCGAGCCTAGTCTCAACGGTAGCCACGTGCCCGTCAAGAACGAAAAAAACTGATTACTAACAGCGAAATTCTCAATGGCCTAAAAAATTATTCGATGAAAATCAATTCCGTAGCAATGCACATGCACATTTGCTAGTAGTAGTATATATTTAATGGACTGATGCCACTTCTGGTAGTACTATTGGCCCACATAACATCGCTCTTCACATCTGTTTTTTGGTTTCGCGCTGGGTCACGTCTCCTGCGAGAATATACCTCAACCCTTCATTTGCTCTACCGTTGTATCTTGGGAGATGATTGTCAGAACTTCTCCTGCGGGAAATGAAGCGCATGAGAGGAATTCCGGCAATTAGTGCTAGTATAGCACCACCGAAAGTTGCCCGACCATTGGCTATGCTTGTTTCGGCGCTGGGTCCTGTTGGTGGTCCGTGTTGGTCTTGGCTTGGAGCCTCTGAATTCTGAATCATCTGTGCTTCAAGGTCGTCCTCACGATCTTCTTCGTAATTTCTCCTGGCATCCTGACAGTTCAACTTATCACCGCCATCGGTGCTCTTGACATCTTGACAGTTCAACTTGAGCTCGCCGTTAGGTTTAAACCACTGCTCAAGGCTGTGCGGTCCCAACCACCGCTTAAGGACCCCCCCTTCGACCTTGGTGGAGTGCTGACACAGGATCGCCGATGGCAGTTTCGTGACCCAATTGTCCAGCCGAGTCGGCTGCGTTAAGGAATTAATGAAGCTCCTGCAAAAGATGAAATCTCTTCCGTGCGCGTACAGAACCGGCGTCCACTTGGACAGGGTCACATATTGATCTTTGCTGGCTGGTGTCATTGTCCCAATGACCTTCTTAGCGCTGAGGGGAAACCAGCAAACAATCGCCAGAGGTGGGTTGAAGGCAAAAGTTGGGAGGTCGATCTTCTTCTCGAGCATCGCCCGTCGCCCTACGTGCAGCGCCAGCGAAGCGCCCTGCGAGTGCCCGGTGAGCCAGACACGGTGTTTACCGTCTGTGAGATCCATAACCTTCTGGTAGGCTTGCTTGAAGCGGTTGGCGTACTCCACGGCGTTTACCCCGATTAGGCAGTTCAACCAGCCATCCTTGACGGTCCTGATCCATTTGAAACACCATTCGGTGCCTCGGAAGGCGATGATGATGTCCGGGTCATCCTCGTGGACTCTGTTCTCGTATTTGTAGATAGCAGCATACATGTCCCCATTGTCCTTGAGCGGCTCCTCATGGAGGCTGAAGCCTGTATTTCTGAGCGAAAGATCGAGGGCCGTGACATTATTGTCCCCGCAGTAAACAGTACTGACAATGCGGGCCAGACAGGGTCGGCGTTGCTCCTCAATAATCCTACAGGATATCCATATTAATCAGCATTATACTAGCTAGGATGCCATATTGCATGCAGGCCGGCATTGTTCAAGTCAAATTAAATATATTACCAGTTGATCGCTCCGCAGTTGGTAAGAGTGGTGGGATGCTCGCAGCCGTAAGGTTCCATGGTGACGTTATCAGCAGGAGAATCCTGGTCGCCGTGGTCGTCGGTAACAGTGTTGTCATCCTCGGCAAGATCAAACAATCCGAATATCTCGGGCGCCTGTACATGCACAATATATATCAGCCATTTCTTAGCTTATTACTACAACGACGAAGAAAATTTGCGAGTCATACTGTTACTACGAATACGATACCTCATTAACTAAATCGTTGCCGTTCGGCACTGCCGATTCTTTGAGCACGCCTGGACGATGGATGTCGTGGAATAGACCGCTGATTCCCTGTACACCAGACCAGTACATGTAGGTGTGAGCGAATTTCTCACATCTTTTATTTGTACCCACCAACGTTATTGTTGATTAATCAAGAAGCACCTTAATCTAAAAAAATGTAGTTGCGACCGATTTTTCTATATATTATAAGCTAGAAGGTTACTCCGCGCGTTACAGCAAAAATCTATCGTGTAATTGAAATAAACGGTATAAAACCCACTGCAAGATTCTATTGGTCATAATAGTCGAAAGCCTAAATTTTATCGACATAAACCGGTGTATTTTACTGCGAAAATGTTGATGTGGACAATTGGTTAGCTGAAAGAATAGATCATTTGTATAAATTGCATGTAAACATAAAATGTAATAAATGTGTGTTAGTGAGGATGGCGTGGACAATTGGACTGTTAGAATAATATTGAATGACGTGCATGGATTGCATGTTGAGATAGACTATCATAAATGTATGTTAGTCCGACTTTTCTTTATAACATATAGAATTATAAAGCAATACTATTTTTATATTGGAGATTTCACAAAGTTGACTTAAGGACATGAGTTACTCTAACAGTGAATCATAAACAAGGCCTCGATTTCAGTTGTAAAGAACAATGAAGACCCAATACCTATAGCACATTAGAAGGGAAAGGAAATGAAATGTACCTTTGGACATGTGTTTGGCTAACTAATTTTAATCCAGATGAAAATTAATTTAAATTTTCATTCAGTTGAGGCCATCCACATGATTTTGTACTAGTGGAATAATGTTTTTACTGTGCAATTTTCATACGCTACGCCTACGTGTATAATTTTTTCTCAGTTGCAACGCACTTACACCTCATAGGGTGGACGAATCGCAGTGCAAATCTGAATGTTCCAAAATGAGCTATAAATTTATGGCCGTTAATTAGCGAAACTTAAACATAAGTTCGAAAAATCTAGCCGCACATATGGCCATTAATAACGCTAGTTATGAACTATCTAAGGTGTACCTGGGTTTTTTTTGTCTAAGACAATAAAAACCATACCTCATTTTTGGGAGTAACTAAATCGTTGTCGGGCAGCACGGCCAACCCGTGCAGCACGTCTGGATGATGATTGACGTTGATGGTGCTCTTGTGCTGCATTTTGTTCGAGTGGATGATGTATTGATCCTCATTGGGCTTTCGGGCAGCCTCGTCGAGACCGTCGATTCCCTGTACACCAGATCAGTACATATAGTTGTGAGCAAATTCTCCACATCCTTTATTTGTACCCACTAACGCTATTGATTAATAAAGAAGGACCTTAATCTCAAAAAACTCTAGTTGTGAGCGATTTTTCTATATATTATAAGTTAGAAGAGGGTACTCCACATGTTGCAGCGGAAATCTTTTAAGAACTCTAGCGTGTAAATGAAATAATGGTATAGAACACACTGTAAGATTCAATTGATCATAATAGCCAAATGCTCTAACCGGTTGTGTATTTCACTGCTAAAATATTGATATGGACAATTGGCGTGATGTGAATAAATTGCACTGAGATAGAATATCATAAATATTTGTTAGTGGACTTTTCCTTTATGAGAGATATTGATTTTATAAAGCAATACTACCATTTTTGCAGTTGAGATTTTACAAAGTTAAGGTAAGGACAGTTACTATAACAATAAGTCATAAACAAGGTGTCTATTTAATTTGTAAAGAATAATGAATACCCAATATCTATAGCGCCTTAGAATGGAAAGAAAATGAAATATACCTTTGGGCATGGGTGTGGCTAATTCTAATTTGAATGACAATTAATTTAAATTTATATTTAGTACACGATTTTGTACTAGGGGAATAATGTTATACTATGAAGTTTTCTTACACTATGTGTACCATTTATCTCAGTTGCAACGCAATTACAACTCATAAGTGGACGAATCACAATGCAAATCTAACGGTCCTTGATTTTCATTAGCTCTTACTTTATGGATATTAATTAGCAAAACTTAAACATTAGTATAAAAAATCGAGCCGCAAATATGGCCATTAAATATGATAGTTATTAAGTATGAAAGGTGTACGTGGGGTTCTTCGTCCCAGACAATAAACACAATACCTCATTTTTTACGGTAACTAAATCGTTGACGCGTGGCACGGCCAACCCGTTGAGCACGACTGGATGATAAGGGACGTCGACGGTGCCCACGTCATGCGTGTTCTCCAAGCGGACGGTGTATTGATCCTCACTATTCCACGGGGCCGCCTCGTCGAGGCTGCCGATTCCCTGTACAACAGACCAGTACATTTAGTTGTGATTGAATTCCCCATATCGTTTATTTATACCCCCCTTACGTTATTGATTAATAAAGAAGGACCTTAATCTCAAAAAATGTAGCTGTGAGGAATTTTTCCAGAAATTATATTCGAAAGGGTACTCCGCGCGCTGCAGCGGATATCTATTTAAGAACTATTGTGTAAACGAAATATATGGTATAAAACACACTGCAAGATTCAGTTGGTCACAATAGTTGAATGCTTAACCAATATGAACCGGTTGTGTATTTGACTGCTAAAATGTTGATGTGGACAATTGGTTAGCCAAAAAGAAGATGATGTGGATAACTCGCATATAAACAAAAAATGTTATAAATGACTGTTAGTGGGATGACATGGACAATTGGAAGGCTTGAAGGATGGATGATGTGGATAGATTGCATGTTAAGTTAGACTATTAGTTTGTTGAGTTTTTGTTTATATAATATATAGAATTATAAGGAAATAGTATTTTACAATGGATATTTAACAAAGTTAACATAAGGGAAGGAGTTGCTATAACAATAAGTCACAAACACGGCGTAGTTTTAAGTTGTAAAGGACAGTGAAGACCCATTGCTATAGCACATTGGAATGGAAAGGAAATGAAATATACCTGGTGTGAGCATGGGTGTGGGTAATTCTATTTTGATTGACAATTATTCGGTCCATCCACAGGATTTTAGAACTAGGGGAGTAATGTTTTTACTGTGAACTTTTTATACTGTGTGTGTCATTTTTTTCTCAGTTGGAACATTTACAAACCAAAATTCTGAGTTGCAACACACTTGCTGTGGCCATTAGTTAGGGAAAGTAAACATTACAAAAAAAAAGTATCGAGCCGCGCATATGGCCTGTAATTACGCTAACTATGAAGTGTGTAATTAAGTACCTGAGGTTCTTCCTCCCAGACAATAAGCACGGCTATGCCCTTATCCTCGTTGCGCTCTGTGCATTTGTACGAACCCTTTATCGCCTTGAAACGGTACTTGCGAGTTGTGCCGGCATGGACGGTGTGAGTGTGATACTCCGTGTCCCCCGTTGTGCGTGGCGCACCCTTTAGGCCCAGCCGCGTGAGCATCAGGGGAGGCAAGACGGGGCGTATGGTGGGGCCATAGTTCGAGCCAGCCTGCATCAAACATGAGAGAGTACAATTTATCAGACACGAAAAGCTGAAGAAACTTACTTTGGTGGTCACAATATATGCGAAAAAATCGATGCCTCGTGAGCGACGCTCCCGTAGATGGAGACACTATCGGTGCCGCCATTGCTGACGACGACTAAGACATAGTCATCGTCCTCCGCGAGGATGGAAGAGCTCGGGTCGAGGTGATCCGTAATGGTGACGCTGAGCATGTGGTCGTCTTGTGCGGGGGTGTCGGGCACCGGCATGTCTTTTGCAGATGCCAGCACCAAGAGGATAGGGAAGAGGCGCAGCAGGAACCGCGGAGCTCGTGAAGAGGCCGGCATTCCCGCCTTGCGTTCTGGTGACGAGCTGTAGCTAAGCGGAATAATGATTCAGAGCGCCTGCCGCTGAGACTTATTTATAGCTGTATGTTTGTTGATGGTTAGACCTCATCTATGTTTGTCGTCAGGTGACCCCAACCCTGCCTCTGACGCCATTGTCGAATAGGAGACGAGAGCTTTAGCAAGTATACGCGCTTGGATTGGATCCACCACACGCGCGAAGGGACCGGGACATTGCCGCACGAGCACGAACTAGTATATTGCCGAACCAGCGAAGCGGCCAAACGAATTCTAATCATAAACTTACAACTTTTTTTTTCGAGACTTTCATAAACTTACAACTAAGTTTGTCCGGATGAGCTCTCTCAAATTTATCCAGATGAGACATAGTACATGACCTGTCATCAGCACACAGCCACACACAAAGAACATAGCCAGTCCTTCAAATCGCAAATTAGTCCTTCGCCCCGCTTTATAAATAAAACCCAACTGGCCACACCGATACAAAGTGATGGGTAATCCCCAAACAAACAGGTCAACAAGAAAAAAAACGACAAGTGAGATGGTGCAAACCACCAACTCAAAGCCGAACATTAAAACATGAGACACTACAACTAACGAGAAGCGACCTAAACTTCCGAAAAGAACGGAGTCACGCGCCTTGCAGGAACACCGAGCCCGATGCTCCGACCATAGCAAGCTATCGCCGGAGAGGGCCGCCTACCCTCTCGCTCCGCGCCGTGGAGCACCGATCCCGCCAACAACTAGCGAGTACCGAGGACGGTGAAACCGATGGCACGTGTAAAGGATATATAGGAGGCCAACGAGCCGAAGGCGAGGAAGCTTCATGCCAAACTAATATCCAACGTACTGCCCCAAATGTAACCTGAGCTCCCCGACGCCCCCAAGAAGGTAACGACGCAATGCACCGCCGACACCGAGCCTACAACAACGGGCTAGGGTTTTCACCCGGAACCCAGTCACGGGGAGGATAACAACGAACAATGCCCCCAAGAGGGCAATGACACCCGCAGGCATCACCTCGTCAGTGCCAAAGTGCGGAGCTTTCGCTCGGATCCTCACCCCTGTCAACTAGGATATAAAGGGACCGACCTGATCACCTTGCCAGCATGAGGCCTCCAGATCTTGACCAGGTAGTCGCCGTTACCAAGCCACGCCAACACAAGGACAACCCGCTGCCAATCCCCTCGCCATCCACATGACCGAAGGGAGGGCTACCACCGCTACGATGTTTTGCCTACCAAAAAAGCACCCATGTAGCCTCTCCATCCATGGCCGCTGCCCAGGCATCCACGATCTCACACCAGCGTAGCAGCACACACCACTACGGCGAGTCCAATAGCATGAAGGGAGTAGGTCGGCGCCGAATCCAAACCCGCCCGGTCAAGATCCTGCAAGCACTCGGGTGGACAAGCAAGACCTTCATGGCAGTCAACGAGTCACTGCGATACGCACACGAAGCGACCAGCAACACCCAACGAAAGGGCCTATCGGCGGACACCGGATCTTGGCCCGCCTGGCTAGATTTGTGCCCAAACCGCACTGGTGCCTGCGAGGTCCACAGCCGCACTGCCGCAGACCCCCATCACAATAGAGCCCGTGGTCCAAGATTGGACCACGATGGGCCCATATCTAGGCCACAACGTCCACGTCGCCGCCTACCGGCACCCCGCGCAGCCTGCCCCGTTCCACCCCGTCATCACCGCTGGCATGCCTCGCCGCCGTCATGCCTCGTCAACAAGCCGGCCAAGCATCAGCGCACCGCCGCCTCCATCGCTGCCCCGCACATCCAGGCCGACGGGCGGGTAGAGTACGGCCACCGCCAGCACCGCAGGGGCTTTGCCCCGCGGCATTCGCCAATGGTGGCGGAGGAGGGCGGCGAAGGGAAGGTCGGGGAGACGGGCACACGAGGAATCGCCCCTTGGTTGTCTGCGGGGGGCGACCAGGGGCACCACCAAATCGCAAAGGTGCAAACTTAATTTACTTAAACAAATACACATCATAAAATATTTGGCCCTCACTTTCGCATGTTAATGCAAGAAATAGAGTCACATAAGCGACATCTAATGGATGGCTACAATCACAGGGGTCGTCGTTGACATTGTATTGTTCCGGACAATAAATAAGTGTGTTGAGCAACCATCCCTCAAAATAAATAAATAAGTGTGTTGAGCAACCAACCCGTAGACCACAGTACGATTATACCTCACACGAATCACATAATGAACACTGTGTATTTATTTTGGTATTGCAGTACCAGCGTGCGGCCGAGCTACTGTTCGTCCTCAATGGCGCGCTTTCGACCGGCTTTGTCGACAAAACCACAAGCTCTACATGCAGGACCTCTCGGAGGGCGACTGTCCGAGTTCGCCAAGGGTCTGTTGCACTTAAACCTGTGAGTGGTTTTTATTAACCGGGTTAAGTGGTGTGGATTTGTGTTGTGGGTTTAATTGGTTCGGTTTGATATATTGGTCAAGCCAGCTAACAATTGGGTTTTAGGATTGGCTTGGTTTTATTGTGGAAAGAGTTAGTTATAGTTGTATCTCGGCCTAAACAATTCGGTTGGCAACAGTTAATAACTACTCTTTCCTTTTCAAATTAGATGATTTTCATTTGTATATATGTAGATGTATCTATACATGTAACATGTCTAGAATTTCGACTTTCGGCCCGTACTAGCTCGGAAATTTCGCATTCGGCGTCCTCTATACATGTAACATGTCTAAAATTTTAACGTTCGGCCCGTACTAGCCCGGGAATTTCGCATTCGGTGTCCTCGGCGGCTTCCTGCGTGGCTGCCGGGTAGGTGGTGTACCGCGTCCATAGTGTATCGGTCTTAGTATAGAAGAAAAAGGGAGATGGCAAGCCAACGTTACAAGGGGGCTGGAGTGACTGTGATGCGCGTGGGAAAAGAGTGCCGAGCATGTGCCCACCGCGTTTCATATAGTAAATGTTAATTTGGTAAACCCAACAAGTACTGTACTTGTACTGGAGGATAAATAAATTACAAGCTTTGCGCTTTGGACGCGGTTGATGAAATTTCGCCTGACATTCCTTCATCCCACTGTCTACATGGCTACCTTGTTGATTTGTCTGCGATTATCACGTGGGTTCATGTCTCCGATTATCACGCTTGATCCGCCGGTCATCACGAGCTTTATTCATATTTTTATATCTGGCAGTACGAGGGGGAAGACATTTTATAAGGTCTTGGACAAGTAGCAACTGTACTTATATATTTTTTGTTTCTGGTAAAGTGGCAACTACAAAATATGCATGCAAGAGACTTGATTGAAACGAGAATTTGAATCTTCCTTCGCGATAGGTGGATCGATGCATACAAAAATTGGTGTACAGTTGCGTGGTGGGCAGCACAGTAGCCGATGCTGTCTGAGAATGTGATCACATGATCAAGTGGGGTAAGGTTCAGATGCACAGACCAAATTAAAGAAAGGGGATCAAGATTCCCATTATACGCCAGTGCCCAAAACATAATAATAATCAGCCCGGCCGGTTATTGTGGGAAGATCGAATTACCGTGTGTGCGTGTAACTCGGTCCGTTGTGGCGGGCGGTGATCAAGAGCGCCTGATACTACATATTAAAACTTAAAAGACAAAGGGAAAATTCAGTTTGCACTTGACCAAATTAAGTTGGTATGCACATCCTCCACCAAGCAAACCAGTGCATCCTATTCTTCTCTTCAGTGTCTCCCCACCAAAAAATGGACATGGCATCATTAATCTCCTTACAAAGTTGCTTCGGGATCTTGAAAACCCCCATTGCAAAGACAGGAATAGACTGGATAATTGCCTTGAGTAAAATTTCTTTTCCACCCAGTGATAAGAATCTCTCCTTCCAATTCTTAAGTCTCTCGATCACTCTTTCAAGGAGGTAAATGAAGCTATCAGTCCGGTCCAAACCAACCATCGCCGGCAGTCCAAGATATCTATCCGATATTGCTTCAGTCATTATATTCAACTCTTCACAAATTTCTGCTTTTTCCTCTACCTTCACATATGGGCTAAAATAAATGCTGCATTTAGCTTCACTCACCATCTGATCTGAGCTCGCACAATATTCCTGTAGAACTCTTCAATGCCACAAACCTCCTCTTCATGAGCTAGAGCACTCGACAAGCCTTCTGCACAAATCAGAAACAAATATGGTGAAATAGGATCTCCTTGACGAAGACCCCTCGTCGGCGTGGAACCTTCAGTCTCTTGGTCATTGAACCTGACTTTGTAATGAACTGAACATACACAAGCCATCAATAGCTCCACAAAACCCGAATGAAAACCAAGCCTCAGCAACATCTTCTCCAAAAAAACCCATTCAACCCGATCATATGCTTTATGCATATCCAATTTTACAGCACAGTACCCCTCCTTCCCCTTCTTTTTGTTCTTAATTGTATGCATACTCTCATAGGCTAACAAGATGTTGTCCGTGATCAACCTTCGGGATAAGCACAATTACAGTATCATTCCACCCAAACATTTAAGCGTGGGCATATTTGGAAGATTGGCGATGGGACACAAGTAAATATCTGGGAAGATCAGTGGCTCTCTACTAGCCCAACAAGAAAGGTTTTTACACAGCGAGGCCAAATTCTATTGAAGACAGTGAATGAATTAATAGACCCGGTTTCAAACTACTGCGGGAGAATTTTTTACCAGTTGATGTGGAAAGAATTCTCAGAATTCCATTGAGTGAACACTTGTCGGAGGACTTTGTGGCTTGGCAATTGACAAAGACATATACGTTCTCGGTCAGGTCAGCCTACTATGCTGAATGGGAGCACCAGTTCGGTGTGAAGACTAGAAGACGAGATGGCCAGGGGTCTGTGGATATTAATCCTGTATGGGATAATCTTTGGAAGTTAAAAGTACCTAGTAAAGTTAAAAAAATTCTTTGGAAATCGCTTCATGGGGCAGTCCCTGGAATGGCAATTTTGGCCTCACGTCATATTAAAGTCCACCCCCAATGTCCGATCTGTGAGAGGGGGGCTGAGGATATTAAACACTTGCTATTCACATGTTCTCGAGCTAGGAAAGTATGGAAGGAAATGGGTTTGCGAGAATATATCGATGCTGCTGCTAGGGTTGATCAGTCTGGCTCAATTGTTTTAGAGAATATTCTGCGAAGTAAGAATGAAAAATCGCCGGTTCTTTGAGTCTGCACGAATCTATTGCAGTTGCTTGTTGGTACATATGGTGGTAGTGAAGGGAGGCAGTGAAAGGAGAAAAGGTTGCTCCTCCTACTAGGACAGCTTTTGCGATACAAGCTCTAACTTCATACATCATGGCGGGGCAAAAATCAACTGCAAAACCAAAAGAAGTGATGTGGTCGAAGCCAACTGCTGGTAAATTCAAATTGAATATTGATGGCTCGTTTTATGCTAATGGTACAGGTTCAGTGGGAGCTATTCTTCGGAATGATCGGGGCGAGGTCTTTGCCGGGATGGCTAGTTTGATAGACAACGTTCTTGATGCAGCGGCTGTCGAGGCACTGGCCTTGCAAAAGGGACTTCAACTTTTGGAGAGGTTGGGATGCTCATCGGTGATAATTGAATCAGACTCATTGGAATTAATCAAGGCCTGCAACAGGGAGATCGAGATCTGGACTCCACACGCAGCAATTTTGGCAGAAAGTTTTATGAAGATAAGTATGATCGACTCGGTAATTTTCCAGCATTGTTTGCGGGAGGCAAACCAGGTAGCGCATAATCTAGCAAAATATGTGTATGAAACAAAGGAGAGCTTTTGTTGGGTGGAGGATCCTCCGGGATTCCTCTTACCGTTTGTAATCAACGATGTAACTGTTTTGAATGTTTAAGGCGGCAAGTTTCAGACGCGCTATTTTCCCTACCAGGGTACCTAACGGGACTGGAGGATTTTTAATGAGGCGGCTTGCTGACCTAATATATGGGGTGTTAAATAGTCAAAAAAAAAAGATCGTGGAATCCCAGCTGGACGAAATATCTCGATGTTGTTAGAGCATCTTCATGGCACCCAACCCTACCAAAGGTGTAATGGTACCGGACAGAAAAATTGGCCACAGTTGGAGTCCCGCTCAGGGGCATCCGACAAGCCATCTAACGGGCGAACCCACATGTCATTCACACACGACGGAGATGAGACGCCCAGTCAATGTAGAAAAGGGCTTCTTCGCCAGTTCTTCAAGCAATTGTTTCCACACGCCCGTGCAGCCTGCCCACGTGTCCACCTGCATTGATGTCGGTGTCTCGGCTCCCTTATAACGTAAGGCATGCAACTCCGGTCCACATTCTCGCCACCTTTTATCGCCCTTTCACGCGCACTATGAGACACTTTTCCAATAACTCAAATTCTTGCTGGAAGCTGGGGTTCCTTTTCTTTTTCACCCGGCCTATCCCAAAAATCACAAATCATCCCCGTCATGTCGTTGTCCTGTTGGAGATTGTTACCAGATGAAACAGACACGTCGCCCTGCAGTGACCCCGAGTCTTATCCAGCCGGACGATACGGCGTGATGTCGCGCAACCGCAGCTTGAGGGTGATGTCCGCAGAAAAGTGCTCTTTGCAACCATGTAAGGCCACCAGCCTCTGGTATCCCCGGACGCCGTGGTCAAAACTATACGGGCTAAGAACGACATCCGACGTTGTTACCTGCTCGTCGAAATATGCGCGCCCCGATTGATTCCTTAGTCAGATTTCAGAGCGCATGCGACCGCAAGTTGTGCTCGTATCTTCCACCTGTTATGCTCTAGAGACAATAATGTTGAGTTATTATTTATCTCCAAGTTCATATTAAGGTTTATATCTTCATGTTATAACTGTTGTGGTACTTCAATAGTGAGTATTGGATGGAAAACCCATATGCACGTGTAGAGATATGAACAAATAAGTGTTCCTAATATAGTCTATGAGATTAGCTTATATGTTGTGTGATGATCAAGTTTTTGTGATCATGGACTTTATATAAGTCAAACAACTATGAGGGTATATTGTTTGGATAACAATAGTACCGAACCAATGATGCGTCTATTTTTACTCGATCATCTGTTTCATTTTGGCCAAGCTGCAACCATGTTGTAGTGTAGCCCGCACTCTGTAACCTAATACACGCACATGCGTGTGTATGTACAAAAATCAGAGCGCATCCATCAGTATTGTGTTTCTTTTCTCCTTACCAATCAACTTGGAGCTAGCTTCCCATAATCATCAGCGTCAGAGTTTTTTTCTAGACATACGTGTGCACTGTTAGCTGCTAGTATAACCAAACGATCTGTTTTGGACTTTTTTTTTGGACCATGCAGCTTGTCGGAGTTGCACGTACGGTTATACGACCTCGTCGTAACCAATCGGGGTTGCACCGGCCGGTCGTAACCAATCGTGATTACAAAGAATTAAATAACTCTTTATGCTTGATGTATAAAACGTGTCAAACGGAAGTCTGTACTGTTACGTAGTTATTAACCGTTAATTAAATCTTAGCCACTCGTTTTAGATCTATCTATCCAAAATAATTAGAATGATGTGGATTAACGTGATGCCTCGAATAACTAACTCATTTTCCTTTTAGTATATAATAGATATTTTTATTTTTTAATTGGACTGACAAGTGGGGTCCATAGTCCACCTCACCAGGCATCACTTTTCAGTTTTTTATTGGACTGACAAGTGGGCCCACTGTCAGTTTCGGTGTCAATTTGTCATCAGAACCGGATTTGGGTTTCTTGAGAGAGGCAGAGAAAAAGGGTTAAAAACTAATCTCTGTATCCGATGTAAAGATTTAAGTCAACGATTATATACTATGCCCATTCCCAAACTTATTGGAAATGGTTAAAATGTACCTTGCCATTTTGCTCCTTCACATTGGCATGGGAAACAGATGCTTTCTCCGTTTCCAATGAGGGTTTGACTCGTTTTTAATGTGTCGTTCTGTACTAGTGTGCCCTACCCGGCCGGCCGCCTGGCCGCTTCCCAGTCGCGGATGCTCCTCCGGCCGCCCGCCACTCCGTGGCCTTGCGGCCCGCCGCTGCACGGCCTCCTAATCGTGCCTATACTTTTCATCGCCAACTACTCAGGTCCACAATCGTGCCTATACTTTCAAAAATGATTTTAAGCTGTCTATTTGCATAAAGTCAGTTCGTAGGATGGTCTGACAAAACAAAATCCTGCCCTTATTGATGGCTTTGAAGTTACTAGGACAGAGTAGTTGTTGCATAGGGCCATTTGTGCATTAGAAAAAACTCCCTGACCGATCTCACTAGCTCAAATCATCTTAGCATTTAATCAGTTAACAAGGCCGATGTTTTTGGTGCACCGACACAAGCTAATGTGCAGATTAAAAACATGACGAGGTGCTAAACAAAACTCGTTTAAAAAATCCAAGCGAAGCGAGCCTAGTCTCAACGGTAGCCACGTGCCCGTCAAGAACGAAAAAAACTGATTACTAACAGCGAAATTCTCAATGGCCTAAAAAATTATTCGATGAAAATCAATTCCGTAGCAATGCACATGCACATTTGCTAGTAGTAGTATATATTTAATGGACTGATGCCACTTCTGGTAGTACTATTGGCCCACATAACATCGCTCTTCACATCTGTTTTTTGGTTTCGCGCTGGGTCACGTCTCCTGCGAGAATATACCTCAACCCTTCATTTGCTCTACCGTTGTATCTTGGGAGATGATTGTCAGAACTTCTCCTGCGGGAAATGAAGCGCATGAGAGGAATTCCGGCAATTAGTGCTAGTATAGCACCACCGAAAGTTGCCCGACCATTGGCTATGCTTGTTTCGGCGCTGGGTCCTGTTGGTGGTCCGTGTTGGTCTTGGCTTGGAGCCTCTGAATTCTGAATCATCTGTGCTTCAAGGTCGTCCTCACGATCTTCTTCGTAATTTCTCCTGGCATCCTGACAGTTCAACTTATCACCGCCATCGGTGCTCTTGACATCTTGACAGTTCAACTTGAGCTCGCCGTTAGGTTTAAACCACTGCTCAAGGCTGTGCGGTCCCAACCACCGCTTAAGGACCCCCCTTCGACCTTGGTGGAGTGCTGACACAGGATCGCCGATGGCAGTTTCGTGACCCAATTGTCCAGCCGAGTCGGCTGCGTTAAGGAATTAATGAAGCTCCTGCAAAAGATGAAATCTCTTCCGTGCGCG
The DNA here is from genome assembly GCA_947311845.1 of Poa pratensis. Lineage (NCBI taxonomy): Eukaryota > Viridiplantae > Streptophyta > Magnoliopsida > Poales > Poaceae > Poa > Poa pratensis. The sequence continues at coordinate 8,597,307 of CAMZMU010000027.1, forward strand.
TACAGAACCGGCGTCCACTTGGACAGGGTCACATATTGATCTTTGCTGGCTGGTGTCATTGTCCCAATGACCTTCTTAGCGCTGAGGGGAAACCAGCAAACAATCGCCAGAGGTGGGTTGAAGGCAAAAGTTGGGAGGTCGATCTTCTTCTCGAGCATCGCCCGTCGCCCTACGTGCAGCGCCAGCGAAGCGCCCTGCGAGTGCCCGGTGAGCCAGACACGGTGTTTACCGTCTGTGAGATCCATAACCTTCTGGTAGGCTTGCTTGAAGCGGTTGGCGTACTCCACGGCGTTTACCCCGATTAGGCAGTTCAACCAGCCATCCTTGACGGTCCTGATCCATTTGAAACACCATTCGGTGCCTCGGAAGGCGATGATGATGTCCGGGTCATCCTCGTGGACTCTGTTCTCGTATTTGTAGATAGCAGCATACATGTCCCCATTGTCCTTGAGCGGCTCCTCATGGAGGCTGAAGCCTGTATTTCTGAGCGAAAGATCGAGGGCCGTGACATTATTGTCCCCGCAGTAAACAGTACTGACAATGCGGGCCAGACAGGGTCGGCGTTGCTCCTCAATAATCCTACAGGATATCCATATTAATCAGCATTATACTAGCTAGGATGCCATATTGCATGCAGGCCGGCATTGTTCAAGTCAAATTAAATATATTACCAGTTGATCGCTCCGCAGTTGGTAAGAGTGGTGGGATGCTCGCAGCCGTAAGGTTCCATGGTGACGTTATCAGCAGGAGAATCCTGGTCGCCGTGGTCGTCGGTAACAGTGTTGTCATCCTCGGCAAGATCAAACAATCCGAATATCTCGGGCGCCTGTACATGCACAATATATATCAGCCATTTCTTAGCTTATTACTACAACGACGAAGAAAATTTGCGAGTCATACTGTTACTACGAATACGATACCTCATTAACTAAATCGTTGCCGTTCGGCACTGCCGATTCTTTGAGCACGCCTGGACGATGGATGTCGTGGAATAGACCGCTGATTCCCTGTACACCAGACCAGTACATGTAGGTGTGAGCGAATTTCTCACATCTTTTATTTGTACCCACCAACGTTATTGTTGATTAATCAAGAAGCACCTTAATCTAAAAAAATGTAGTTGCGACCGATTTTTCTATATATTATAAGCTAGAAGGTTACTCCGCGCGTTACAGCAAAAATCTATCGTGTAATTGAAATAAACGGTATAAAACCCACTGCAAGATTCTATTGGTCATAATAGTCGAAAGCCTAAATTTTATCGACATAAACCGGTGTATTTTACTGCGAAAATGTTGATGTGGACAATTGGTTAGCTGAAAGAATAGATCATTTGTATAAATTGCATGTAAACATAAAATGTAATAAATGTGTGTTAGTGAGGATGGCGTGGACAATTGGACTGTTAGAATAATATTGAATGACGTGCATGGATTGCATGTTGAGATAGACTATCATAAATGTATGTTAGTCCGACTTTTCTTTATAACATATAGAATTATAAAGCAATACTATTTTTATATTGGAGATTTCACAAAGTTGACTTAAGGACATGAGTTACTCTAACAGTGAATCATAAACAAGGCCTCGATTTCAGTTGTAAAGAACAATGAAGACCCAATACCTATAGCACATTAGAAGGGAAAGGAAATGAAATGTACCTTTGGACATGTGTTTGGCTAACTAATTTTAATCCAGATGAAAATTAATTTAAATTTTCATTCAGTTGAGGCCATCCACATGATTTTGTACTAGTGGAATAATGTTTTTACTGTGCAATTTTCATACGCTACGCCTACGTGTATAATTTTTTCTCAGTTGCAACGCACTTACACCTCATAGGGTGGACGAATCGCAGTGCAAATCTGAATGTTCCAAAATGAGCTATAAATTTATGGCCGTTAATTAGCGAAACTTAAACATAAGTTCGAAAAATCTAGCCGCACATATGGCCATTAATAACGCTAGTTATGAACTATCTAAGGTGTACCTGGGTTTTTTTTGTCTAAGACAATAAAAACCATACCTCATTTTTGGGAGTAACTAAATCGTTGTCGGGCAGCACGGCCAACCCGTGCAGCACGTCTGGATGATGATTGACGTTGATGGTGCTCTTGTGCTGCATTTTGTTCGAGTGGATGATGTATTGATCCTCATTGGGCTTTCGGGCAGCCTCGTCGAGACCGTCGATTCCCTGTACACCAGATCAGTACATATAGTTGTGAGCAAATTCTCCACATCCTTTATTTGTACCCACTAACGCTATTGATTAATAAAGAAGGACCTTAATCTCAAAAAACTCTAGTTGTGAGCGATTTTTCTATATATTATAAGTTAGAAGAGGGTACTCCACATGTTGCAGCGGAAATCTTTTAAGAACTCTAGCGTGTAAATGAAATAATGGTATAGAACACACTGTAAGATTCAATTGATCATAATAGCCAAATGCTCTAACCGGTTGTGTATTTCACTGCTAAAATATTGATATGGACAATTGGCGTGATGTGAATAAATTGCACTGAGATAGAATATCATAAATATTTGTTAGTGGACTTTTCCTTTATGAGAGATATTGATTTTATAAAGCAATACTACCATTTTTGCAGTTGAGATTTTACAAAGTTAAGGTAAGGACAGTTACTATAACAATAAGTCATAAACAAGGTGTCTATTTAATTTGTAAAGAATAATGAATACCCAATATCTATAGCGCCTTAGAATGGAAAGAAAATGAAATATACCTTTGGGCATGGGTGTGGCTAATTCTAATTTGAATGACAATTAATTTAAATTTATATTTAGTACACGATTTTGTACTAGGGGAATAATGTTATACTATGAAGTTTTCTTACACTATGTGTACCATTTATCTCAGTTGCAACGCAATTACAACTCATAAGTGGACGAATCACAATGCAAATCTAACGGTCCTTGATTTTCATTAGCTCTTACTTTATGGATATTAATTAGCAAAACTTAAACATTAGTATAAAAAATCGAGCCGCAAATATGGCCATTAAATATGATAGTTATTAAGTATGAAAGGTGTACGTGGGGTTCTTCGTCCCAGACAATAAACACAATACCTCATTTTTTACGGTAACTAAATCGTTGACGCGTGGCACGGCCAACCCGTTGAGCACGACTGGATGATAAGGGACGTCGACGGTGCCCACGTCATGCGTGTTCTCCAAGCGGACGGTGTATTGATCCTCACTATTCCACGGGGCCGCCTCGTCGAGGCTGCCGATTCCCTGTACAACAGACCAGTACATTTAGTTGTGATTGAATTCCCCATATCGTTTATTTATACCCCCCTTACGTTATTGATTAATAAAGAAGGACCTTAATCTCAAAAAATGTAGCTGTGAGGAATTTTTCCAGAAATTATATTCGAAAGGGTACTCCGCGCGCTGCAGCGGATATCTATTTAAGAACTATTGTGTAAACGAAATATATGGTATAAAACACACTGCAAGATTCAGTTGGTCACAATAGTTGAATGCTTAACCAATATGAACCGGTTGTGTATTTGACTGCTAAAATGTTGATGTGGACAATTGGTTAGCCAAAAAGAAGATGATGTGGATAACTCGCATATAAACAAAAAATGTTATAAATGACTGTTAGTGGGATGACATGGACAATTGGAAGGCTTGAAGGATGGATGATGTGGATAGATTGCATGTTAAGTTAGACTATTAGTTTGTTGAGTTTTTGTTTTATAATATATAGAATTATAAGGAAATAGTATTTTACAATGGATATTTAACAAAGTTAACATAAGGGAAGGAGTTGCTATAACAATAAGTCACAAACACGGCGTAGTTTTAAGTTGTAAAGGACAGTGAAGACCCATTGCTATAGCACATTGGAATGGAAAGGAAATGAAATATACCTGGTGTGAGCATGGGTGTGGGTAATTCTATTTTGATTGACAATTATTCGGTCCATCCACAGGATTTTAGAACTAGGGGAGTAATGTTTTTACTGTGAACTTTTTATACTGTGTGTGTCATTTTTTTCTCAGTTGGAACATTTACAAACCAAAATTCTGAGTTGCAACACACTTGCTGTGGCCATTAGTTAGGGAAAGTAAACATTACAAAAAAAAAGTATCGAGCCGCGCATATGGCCTGTAATTACGCTAACTATGAAGTGTGTAATTAAGTACCTGAGGTTCTTCCTCCCAGACAATAAGCACGGCTATGCCCTTATCCTCGTTGCGCTCTGTGCATTTGTACGAACCCTTTATCGCCTTGAAACGGTACTTGCGAGTTGTGCCGGCATGGACGGTGTGAGTGTGATACTCCGTGTCCCCCGTTGTGCGTGGCGCACCCTTTAGGCCCAGCCGCGTGAGCATCAGGGGAGGCAAGACGGGGCGTATGGTGGGGCCATAGTTCGAGCCAGCCTGCATCAAACATGAGAGAGTACAATTTATCAGACACGAAAAGCTGAAGAAACTTACTTTGGTGGTCACAATATATGCGAAAAAATCGATGCCTCGTGAGCGACGCTCCCGTAGATGGAGACACTATCGGTGCCGCCATTGCTGACGACGACTAAGACATAGTCATCGTCCTCCGCGAGGATGGAAGAGCTCGGGTCGAGGTGATCCGTAATGGTGACGCTGAGCATGTGGTCGTCTTGTGCGGGGGTGTCGGGCACCGGCATGTCTTTTGCAGATGCCAGCACCAAGAGGATAGGGAAGAGGCGCAGCAGGAACCGCGGAGCTCGTGAAGAGGCCGGCATTCCCGCCTTGCGTTCTGGTGACGAGCTGTAGCTAAGCGGAATAATGATTCAGAGCGCCTGCCGCTGAGACTTATTTATAGCTGTATGTTTGTTGATGGTTAGACCTCATCTATGTTTGTCGTCAGGTGACCCCAACCCTGCCTCTGACGCCATTGTCGAATAGGAGACGAGAGCTTTAGCAAGTATACGCGCTTGGATTGGATCCACCACACGCGCGAAGGGACCGGGACATTGCCGCACGAGCACGAACTAGTATATTGCCGAACCAGCGAAGCGGCCAAACGAATTCTAATCATAAACTTACAACTTTTTTTTTCGAGACTTTCATAAACTTACAACTAAGTTTGTCCGGATGAGCTCTCTCAAATTTATCCAGATGAGACATAGTACATGACCTGTCATCAGCACACAGCCACACACAAAGAACATAGCCAGTCCTTCAAATCGCAAATTAGTCCTTCGCCCCGCTTTATAAATAAAACCCAACTGGCCACACCGATACAAAGTGATGGGTAATCCCCAAACAAACAGGTCAACAAGAAAAAAACGACAAGTGAGATGGTGCAAACCACCAACTCAAAGCCGAACATTAAAACATGAGACACTACAACTAACGAGAAGCGACCTAAACTTCCGAAAAGAACGGAGTCACGCGCCTTGCAGGAACACCGAGCCCGATGCTCCGACCATAGCAAGCTATCGCCGGAGAGGGCCGCCTACCCTCTCGCTCCGCGCCGTGGAGCACCGATCCCGCCAACAACTAGCGAGTACCGAGGACGGTGAAACCGATGGCACGTGTAAAGGATATATAGGAGGCCAACGAGCCGAAGGCGAGGAAGCTTCATGCCAAACTAATATCCAACGTACTGCCCCAAATGTAACCTGAGCTCCCCGACGCCCCCAAGAAGGTAACGACGCAATGCACCGCCGACACCGAGCCTACAACAACGGGCTAGGGTTTTCACCCGGAACCCAGTCACGGGGAGGATAACAACGAACAATGCCCCCAAGAGGGCAATGACACCCGCAGGCATCACCTCGTCAGTGCCAAAGTGCGGAGCTTTCGCTCGGATCCTCACCCCTGTCAACTAGGATATAAAGGGACCGACCTGATCACCTTGCCAGCATGAGGCCTCCAGATCTTGACCAGGTAGTCGCCGTTACCAAGCCACGCCAACACAAGGACAACCCGCTGCCAATCCCCTCGCCATCCACATGACCGAAGGGAGGGCTACCACCGCTACGATGTTTTGCCTACCAAAAAAGCACCCATGTAGCCTCTCCATCCATGGCCGCTGCCCAGGCATCCACGATCTCACACCAGCGTAGCAGCACACACCACTACGGCGAGTCCAATAGTAGGTCGGCGCCGAATCCAAACCCGCCCGGTCAAGATCCTGCAAGCACTCGGGTGGACAAGCAAGACCTTCATGGCAGTCAACGAGTCACTGCGATACGCACACGAAGCGACCAGCAACACCCAACGAAAGGGCCTATCGGCGGACACCGGATCTTGGCCCGCCTGGCTAGATTTGTGCCCAAACCGCACTGGTGCCTGCGAGGTCCACAGCCGCACTGCCGCAGACCCCATCACAATAGAGCCCGTGGTCCAAGATTGGACCACGATGGGCCCATATCTAGGCCACAACGTCCACGTCGCCGCCTACCGGCACCCCGCGCAGCCTGCCCCGTTCCACCCCGTCATCACCGCTGGCATGCCTCGCCGCCGTCATGCCTCGTCAACAAGCCGGCCAAGCATCAGCGCACCGCCGCCTCCATCGCTGCCCCGCACATCCAGGCCGACGGGCGGGTAGAGTACGGCCACCGCCAGCACCGCAGGGGCTTTGCCCCGCGGCATTCGCCAATGGTGGCGGAGGAGGGCGGCGAAGGGAAGGTCGGGGAGACGGGCACACGAGGAATCGCCCCTTGGTTGTCTGCGGGGGGCGACCAGGGGCACCACCAAATCGCAAAGGTGCAAACTTAATTTACTTAAACAAATACACATCATAAAATATTTGGCCCTCACTTTCGCATGTTAATGCAAGAAATAGAGTCACATAAGCGACATCTAATGGATGGCTACAATCACAGGGGTCGTCGTTGACATTGTATTGTTCCGGACAATAAATAAGTGTGTTGAGCAACCATCCCTCAAAATAAATAAATAAGTGTGTTGAGCAACCAACCCGTAGACCACAGTACGATTATACCTCACACGAATCACATAATGAACACTGTGTATTTATTTTGGTATTGCAGTACCAGCGTGCGGCCGAGCTACTGTTCGTCCTCAATGGCGCGCTTTCGACCGGCTTTGTCGACAAAACCACAAGCTCTACATGCAGGACCTCTCGGAGGGCGACTGTCCGAGTTCGCCAAGGGTCTGTTGCACTTAAACCTGTGAGTGGTTTTTATTAACCGGGTTAAGTGGTGTGGATTTGTGTTGTGGGTTTAATTGGTTCGGTTTGATATATTGGTCAAGCCAGCTAACAATTGGGTTTTAGGATTGGCTTGGTTTTATTGTGGAAAGAGTTAGTTATAGTTGTATCTCGGCCTAAACAATTCGGTTGGCAACAGTTAATAACTACTCTTTCCTTTTCAAATTAGATGATTTTCATTTGTATATATGTAGATGTATCTATACATGTAACATGTCTAGAATTTCGACTTTCGGCCCGTACTAGCTCGGAAATTTCGCATTCGGCGTCCTCTATACATGTAACATGTCTAAAATTTTAACGTTCGGCCCGTACTAGCCCGGGAATTTCGCATTCGGTGTCCTCGGCGGCTTCCTGCGTGGCTGCCGGGTAGGTGGTGTACCGCGTCCATAGTGTATCGGTCTTAGTATAGAAGAAAAAGGGAGATGGCAAGCCAACGTTACAAGGGGGCTGGAGTGACTGTGATGCGCGTGGGAAAAGAGTGCCGAGCATGTGCCCACCGCGTTTCATATAGTAAATGTTAATTTGGTAAACCCAACAAGTACTGTACTTGTACTGGAGGATAAATAAATTACAAGCTTTGCGCTTTGGACGCGGTTGATGAAATTTCGCCTGACATTCCTTCATCCCACTGTCTACATGGCTACCTTGTTGATTTGTCTGCGATTATCACGTGGGTTCATGTCTCCGATTATCACGCTTGATCCGCCGGTCATCACGAGCTTTATTCATATTTTTATATCTGGCAGTACGAGGGGGAAGACATTTTTATAAGGTCTTGGACAAGTAGCAACTGTACTTATATATTTTTTGTTTCTGGTAAAGTGGCAACTACAAAATATGCATGCAAGAGACTTGATTGAAACGAGAATTTGAATCTTCCTTCGCGATAGGTGGATCGATGCATACAAAAATTGGTGTACAGTTGCGTGGTGGGCAGCACAGTAGCCGATGCTGTCTGAGAATGTGATCACATGATCAAGTGGTAAGGTTCAGATGCACAGACCAAATTAAAGAAAGGGGATCAAGATTCCCATTATACGCCAGTGCCCAAAACATAATAATAATCAGCCCGGCCGGTTATTGTGGGAAGATCGAATTACCGTGTGTGCGTGTAACTCGGTCCGTTGTGGCGGGCGGTGATCAAGAGCGCCTGATACTACATATTAAAACATAAAAGACAAAGGGAAAATTCAGTTTGCACTTGACCAAATTAAGTTGGTATGCACATCCTCCACCAAGCAAACCAGTGCATCCTATTCTTCTCTTCAGTGTCTCCCCACCAAAAAATGGACATGGCATCATTAATCTCCTTACAAAGTTGCTTCGGGATCTTGAAAACCCCCATTGCAAAGACAGGAATAGACTGGATAATTGCCTTGAGTAAAATTTCTTTTCCACCCAGTGATAAGAATCTCTCCTTCCAATTCTTAAGTCTCTCGATCACTCTTTCAAGGAGGTAAATGAAGCTATCAGTCCGGTCCAAACCAACCATCGCTGGCAGTCCAAGATATCTATCCGATATTGCTTCAGTCATTATATTCAACTCTTCACAAATTTCTGCTTTTTCCTCTACCTTCACATATGGGCTAAAATAAATGCTGCATTTAGCTTCACTCACCATCTGATCTGAGCTCGCACAATATTCCTGTAGAACTCTTCAATGCCACAAACCTCCTCTTCATGAGCTAGAGCACTCGACAAGCCTTCTGCACAAATCAGAAACAAATATGGTGAAATAGGATCTCCTTGACGAAGACCCCTCGTCGGCGTGGAACCTTCAGTCTCTTGGTCATTGAACCTGACTTTGTAATGAACTGAACATACACAAGCCATCAATAGCTCCACAAAACCCGAATGAAAACCAAGCCTCAGCAACATCTTCTCCAAAAAAACCCATTCAACCCGATCATATGCTTTATGCATATCCAATTTTACAGCACAGTACCCCTCCTTCCCCTTCTTTTTGTTCTTAATTGTATGCATACTCTCATAGGCTAACAAGATGTTGTCCGTGATCAACCTTCGGGATAAGCACAATTACAGTATCATTCCACCCAAACATTTAAGCGTGGGCATATTTGGAAGATTGGCGATGGGACACAAGTAAATATCTGGGAAGATCAGTGGCTCTCTACTAGCCCAACAAGAAAGGTTTTTACACAGCGAGGCCAAATTCTATTGAAGACAGTGAATGAATTAATAGACCCGGTTTCAAACTACTGCGGGAGAATTTTTTACCAGTTGATGTGGAAAGAATTCTCAGAATTCCATTGAGTGAACACTTGTCGGAGGACTTTGTGGCTTGGCAATTGACAAAGACATATACGTTCTCGGTCAGGTCAGCCTACTATGCTGAATGGGAGCACCAGTTCGGTGTGAAGACTAGAAGACGAGATGGCCAGGGGTCTGTGGATATTAATCCTGTATGGGATAATCTTTGGAAGTTAAAAGTACCTAGTAAAGTTAAAAAAATTCTTTGGAAATCGCTTCATGGGGCAGTCCCTGGAATGGCAATTTTGGCCTCACGTCATATTAAAGTCCACCCCCAATGTCCGATCTGTGAGAGGGGGGCTGAGGATATTAAACACTTGCTATTCACATGTTCTCGAGCTAGGAAAGTATGGAAGGAAATGGGTTTGCGAGAATATATCGATGCTGCTGCTAGGGTTGATCAGTCTGGCTCAATTGTTTTAGAGAATATTCTGCGAAGTAAGAATGAAAAATCGCCAGTTCTTTGAGTCTGCACGAATCTATTGCAGTTGCTTGTTGGTACATATGGTGGTAGTGAAGGGAGGCAGTGAAAGGAGAAAAGGTTGCTCCTCCTACTAGGACAGCTTTTGCGATACAAGCTCTAACTTCATACATCATGGCGGGGCAAAAATCAACTGCAAAACCAAAAGAAGTGATGTGGTCGAAGCCAACTGCTGGTAAATTCAAATTGAATATTGATGGCTCGTTTTATGCTAATGGTACAGGTTCATTGGGAGCTATTCTTCGGAATGATCGGGGCGAGGTCTTTGCCGGGATGGCTAGTTTGATAGACAACGTTCTTGATGCAGCGGCTGTCGAGGCACTGGCCTTGCAAAAGGGACTTCAACTTTTGGAGAGGTTGGGATGCTCATCGGTGATAATTGAATCAGACTCATTGGAATTAATCAAGGCCTGCAACAGGGAGATCGAGATCTGGACTCCACACGCAGCAATTTTGGCAGAAAGTTTTATGAAGATAAGTATGATCGACTCGGTAATTTTCCAGCATTGTTTGCGGGAGGCAAACCAGGTAGCGCATAATCTAGCAAAATATGTGTATGAAACAAAGGAGAGCTTTTGTTGGGTGGAGGATCCTCCGGGATTCCTCTTACCGTTTGTAATCAACGATGTAACTGTTTTGAATGTTTAAGGCGGCAAGTTTCAGACGCGCTATTTTCCCTACCAGGGTACCTAACGGGACTGGAGGATTTTTAATGAGGCGGCTTGCTGACCTAATATATGGGGTGTTAAATAGTCAAAAAAAAAAGATCGTGGAATCCCAGCTGGACGAAATATCTCGATGTTGTTAGAGCATCTTCATGGCACCCAACCCTACCAAAGGTGTAATGGTACCGGACAGAAAAATTGGCCACAGTTGGAGTCCCGCTCAGGGGCATCCGACAAGCCATCTAACGGGCGAACCCACATGTCATTCACACACGACGGAGATGAGACGCCCAGTCAATGTAGAAAAGGGCTTCTTCGCCAGTTCTTCAAGCAATTGTTTCCACACGCCCGTGCAGCCTGCCCACGTGTCCACCTGCATTGATGTCGGTGTCTCGGCTCCCTTATAACGTAAGGCATGCAACTCCGGTCCACATTCTCGCCACCTTTTATCGCCCTTTCACGCGCACTATGAGACACTTTTCCAATAACTCAAATTCTTGCTGGAAGCTGGGGTTCCTTTTCTTTTTCACCCGGCCTATCCCAAAAATCACAAATCATCCCCGTCATGTCGTTGTCCTGTTGGAGATTGTTACCAGATGAAACAGACACGTCGCCCTGCAGTGACCCCGAGTCTTATCCAGCCGGACGATACGGCGTGATGTCGCGCAACCGCAGCTTGAGGGTGATGTCCGCAGAAAAGTGCTCTTTGCAACCATGTAAGGCCACCAGCCTCTGGTATCCCCGGACGCCGTGGTCAAAACTATACGGGCTAAGAACGACATCCGACGTTGTTACCTGCTCGTCGAAATATGCGCGCCCCGATTGATTCCTTAGTCAGATTTCAGAGCGCATGCGACCGCAAGTTGTGCTCGTATCTTCCACCTGTTATGCTCTAGAGACAATAATGTTGAGTTATTATTTATCTCCAAGTTCATATTAAGGTTTATATCTTCATGTTATAACTGTTGTGGTACTTCAATAGTGAGTATTGGATGGAAAACCCATATGCACGTGTAGAGATATGAACAAATAAGTGTTCCTAATATAGTCTATGAGATTAGCTTATATGTTGTGTGATGATCAAGTTTTTGTGATCATGGACTTTATATAAGTCAAACAACTATGAGGGTATATTGTTTGGATAACAATAGTACCGAACCAATGATGCGTCTATTTTTAGTGTTTTTACTTATTCAATTAATACATAGATGTAGGGACTCTATCATTTTACCTGCAAAAGTGCACCATTCTTGTTTGTGAATGCAGGGAATTGATGTTGACGGTGTACAACACACGTTCGTTGGGAGATCCCAAGAGGAAGGTATGATGTTGTTCAGCAGCAGGTTTTCCCTCAGTATGAAACCAAGGTTTAATCGAACCAGTAGGAGTAGCAGCACTTCTGAAGGTTGTTGGCGGCTCGCACGGCGCAACACGATCACCAACGTGGAATCTGTACATAACACAATCAAACTAATTTGCCCCAACGAAACAGTGAGGTTGTCAGTCTCACCGGCTTGCTGAAAACAAAGGATTAAACGTATGGTGTGGAAAATGATGTTTAATTGCAGAAAATGAAAATGAACAATGTTTGCAGTTTGTGGTTGTTTAATCAGTGTAAAAGAATGAACCAAGGTCCACAGTTCACTAGTGGTGTATCTCCATAAAAGATAACTAACATGCTGGGTGAACAAATTACAGCTGGGCAATTGACAAATATTGAGCGCATGACAATGCATATATATGACATGATGATTATTATGATATTTAATTGGGCATTACGACAAAATACATAGACCGTTATCCAACAGCATCTATGACTAATAATCCACCGCCAGGTTGTCATCCGAGTTCCCCGTTGGTATTAAATTGCAAGCAACAGATAATCGCATTAGGTAATATGCGTAATGTAAACAAGTACATATGACCGTGGACATAGCATTGTTAGGTTACTGATGACTCACAAGTGCAGGAGATCAATTGTAGTACTTTTCGATTAGAAAAGGTTGTCGAACCCACGAGGAGCTGATACGTCTCCAACGTATATATAATTTTTGATGTTCCATGCATGTTTTATATCAAATGCCACATGTTTTACATCCACTTTATGTCACTTTTATACATTTTTTGGGACTAACCTATTAACAAGATGCCGAAGTGCCAGTTCCTGTTTTCTACTGTTTTTGTATTCAGAAAAACTAGTCTGAAAATATTCTACGAATTGGACGAAACATCACGGGGGATGCTATTTTGCCAGAACACATATGAAGGACCAAAGGATCAATAGAGGAGAGCCACGTGGGCTCCACACGTGGTCAGTGCGCGGGCCCCCCTCTGGCGCGCCCAGGGTGCGTGTGGGCCCCACGGACGCCTCCAGCCGCCGCCCTTTCGCCTACTTATTCCCCCCGACGCGAAAACCCTAAATGCCTGAGCCAATATCCACGAAAAGTTTCAGAGACGCCGCCGCCGTCAACCCTAGCTCGGGAGGGTACAGAACCTCTTCCCGGCACCCTGCCGGAGAGGGGAATCGTCACCGGAGGCTTCTACATCGCCAAAGTCCGGCGCCGACGACTCATGCCGCCACCACGGTGAGATTCGCGGCGGTCCGTTTGATCACAAAATCTGAGGACTGCATGCATGTGGATTGCATATATATATATACTCGGTAAAGTTGGTTTTTATTGAGGGGCGAGAAAAGTATTCTCGTTAAAAAATTCCCCCAAATTTGAAAAAATATCCATTATACTGATCGAAATAAATCCAGTTTTCATCACAAACTTTTGTGCAATACATTGTTGGACAATACACCAATTGTATGCTAGGTATTGAGTTCGATTCCATGCGACTTCATTTAGTTTTGCGAAATAAATTTAAACTACTTTGAACCTGGCAGAATTTTGGATTTCTTTTGAAAATTTGAGCATTTCTCAAAATTGTAAGTTAAGGCACGAATTGTTAAAAAAAAAGTTAAACCCTGGGTGGTGTCGACCGTCCACCTCCTCGAAACGACGATAGTGAGCGGGCACAGTTTGTTAAAACTTGTCAACTAATGCGAATGAGGTGGCTTGTCTTTGTGCTAAAAAGGCTAGCGCTGTTAGGATGCGATGTTTGTGGATGAATTTCATCCCTGACTTCATAGAACCAATTCTTCAGCGTGATTGTAATCTTGCTACTTATAATGAATGAAAGCTCTCAAATCTCATTAAAAGAAAAAATCTAATAACGGATCAAAGGTGGAAAGGCCACCGAGCGGCCCACACAAGGACCAATTTTAGTGCTTCACGCTTGGATCGGTGCGGGCGTGGCCTGACCAGACTGGAGCATGACCAACTCCGGCCCGACGAGGGCTGTAGGGCGGCGACAAGCAGAGCATCGGCGGGCCAAAAGCGGCAGGCTCGGCGCCGGCGCTTGGCTAACCTGGTTGAGGCGACGAGGCATCCTAGGAACACACAGGGAGGAGTGGAGCGGCGCCGGCGGGGACAAATCAGATCGCGGCGAAGAAAGACAGCATTTTCCCCTTGTATCTCAAGTCTCAAATCGACACGGCTACAGTTTCGGAATCCGATCGTGTATACGGAGTACAATACATATACAAAGTCTAATCCTAGTAGAACAAGACATCTGATTTTCACTCTATATTTACACACTAAGTAGTCCAGGGTTGTCCCAGGGTTGTCCCTCTGCGTGTTTTCAGTTTTTGCAAATACTGTTTTCAGGAGGCTCCCCTCGCAGGACTCTGTAGCTGGTTCACGATGTCAGCCGAATACCTGATCTTACTTCCCATGTAAGTGTTGATTGATTTCTTAAGAGGATATGAGCATAGCATAGTATGGAGTATATGATACTGGCCAATTGGCCATCACGCGAAACTCGCCGATCTGACAATTTTCTTCATTTCAGCCACATGATTACATGGTATCATCTCCTGCGGCAGTTCATACAGTACGTGACAGATTTTTTGGCCTTTCTTCTAATTGAGGTAACCATGCCATAGTAACTTTACTTCCACACGTGACCTATATATTGACTGTGTCGATGCTCTGAATCAGGGGTTTGTCACTGTCGTTGAAATCATCACTTTTTTGTGGTATTTCGGTGCTTGTTTGGTGGTCACTCATTCAGAAACACAAAACTATGCCCGGCAGTTGGTGCCGCAACATCTTGGATATTGGGGGATGGATGTCTACAAGAACAAGGTGCACGATTTTCTCGAGAGTCAGTTGTTGCACGATGCGGTCTTGGGATTATGGGGCGATTCGGGTGTGGGTAAGACCATGTTTCTCAGGCTCATGATTGACTGTTATGCCTTCAGTGATCCACTCTTTCGCCATGTCTTACCTATCCGAGTTGGCACCGTGAGAGATACGCAATATAATATAGCCGTGGTTTTAAAGTTGGACTGGTATAAGATGCTGTTCTTAGAGGAGCATCAACGAGCCATAATCATCTCGAATTATTTGAAGCATAAAAGTTTTCTAGTGTTGCTGGATAATGTGGAAGACAAATACCTAGATTTGGCATCCTACGGTTTGCCGATGCCGCTTGGGCGTAGGCAAAAAAATGATTCTGACATCAAGGAGCCAAGCTGTCTGTAGTCACATGGGGTGCACCGAGGCCAACACTATTGAGATGAACGGTTTGGGGGATGAAGATGCGTGGAACCTTTTCAAGTACAAATCGCATCTCGAAATCACTGAAGATAATGGTGAAGTTCACTACATGGCAAAAGAGGTAATCTATATTTCTATAATACCTATTCGTCTAGATTGTAAGCTACAAAATTATCGTTGCACTAACTTATCTGATACCGTAAGCAGATGGTTTCAGCGTGTGGAGGCTTGCCTAGAGCCATTTGTTCCATGGGCTTAGGCGTGGGCAGAGCAACGTTCTGCGACACAGATCTGGCGGATTCGTGGGTCGCCTATGAGCATTTCAAAGCGAAGTCTAAGAATCTGCCATCCGAGCGAATGGAAGAAATTTGGGCTATTCAAGTTTAGGTATATGTAAATACTCTTTTCTTTGTGCAGACAGATTCGTCTTCACCTTCATACTGTTAGTACAAGAGTTCTTGAAAATCTTTGTGTTTCATGTCCCTGAGCAGTTCGTCAGTTTCGGGAGTGTATTTGGTGTCAGCTTCCTTTGGAATATAATATTATTCATGTGTCTTGCAAACTGTGTTATTTGTAGTAGTCACTTTGGCTGGACCTGGACATGTAGTTGCGTGGTCAATGACCTACATCTCTAAGGTACCGCCGTAAAATCGCAGCACATCTTTCTAGTGATATGAAATGAAACATCCTGTGTGGCTATTGCATATAATCCTAATATGGTAACTTAAATGATTTGTTGATTTTTTTAGGAACAAAATATAACACACTTGTAGTTCATATTTGCTACTTTAGGGAAATCCGGCTGATCGATATCATTCAAATGTGCGAATAGCTAAAAATCTTGAAAATTCAAAATATTTGGAAACTGGCAATCTAATATGATCAACTTTGTGTAAAATTAAATGCGTGTCATCTTGCACCATTTTATTTTCATTACTGACAAAAACCTATTTTTCGCCCCTAAAGAATTAAAAATCTTTTTTTCCACAACAAAAATAACTTAACCCAAAAATAAAATCAACAAAGCATACCGAGAAAAGAAAGAAAACAGAAAGAAACAAATGTGGCAAAAGAAAAAATGAATGAAAATAAAGAAAAGGGGAGAATAACTAGAAAATTTGGGCTGAAAATAAAAAATGATTTTTGAATCTGTAGTGGATGCTTTTATACTCCGCAAAGGTGGTTTTCGCCGTGTGACTAACTACTGTCACTCGGCGAATTTCAAAAAAAAAAACCTACTGTCACTCGGCGAAGACAAGCATCAGGTCGAGCACGCAGAGGTCGAGTTCGGCTGACGTCCGGAAACAGGCGGAGCTCCACCGATCATTTGGGGAAGACATCAGAGGCTACCGGTCTCGGGGCGATTACGGTATTTGTCTCCTCGTTGACCCGAGGATGCTTCCCTTAAAGGCGCGGTTTGTGCCCGCATGGCAGCAGCTTCGGGAGGACGTTGGGAGGTTAGGGAAGTTGGGAAGCAGCTTGCAGTGCATTGCTGGGCTAGGCGGCGTCGTACTAGATGACATCGGGGAAGAGGAGGCCGACGGCCGTAGGATCTCAAGGGGGTGAGGACTGAGGAGCACGACCGGACGGAAAAGGTGGATGCCACATCTCTGCACACCCAATTTGATCTGACAGCCACAGCGGGCTGTGCGTCTATAAGTTGCAGCCTGCAGCTACGCTTGTTTTGAGGAAAATTTCTCATATGATCAGATCAGATACCTACTAAGTTCTTAGTGAAGGGGTGTGCATACTAAACTCATTATACAATTCCAAATACATCGGTACACTAAAATCAAGAAGATGGAGCCTTGAGCCCATAATCCGTAACAAAAGCAAAAGACTCACATGTGAAGGTAATCTGACTTCTCCTACTCCTCACCAGTCTCCATCACTGTCAGTTTAAACTGCTTGACGTGCTCCAGTGCTGCGTTTCGCAACAAGCCAATGGTTTTGACACCGGTCACCATAAAGGTAGCTCCTCAGATTCAGCTACTCAGATTCAGGCGGGTCATTCGGTATCGCAAACCTGCCAAGATAATTCATATTTCTGTTGGAAGCTTCCAACACCATCTCCTTAGCCTCTCTTAGTTTGGATAGAACCTTGATGTTTTCTGGATCCTGCATTCAGCCTCTCTTAGTTTGGATAATACCTTCATGTTTTCCGGATCCTGCATCTACCTTAGGTATTTGGTTTCCTCCATTGTCTCAGCACTTACTTTGAAACTGTGGCTTTTTTCATAGGATAACTGTCTGGCACATCATATCTAGGACAGCACATCATATCTAGGACACAACATACAGCGGTTCTGGAAAAGTTGGGCAATTTGTAGTAGTTGGGACACATAGGATAAATGTGATACCTAAGTTCATGCATTCCGTGAATCTAAAAAAAAAGTTCATGCATTCCTTGTGTGATTGTCTCAGTTTTACATCAACTCCATGCTATCGCACAAGATATTAACAGAAAGATCACAATTTATTGGTGAAGATTTATTCCAAAGTTCAAACTACGTACAAATGTTTAACATGAAGATGAGGTACTTTCAAATATTGCTTTATGCAAAAAGAACAATCACTACTTCAGAATTCTATTGCAACGTCTTAACATCAGGCTTCTCATGAACTTTTGCGGAGGGAACCTTTCTTTCTGAATTGATCTTGACGTTTAAAAAGAGAAAAAGTGCATCATTCAAAACTAGAGTTGGTCTATTGATCTTATAGTAGAAGCGTGATGACCCAACTATTTAATCAATCAAGCATCTATATGTTATCAATGTATATAAACCAATGGAGCGACTCACGCATAGCATATTTATTGTGTTATTTATTTATCAATAATTCAATATTTGCACTAGCGGAAATACATGAATTTTTTTGTGGGTAAAATTTTATATATTTTCATGGCTTTAGAAAAACAACGTCCACCGAAGTTTGTCAAATTTACCGGAGGAGGACGGGTAAGGCCAGTAACTAACCGTCTGTGATTATAAATATAGAGTCCTATTCATTCGAGGTTTTTGTCCTTCACACAAGTGCATAATGGAGGCATGCTTCCCAACATCATCCCTAAGTTCTACGTACATGGGAACTTTGTGTATCTTTATTATGTAGAGGGCCGGGTATAATGTTCAAATCTTTCGAGTAATAAAGCGCTCTTTATCAAAAATGTAGACGAGAACAATTTGGCTATGTTCATAATTCCGTATATGGGTGCCTACACTTTTTACACAGTAAAGACGCAAATGGGCTCAAATATAAACGGACATTCATCATTATGAATCAACGAAAAAATAGCAACGGTCTTAAAATAAGCTATTAGTGTGCATTCAAGATAACTTGATTTCCCTCAACTCATTATTACAATTCACACTACATGGTTCCACAAAAAACCAGAGGATGGAGCCATAGGTCCATAATCCTGCATGAAAGCTAAAGACTCCTTTGATATTAAGTCTTCCTTCTCCTTCTCGTCACCAATCTCCATCACTATCTAAGTTCAACAACAACAAAATCTCCATCACTGTTTTTTGAACCTCTTCACCTTCTCGAGTGCTGGGTTTCGGAACAACCTATATCTTTTGCATAGGTCATCATATGGTAACCCCTCAGCTTAACCTACTAGGGTGGGCCACTCGGCATCACAAACCCGCCCAAATAATACATATTTCTATGAGAAACTTCCAACACCATCCCCTCAGCCTCACTTAGTTCTTGAAGTTTTCAGGTTTCTGTAGCTATCGCAGGTGTCCCTTTGATTTCCTCCATTATCTCGACACTTACTCTGGAACTCTATTGTTTATAGGACCACTCCTTGGCACATCATACCTAGGACAGAACCATATAACTGTTTTGGAACAGTTGGGAAATTTATAATAGTTGGGGGACACGCAACAAATGTGATAGCCAGGTTCGTGCATTCCCTGTTTGGCTGTCTCAGTTTCACAGCAACACCATGCTATCAACAACATATAGAACATTGTACCAGAAAAATAATCATGTAAACTTTATTGTTGTTGATGGAAAGATTATTTGAAATTTCAACTACAAATGTGAGATACTGGTGAAGACGAGGTACGTTCAAATATTGCTTTTTGGTACAAAAACAATCACACTTTCAGATTTCTATTGCAACGTCTTTACATCAACCTTCTCGTTGATTTTTGTGGAGGGACCTTTCTTCCTGAGTTGTTCTTGATATTTAAAAAGAAAAAGAACAGTGCATAATTCAAAAGTAGAGTTACGCTTTGATCTTATAGTACAAATGTCATGACCAAACTATTTTATCAATCAGGCATCTACATGTTATCAATGTAACCAATGGAGCGACTTGCGCATTTGCAAGAGGAGATTATTGGGTATTTTACATATTTATCAATGTTTTCACTAGTGTAAAAACCTGGATTTTTTTTTCAGGTAAAAATTTCATATATTTCCATGACTTCTAAAAAACAGATTCAGCAAAGTTCGTCAAATTTGAACGAATGTCATGTATACAAGTTTTTCCCTACAACTATCACAATTTACCAGAGGATTGCTTTGCCAAATAGAATTACAAGTGATAGCATCCACAAGTAAGAATCAAAACATGTATTCTCATGTCCTCCACATATTCTAATTTACTCATCGTCCTCTTCATCTTCAACGACGTCCTTGCAGTAGTTGAGGAGAATCTGAAAAATGCCGTGTCGGCGGGGCGACCAAGCATTCTGGTCCCAGGAGATGTCCTCTTTCTTGCCATGGTCACCGAGGTCATACCTATACGTTGCACCCCAATCGTTCGCACCACTCTTAAGACGTGTGACAGTGTGGTACACACAGTTGCGTTGGACCGAGGGTAACTTGTCCGCATCAACAGACAGGCACCTCCGGTGGCCGAGAAACAGCGCGCGGCCGCCAATGCACTCCACAAGTTCCAGCACCCCCAGCTGAACATCAACCCTGTAAACTTTGACATCTTCTTGCCGTCGACGAATCAGCAGCAGCTGCCCCGCGGACTCCATCAGAAAAATACCGGCATCGACCACGAAGTGGCCGGCCCGCTTGGTTACCAGCTCGCCGTAACATCGCCGCTGATCTGTAGTATGAACGATCCTGAAGATGTACCCGTCCGTGTCGAACATGTAGACATGGCCTGCGTGGGCAAGGATGGTTTGAAGATGGAACAGGCCGTCGTTGTAAGAATCGTCGTGGAAGTGCACCGGGCGCGGTTTGCTGGCTGGTTCGAGACCGAAACACACTTCGTAGCTGTAGGCGTAGTGGAAGACCAGCGTTGGCGCAGGGCCGGTCATGGCGGCGACTACCTTGTCGTTCCGGCGAATCGGTGCGGCAAAACGGAGCAGGGTGCCTGTGAAGGGGTCGAGGACGCGGGTGTTGTGTGGTGCGTTCTTCCCACGGAGGACGAGGAGGCCGTCGGAGGCGGCCACGCGGGACACGGCGGCGAACGAAGTGCCCGTGGAGACGTTAAGGAAGAGGCGGCGGCCGTCGCCGTCTTCCTTGGAGTCCTCGTCGAGCATGATCCATTGTCTAGGACGGAAACGGAGTTCGTTGGCACGTGCCTCGAGCCGGCAGGATTTAGGTATGGCAGAGCGCCAGTTGTGACAGACAACGCGCATGTCGACGTAGCAGAATATACATAGGTAGAGCCAATCTGATACGGCGGCTATATGTGGATGGTTTTACAGTAAGCGTGGTCAGGATCACAAGGCTACTGCAAACCAACCTGTGGTTGGATGGTTAGCAGGGTGGTTGTACACTCAGCCCACCAGAGTTCAAACACCAAGTTTAACATCTGTGTTTTGCATTTATGCGGAATATTTTTTCAGTATGAGGCGACGTTTTCGTCGACAGCGAGTCGCCCGTGGTGACTTCGTCAATCTCAAGACTCGATCCGCCGGCCGGTTCAGTATGTCGGAGGTGCTCATAGGGGTCGGGTATGCGTGCGTGCGTTCATAAGGGTGAGTGTATACGCGTGTATGTGAGTGTCTGCGTTTGTACCGTGGTTCTAAAAAACGATCAGAAGGCTATTATGCTAGACTTTGATGAAACGGTGTATTCTGGCATTGCATTCTGGTGGTGCCTGATAAATGATAATCACTCATTTCCACTCAGCCATTTTGGTAATAATACCGATCGGTGCAAATTGGAGGCCGACTTGTCTGATACTGAAGATTATACCAAGCCGGCAGCACATAGGAAACACCGTCACGTTTAAACTGATGTTTGCAACTGAAAGAACGACAATTCAGGTGATGAGCACCAAAACAAGTGGGCCAACATGAAAGCGCCGTGATGCCGATACACAATAGACTTACTCTTTCCGTTTTTATATACAAGACCACTATCTCACTTTTTCAGATACCAAGAAAATAAATCCCACGAATAAATAGCATGGCTAGTTGTGTCAAAAGTCTCTCGTGTTTCGGGCTAATTAAATTCGGTGTATGTGGTGCTTTTTTCTCTATGTTGCATGCAATATTTACATTAATTAGCACCAATTTTTGAGATAGAATTCTAATCAATTCATCTTAGGAATAGATAGTGGCCTTGTATAGAAGAAAAACGTACTCTGGATGCCATTTGGAGGTTTGGGTGAGGACTTAGGGCATGTACAATGGGTCATAAGGCTGTCTTAAACCTGCCATGTTACATAAATAACACGAGTTTTAAATACGACGTTTCAAATTTCTCTAAAGATTGTAAATACAAAAGGAAATAATGAGAGAGAGTGGAAGAGGCGGCCGGGGCATATTTATTTGGTACACCAAGGTTTTTAGGAGAAACTTGGAAAAAATTCCGACTCAATAAGATGTCAGATATAGAATACAAGAAATAAATCTTGTCATAATTCTTACAGGGTGAAGAACTTCGCTGAACTTGCCTAAATTGATGTTCGGGGAAGTGTGGCATGGTTAGTACTCGAAGCAAAAAAAAAGACGTCCTATGAAACTAAATGATTTTGCATGGTAGGTTGGTCACTGTTCATCATGAGTGCCCTCTGACAAAGGTTCTCGCGGAGGCACAACGTGCTGAGGATGCAGTCGGGCACGACGCGACCGACACACCAGTACTGGAGCCGATGGATCAGATTGGGCATGCAGACAGCTGGGCCGCCATGCCCGATCCAGCGCGCCGCCGCGCGGGCATAGGCGTCCGGCGTCAGCACCGCGAGGCCTCGGCAGGCCGCTATGCCCGACGTAATCTTCGTCTCCACGAATAGTGGTATCTGTTAAGCAAAAATGGTGAGATGGGATTTGTAGGTAGGATTAGGAAGCATATAGAAATTGACTCTGTACCTGGCACTGCACATCGACCCCTTTGCTTCTGTACTCGACGTAGAGGCTCCTGGAGAACTGGGCAATGTACCGTTTCGAAGCGGAGTAGACGGCGTAGAGCGGGAACGACGGCAGGGCCTCGTTAGAGCCAGAGCCGATGTAGACGACGGCGCCCCGCCTCCGCTCCAGCATCCCCGGCAGCACCGCAGCGGTCACCTGCGTCAGCGCCAACATGTTCACCCGTACCATGTGCACCCACGCCTCCACGTCGGCCTCGTGCAGGTACACCGCGAAGGGCGTGGCCACGCCGGCGTTGTTCACCAGCACGCCCACGTCCAGCCCCTCCACCGTCTTTCTCAGCCGCACCAGCGCCTCGTCGCCCTCGGCGGTGCGGACGAGCGAGAAGTCGAACTCCACGGTCTTGGTCTGCACGGCGTGAGCGGCGGAGATTGCATCGGAGACGTCCCGGAGCTTGGTGGGGTCGCGCCCGACGAGGATGAGGTTGAGGCCGCGGCGGGCGAGCTCGAGGGCGTAGGATCGGCCGATGCCGGACGTCGGGCCGGTGACCACGGCCCATTCGCCGTAGCGGCGGCGCAGGTCCGTGGGGTGGCGCAGCAGGAGGTCAAAGTGGACAAGGAGACGGAGCGCGGCCGCGCTGAGGCAGACGGCGCCGAGGACAGCTAGCGAGACGAACCACCACGGGGGCTGCTCGCCGCTACCCATCTCCTCCCTGGCGATCACCACGGCCGCCTACTTGTACGCTATGTTGCGACCAAGACGTTCACATAACATCTTCATTACGAAGCTTGCATAAATAACTATCCTAGCGGCAGGATTAAAAGCCTAACAGAAAATGAATGGCGATAGCTGCCGGCCACCGGCGACAGCGCGCACACCGTCCGGGAAAAATCAATGGCGACAGCAGACGATGGCCAACCTGGGTCCGGGGAACACAGCAGCAAAGCAAGCAGGCCCAATTGAGCGGCACGCGAGCGAGCAGGCGGCCCCATTCGTTCCTCAGCGGCCCAAGCCAGCGAGCGGCAACGCCGGCAGGTGTCCTCGATTTTCTTTCGAAGTTCTCCTATTATAAAAGGCTTGACCAGTTCATCAGGTAAAGCTTTTTTACACCGGGTTGATGAATTGACCAGTTCACCAATAATATCTATATCTATATCTATATCTATATCTATACCTAATAATAAAGGAAGGAAGGTTTCTTCCTCCCAAATTTCGTCCGTTTTTCGTCCGTCGGTCCGTGTGTTTTCGTCCGTCGGCAAATACGTTTTCCTCTGTTTCGCTACTTTGGCGTTGTGGCTTCGTAAGTCCTCGGCTGATTGCTACTTGGGCTTAGCCCGTGTCCCAGCTGAAGGGGTTTGGCCCAGTTGGAGTAGCGATCGGGAGGCATGGGATCAGAGTATCGATCGGTCAATTCTCCAAGACAAAAAAAAGAGTAGCGATCGGTACACCAATTACCATAGGAGTTCATCTCCGTCACCAAATCGTTCGGCCGCAACAGCAGGGAAACGAGGCCCTGCTCCGTCCTTAACTCCGCCGTCTCGCCAATAAAAAGCTCTACTAACCATCGATTAGCTTCGGCGACGCGGACGCCGTGGCAGGCGCGAGAACGACGGTGCGCAGCGGGGGTGCGGCTCGTTCCGGGTATGGGGCGGAGGTGTGGTGCGAGTCTGCGCCGGCGAGACGCGCGCGGCGTGGCAGGAGCGTTCCCGGCATGGGGCGGAGGGGTGGTGCGAGTCTGCGCCGGCGAGACGCGCGCGGCATCGGGCGGCGTGGGCGCGTGGCAGGCGCGAGCATGACGGTGCGCAGCGGACGTGGGTGATGCTCGTGGCCGGCATAGGGCGGAGGTGCGGTGCTAGCCTACGCCGGCGAGACGTGTGCGGCGTGGCAGTCGAGCACGGCGGTGCGCAGCGGGCGTGGGCGCGTCCGGGATGGGGCGGAGGTGCGGCGCTGGGCGAGAAATAAGCGGAGACACGCCACAAACTTGCGAGGGCACGGCCAGCCGGGTCGGCATCGCTGCACGGCAGGCTGCACGCGGTCCTGGCACGGTGCTCGCCCGCCATGGCCAGCAGGTCCGGTTGCGGAAGCGCAGACGCGACACACAGGACACAGCGAGCGCCCATGGCGTGGGCGTACCGCCACGGCGATGCCACCCTCCATCGTGGCGTGCCGCTGGCCGTGCTTGCTGCCACCCGCTATCCAGCACCTTCGGATGCCTAAGGTTCCATCCCTGTCCTGCCCGCAGGCCTCGAGCTCCCGTCCTCTTCCCGTGACAGAGCATCGCCACTTAGGGTTCAACCCCGCCATCGCATCCGTTGACGCCGCCGGCCGTGGAATGCCCACAGTTCTCCTTCGTCGGTCGCCGAACTCCTCCAGCTCTCCGGCGCCAGCCGCATCCATCCCGTGCTTCTGCTTCCTCTGCCTCGTTGTATTGCTGCTTCAGCTCAAGCGCTGCTGCGCATCACTGCCCCGCACCGGCCGCTCTCTCGAGTCCGTCAGGGGCATGGCCTACACGGAGGGTGAGGATTCTGTTCTTCTTTGGTGTTTGTTATTATGGCTGGCTTTAATGAGAGATCCGACTATATTGACCAGAGTTGGAGTTATCTGTTGGTAGTGCATGCAGACCAATTGTGCATGGTGAAATTTTGGTTTCCTTATCTGCTGGTGCTTATCCGATGTAATTATGCTTACCTTTAGTAATGAGCCAATTGTAATCAAGTTTTGCATTTGTGATACTTGAACATGCTGTATAGTCGTTGATCAAAAATGTTTTTTCGCAAAGTTATACAAACATAATGTATCGTTTCTATTAGGGATTGGTAGGCAAAATTTAGGTAACACTTCCTTTTTCAATTACAACATGATTTTTCTCTCCCGGTGCAACGCACGGGCATTTTTTCTAGTCCAATTTAATAACCGTACTAGAGGTCTTTCGAGTAATCCAAAGGTTTTTTTTAAAGACGTTTGGTGAAATGGCGTTGTTACAAGATAGTATCAACACCTCTGTGGAAGAGTAAATAGTTAAAAAAAATGTTGAAATTCTCTTTTAATCTACGTTATACTAAAACTCAGACAATTTAGGCCAGTATGTATTAGTACTATTTGTCCACACATTCACATGCATTACAATTATGGTATCACAAGAAACATAGCGCATACACGATTAACAAACAATAATTAATGTCACAAACCAACCTGTGGTTGGATGGTTAGCAGGGTTGTTGTACCCTCAGCCCACCAAAGTTCAAACCTCAGGTTTGACATCTGTGTGTTGCATTTAGGCGGAATATTCTTTCAGTGGGAGGCGACGTTCCCGTCGACAGCGAGCCGCCCGTGGTGACTTCGTCAATCTCAGGACTCGATCCGTCGACTCAGTATTTCGGAGGTGCTCATAGGTGGGGGTGTAAACAGATCGGATCGGATCGGATTTTGCCTCTACCATATCCTTTACCATATTTTTTTCTCGGATTCGGATCAGATCGGATAATGAACGGTTGCGGATTCGGGGGCGGATAGATATAATCACGGATTCGGAACGGAAACGGAGCGGATTCAGGGTGGAAAGAAAATTAGTCGGATCGGTATGCGCAATGTATATCATCAAGCCACAAAACCAAAAATAATAGCTCAACAACATAATAATCTAACAAAGTTATACTCCATAGTATGTAGAATGACCATGCAAGGGAGTCGTTGTTCAACAAATGAGCTCCACAACTCACTAAATACAAATTGTGCTCTATTAGTTTAGACATTTCGGTAGAAAATCGGATTATTCGGATTATAACCATCGGATAATCCTAACTAATATTCGGATAATCCATATTCGGATGCTATTTTTCATACCATATCCTATACCGTATCCAGGTGTTCAGTTCGGAATCGGATATCCTTATCCGGCAAATTCTTCGGAACCGGATATGGATTCTTTAAAACGGATTCGGCGACGGATTCGGTACGGAAATTATCCTATCCGTTTACACCCCTACGTCATAGGGGTAGGATGTGCGTGTGTGCGTTCATAGGGGTGAGTGTATGCGCGTGTATGTGAGCGTCTGTGTTTCTAAAAAAAGAATAATTAATGTCATGCATGCAGGTTAGTGAGGATGGAGTTTGATGTCAAGTACTACTCCCTCCGTCCTAGTTTGTAGGGCATAATTTGTAAATCTCTTTGACCAAGGTGATAGCTAATTGGGGCTAAAAGCTTGCATGCATTGGTGGGAGAAGCAACTAGCCAATTATTGTGAGGAAATTAAATGCAATTGTGCCTTAGGAGGTGGAGAGTTTTGGGACAAATTATTTTTGAGATTATGCCCTACAAACTAGGACGGAGGGAGTACCTATTTTAATTACCGAGGTGCATGCCCTTAGTTACGGAGATGGGACAAATAATGGAGCCAGTATGTAGAATATTTCAGAACGGAGGGAGTAGGTCATAATCATAGGTTCATATTTATCCAATACCTCGATATTTTTAAACAATTTTTGTATATGGTTAGAGAGCCCAAATGAGACATGATCAAGACACACAGTCTAGTTAAACTCCATAGAATATACAAAATGACTAGAGATGGTCCATATTTAAAGGTCAGCAATCTTATTTGTTAGTTCATGGCATGACACCGTTGTATTGATGCGAAACATAACATTTTTACTGTCATCGCAGTTTGGTACAATTGATGGAACACATCTAACTATTACCGTGTGGAGGTTAAAGTCTAGTGCATACAGGGATATAAAACACAACCCAGTTAGAACGTTTTTATGTCGTTTATTTTGATTTGAAATTTACATATGTCCTAATTGGTTCGAAAGGACCAGCCCATGACGCAATCATTTTTGCTCAACATGGATCAATCTGAGGAGATGAATATTCTTATGGCAAGTTCTACATAGAAGATGTTGGATATGGATTTCACCCTGTCGACCCTTCAATGAAAAACCAGGTACCAGTACCAGTAATATACGTTCACTTAATGTCACTATCCTAAGGATGATCAAATGAAAACATGATGTTGCAGTGCTTCAGTTTTACAAGAATTACCAAAATTAGACATTCGTTCAAAAGTTGAAATTAAACATCAAATACTGGAATGAGACTACACGCTCCCTCTCACCGGGTCATAGTTCTTGTCCACAACTAAAGTTCAAAGTCCAAATGAATGATATCAAAAGACCCAACCTCGTCATCAAGGACGGCAACACCAACAAAAAAAATTGTGGAAAAAGAAAAAACCTGATCACTCCATGTATGTTTCACGAGCTTCTGTTGTTGCTGATGGTGGCCACCCGCCGGAGATGTTGTCGCCGCCGTCTTCCTCATGCAAGGTCCCGACCTACTTTTGCTTGCCAGGCTGCCACAACCCCTCTCCTCCGGCCGCCGAGAGGGCCCGCTCCTCACCATGGACGCTGCTGGCTGCTACCTAATACTTCGCGTTGTTCCGCCCAAACTAGGACCGCCATGTCGGCCTCCCTTGCTCCACCCGCCCGCTGGCCCTCCAGGGTTTTAACCCCGACCACGACCGCCGGCTTCTGACTCCAGTCGACCACGCATGCATGCGCCCGCTGCTGCTTCGCGTTTTTTTTCTACAACTATTAGCAGTGGCGCATGGAGCAGAAGTGATGCCATTAGCATCTGAGACACGCCATTAATAATTCTTGTCAATGTTCCGCACAGGCACAGGCACAGGCACACACCAATGATAGTACTTATCAGTGACGCATAATCAGTGACATGATCAATACATCTCATTATAGGAAAAAATGGTTAGCCCGGCCTAAAGGCCAAAATCAATGGCATGCATTAGTACCAATTGGGCAATTTAAGTCCCCACGATCGCACACGTGAGAACCCTTCCGTGTTATTGGGTTATCTTCAAAATTATAGCCGTGTGCGACGCTCCGACTGGTGTCCGTGGGTCAAAAATTCGCGTACGGTTGGAGTTTCTAAAACATGTGTGATATATCGCACACGGTTAAAAATAAATACGCATTTTTATTCTTGTGTTGTTTTCTCACACGAGTTACGTCCACTCAGCGTGTGTAATCTGAATTGCCTCCTCGTATTACATTCGACGCGTGTACACTGCACAACCTTCTGGCCTCCTCCAGGTTGCCATGCGCTAGCGACAAGCCAATTTCCTCGTCATATATAATGTTATTCGCCGCCGTACGTCAGTGAACTCAGCAGCGGTGACACCGTAGACTCACTACATACACGATGGTGCATCATAAGAAGACCGCTGCCTTTCGTGTGTGCCTCAGTGAACCTCGCCACGCCCGCCGCAGCTTCCGAACTCCTCCTTGTCTTCGGATTCCGGGAACTCCTCCCTACTTGCGCACCGTCGCTGTGTCAAGCACGGTGCCCGGAGGAGGAGAAGAAGTAGGCGAATTTGTGGATGGATGAGGACGCAGCGACGACGACACCAGAGGATTCCTCCGAGCTTGAGGCCGAGGCGCATCTTGAGTGGTTGGAGGTGGCTGAGCACGAAGCCGAGGAGGCTATAGCGGCTATGCGCTTGGCCGAGTAGGCCGAGTAGGAGGACGAGGACATACTACAAGAGCATCGCATGGTGTAAAAGTACGTCGCCAAGAAGTTAGAAGAAGTCAGAGCACGTGCATCCAATGATGTCGATGCCTGAGGCTCTGAAAAGGGGAATGTGGAGATAATCTGCATCTCCGATTCCGATGAGGGGTGGTATAAATTATTGTAAAAGTTATTTTTCTCATTTTCCTTTCTTTGCAAAATATTTGCAAGCCTTTTGTTTCAAAATATTAATATATAGTCTATAAAATCAGTTAAGAATACGGCAGAGGAAAAAAAGACTTTTGTTGACATATCGCACACGGTTGTAGTAACCAAGCCGTGTGTGCTGCGATCTTCAACCGCATTGCACGCCCATGGACAGCACCGGAGCCACAAATCATATGTGATGCCCGATTTCAACCGTGTGGGATTGCTCGATTTGTACTAGTGTTGCCCAATACATGCATTCTCCTACTAGTGTAAAGACGGTGTGTACATCATCTCTTCTCCTTCTCCCCCCCAATCTCCATCATTCATTTCTCATGGAACCCTTGAGATGTTCTGATGTGTTTCTGGTCGACCTAATGTCCATGTCAGTCACCATATGGTAAGCCTGGCCATGCGCTTCAGTTGCTCAGGTGGACCATTTGGCATCACAAACCGACCCAAACAATCCGTAGTTCTATCAAGAGCTTCCACCATCGTATGCTTCTCTTAGTTTGGATATCACCTTCTCGTGGCTATCTCATGTGTCTCTTTTGGTTTACTCCATTGTCTCAGTACTTACTTTTGAAATTCTATTTTTCGGTGGAGAACTACTTGGCACATCGTACCTAGGACGGAAACATGTAGGGGTTGGGAAATTTATAATAGTTGGGACACACAAAACAAATGTGATAGCTAGATTCATGCATTGCCTGTGGGGCTGTCTCGGTTTCTTAGCAACTCCATGCTATCTACAACATATATAACATTTTACTAGAAATGTCATCATATAAACTATATGGTTGTTGGAGAAGATTTATTAGAAATGTAAACTTCAAATGTTTCACTTGAAGATGATGTAGTTTCAAATATTTCTTTATAGTACAAATACAATCTGGATTTTAGAATTCTATGGCATCACCTTAAAATCAGCCTTCTCATGAGTTTTTGTGGACCGAAGCTTTCTTCCTGAATTGTTTTGATATTTAAAAAGAAAAAGAACAGTGCATCATTCAAAAGTAGAGTTGAGTTATGATCTTATAGTACAATGTCATGACTGCAACTATTTGATCAATCAAGCATCCACATGTCATGAACGTAACCAGTGGTGGCTCACACATTTTCAAGAGGAGATTCCTTGTGTTTATGTTATCTATCTACTTATTTATTTATGTCAGTGGACCATTCTCTTGGTCCCAATTTGAAAGTTAACACACAAAAAAAGCATGGTATGTAGTTATTTGGTTTTCTGAAAATTTACACAAACAATATGTTCTTCGCCGCTTTATCCTCCGCACCAAGCTCTCATCAAAAGCTTGCTCAATGGATTTGGAAGGACCCAACCTCGCGTTTGATGCAGAACAGCCTCTTGGTCAGTGGACCAGTCTCTTGGTCCCAATTTGAAAGTTAACACACAAAAAAGAAGCATGGTAAGTAGTTAGTTGGTTTTCTGAAAATTTACACAAACAATATGTTCTTCGGCGTTTTATCCTCCGCACCAAGCTCTCATCAAAATCTTGCTCAATGCATTTGGAAGGACCCAACCTCGCATTTGATGCAGACCTGCAATGGCCTCTCTTCTTGGAATCTTCATTTTGGTCTGAATTTAACGCGGTAATACAATACATGTTTAGTTTTTCACCGACAAAGGCTGAATTTAATACAGTACGGTTCTATTACTCTCCTTGTGTGATAAGAGGAATGAACCTGCATCAATATCTTAAGACAATAGAGCCGTGCGATAGCGGTCTTGAAGAAAGTGCCGAGGGATGCGTACAATCAAATTCAAGAAAACTCGTGTGACTTCCATTTAAAATCAGGGTTTTGTCTCATCATATGTATCACAAGCTTACATACCAATAACATGACTCCACGTGAAAGGGATTTTACTTTTGGCAAGTCTTACATAAGATACAGAAAAGTATAAAAGTAGTATTCAGTAATATTGCTAGTTATATAGTAAGACTATAAAAAACAAAACTATACTTGTAATAATATAAAATGCTAAAATTAGATACAGAAGAGTATAAAAGTTCAGTATAAATTGTATTTATTTATATTTGCCTTGTCTCAAATTTTATTGAATTGGCCATGTCCATGTCAAAATAAATATATGTGCTTTAATTTACTGGTTCGCCTTTCGAATGCTAATAAACCATGGGCATTGCTATTGGAGATAGCATTGCTGGTATCGTATCTAGAAATATGAATCGCTGCAACATATTTGATCG
The DNA here is from genome assembly GCA_947311845.1 of Poa pratensis. Classification (NCBI taxonomy): domain Eukaryota; kingdom Viridiplantae; phylum Streptophyta; class Magnoliopsida; order Poales; family Poaceae; genus Poa; species Poa pratensis. Next base: position 8,628,771 of record CAMZMU010000027.1, read on the forward strand.
GAGTACAAGAACCAAGAACACCAGGGTTTTGTACGTTGAATTAACAATACAATATGGGTAACCAAAAAATGGCATCTACTTGGGGGAACGAGGTGCTCCCCGCCGCTGGATTGCCGACATCCGTCACCGCCATTTGTATGCTCGCCACCACCTGTCACCATGATCTAGGGTTGGGCAGAGACGGGGAAGCGAGGATGTATAATAGAAATTGTTTCGAGTCAAGCCCGAGCCGCCATGTCATGTACTCCATATTTGGCTATCTAAAAAAAGTGTCCAAGTGGGTCCCTCCCTTTGTACATATACAACAGAAATACGTGAGTGTATTGGTCGGTATATGCGCTTAAATGGGCATACTGGCATCTATAGAATTTACAGAGAATTGCAGTGGCATTTTTTGACAGATCGAAATTGCAATGGTGTTTTTCAATTGGAAACGGCATCTATCCAATTAACCGTAGTAAGAATGATCTTTTTTTGGAAATAATCATTAAAATGATCTAACCAACGTCCGAACCTACTGCGCTAGTAGGCCCAAGCCCGAGATGCCCGCCCTATCGGCCCATGTTCGTGTACTTCTTTCCGCAAAGAAAAAAAACATACACACAGTACGTCCGCCGCCACGCCGCCGAGACAGAGCAGAGCACCCACACAAATGGCGCCTCCCCTTCTCCTCCTCCTCCTCCCTCTCCTCGCCGCCGCGACACCGCCGCCCGCCCACCCACGCGAGCCTCCGTCCTGCCCCGCCGAGTCGCCGCCGGTGCCGGAGCGGCGGGAGGCGCACGGCGGCGGCCGCATCATGGACATCACCCACTACTACCGGGAGGAGATGCCGTCCTGGGGTCGGACGCCGGGGTGGGCCAGTTCCTGTGGCTGCCGGCCTCCATGCGCAACGGCTCCCTCGCCAACAACTCCGAGATGCGGATGCCCACACACACCGGCACCCACGTCGACGCCCCCGGCCACGTCTTCCAGCACTACTTCGACCAAGGCTTCGACGTCGACACCCTCGACCTCGACGTCCTCAACGGTGAGCTCCCGCCCCCGCCCCTAGATAGCAATTCGCTCGGTAGCCAGTGCCAGTTCCTGTTGGATTGCTTCGACTCTGTTGCGTTCCTACTAGTTTGATGTCCACATTTCTAGTCGACATGGGAGTTAATTTTGGGACTGAATTTTGTCTGAATTTTGTAACTGTACATATAGTTCGTAGTTACTGTTCTCGGTGGCACATTGAACATACCTTTATACTGATAAAAAAGAACATTACAATTGGATATACATATGTACTCGATATAGATTTATGCAATTGGTTTATATCATTCTAACAACTGATTTCATGTCCGTAGGTCCTTCACTGTTGGTTGATGTTCCAAGGGATGAAAATATTACTGGTAAGTTTCCCATTGTTCGTTCCCATCGCTTTGTTGTTAATCTGTCAAAAGGCTAGTGGCGTTTACTTAACCTACTATTTGCTTCATGTGGATTATTACATTGGTCACGTGTGATTGGCTAAGGCTTGCCACACCTTTTGTGGCCAATAACTTGGTTGTCATACATTACACAAGTTTTAGATAAAGCAATAATCTATGACAAGTGACTTACAGCCAAGGAAACGTGGTAATGAGTTAAACACCCACAATAGAAAGTCTAACTTTTCTAGCTAATGTTTGGCAAAATCTGGTAGTGAACTGAAATTGCCTTGATATCTGTTTAAATAGACATCAAATGTACATATTGAGTTTTTTCCCCCGATGAATCTACATATTAAGTTGATCTATCATTGCAGCTAAAACAATGGAATCTTTACATATTCCTAAAGGGGTTCAGCGTGTACTTTTTAGAACATTAAACACTGACAGGTAATTTTCTTATTTGTGGTGATCATACTCACATATTCTGTATGTGAACTTTTACTTTTCATAATTCGCACACGAGCACATATAGTGCAAACTCATATTTAACTGCAGTCATTCAAAATTTAATGTTAACTGTTGTGTAAGAGATAAATTAAATTTATTTCCATTCCACTGTAATATGTATCTATCCAGAAAACCCAGTGACTGCACCCTTAATGGGCACATTGTGTGCCTACTATTGTTTTCTGTTTCTAGGCAAGAAACCTTGTATTTGATGCACCTTTAACATTTTGATATCCTATTTATATCGGCTCCATGCTGATATCTTCCAAACCTATTCGGCCTTCTAGACCATTTCCCTTGTGCTATTTGAACAGTAAAACCCATTGAGTTCGTTAAACTGCCCTTTGCATTTAATTTCCATGCCCACCTTTATTTATCTCAGAATACATTTTCTCTATGTCTGCCTTCTGCCTAATCATATATTCCTTGGATCATACTATCCCTGAATAGTGTTCACTACAAACGGTACTGTTATCCTATATTTTAACTATATATTAGGCAATTTCGTAAAGTGAATTACTGCACTAATTGCTATAGACTAAACTTTAGAATGGTTTTCATAAATGGGAAGTGAGATAAACGGAACTGTTATCTTGCAGGCAGCTAATGTGGAAGAAAGAGTTTGACACAAGTTATGTGGGTTTTATGAAGGATGGTGCCCAATGGTTGGTTGATAATACGGATATTAAGCTTGTTGGTGAGTTCCAACTAGCTGTGCATCCTCTTAAGAGGCCCTTCAGCGTATCTATTGGCAAATATTTTATTTTATTCTGTATGGATTTGTGTTAAGCTCATGTGCATGCTGATTGTTTGTGTCTGGTCTGAACATCAGTTGTTTCTTTTTGCACCTTGATCATTTAAAATACTAAGATTAGAAGTGTGGAACACCCCCCCCCCCCCCCCCCCCCCCCCCCCCCAAATTACAATGCTATTGACGCCTAACAGCTAAACGCCCCTGGTAGTAGCGTGAAGCTTTCACGTTTTCTTCTGGTAATTCATCAAGACGCAAAGCTTTTACATTCTCAAAAAAAGATTAAAACTCTTGGTCTTTTTTGCGCACCCAGTCTGCCACACACCATGCACTCTATCATTCCAATGCCCTTGGAAAATAATTGCATTATGAGTGCATGCTTTGTGCTCCGTGTTATATTTTTGCCGTACTCTTCCTGTTAGTTGCTCCTTCCTTATCAACCATTTTCACCTTGGTTTAGCTTTGTCATTGTGTAGTTACCCTCCTTGGAAGTGATGCAACATTGTGAGTTATAATCTACTAATCTGTAGTAATATATGGCGTTGCTATCTTTTGACATTTTGCTTTAGATTGGGTCTTTCTTTGAGTTCTTTCACTTGGTTTATATTTACTTCCAATACAAAGTTCTCCACACTTACCTTGGGCAGCTTAAATAATTTATCCCACAGTTCACAGTTACTCTTGTTATGTTTATCTCTTCACTTGTATTGTCCGAAAAATAATTGTTCCCTTCACTTCGGTTGTCATGTTTTTGCAGGAATCGACTATTTGTCCGTTGCAGCTTTTGATGACTTGATCCCTTCACATTTAGTTTTACTCAAAAACCGGGTATGAAGTTACTTCTTCGAGTAATTTTATTTTGTAACGTTTGCTTCACTGAATTCAATTTGCATTCTTTTTTTCTAATTTCTTGTTCTACTTTTTGTTTGTGTCCTGTGTCCAGAACTTAATTTTCCTTGTGTCTCCTATAATCTGAACGTACCGTCTCCAACGGTAATTTTATAGAATCTGGTGTTCACACAGCAAAATGAAGAAAGAAAGAAATTTGACCATATCTCCCTTTTTGGAAAATTGACTCGTAATGCAGGAATCTTTAAACCATGTCACCCTTCAAATTACAGCAATTGAACTTATATTATTATTTGGCTGCTAGGATATGGTAAAACACATGTTCGGCCGTTTGAACGTGTACGATAAGATAACCCACGTTGCTAGAGAAGCATCTCTGCGCAAACCGTCATGTCCGAAAAACCATTCACTTGTCGTGACATGTCTTGTAAGGCTCTATGTCTCGCTCTTTGCTGACGTATTTATACGAGCTGCCAACCGAAACTAGGTTGCAATTTACCGCACAAGCATAAGTTGAGCTTTCAAATTTTTGGTTAATGACATATTTAGTCCATCTTCATGTTAGGTGCTTGGTATTAGCCACATCAATAAGCATTCCATACTGTTGATTTCAGTGAATAAACCACGATATATCTATCTATGTTTTCCCTGTTCTGTGATTCCATTCAGGATATCATTCTTGTGGAGGGTCTCAAACTGGAGAATGTCGAGCCTGGGCTATACTCATTGCATTGTCTCCCACTTCGGTTACGTGGAGCTGAAGGTTCACCGATCAGATGCATCCTTATAAAGTGAAAGCATTGTTATGTCTCCTGCTGCATGATAGTTGATATGGCGCAAGCAATTTGCCTTCTCTCATAAAAATAATGTAAATAGCTAGTCAGTATTTGATGTTCCCTTATGTTACAGTGTGCTAAATGCACATATGCTGTGAGCTGGCTTTGATGTCATCATGTACTGGTAAACAAGATCATCAATCCGTTATTTTTGCTGAATGCAAGACCCGTGCTGTTCAAGCCATATTAATTTTTCTCTTTCATGTATAGCCTCTTTGATTCAAAATATTATCTTCATTTGTACAGGATGAAAGGTTACATGGCTTGTGTCATATGTTTATTGAATTAATTAATGTCGCATCAAAGGCTTACCTGTATTTTTGTGTGTGTTTGTTTTGAGCTAAAAGAGGGAAATTCATTCATCAAACTGTGATGTTAGGATGATGGAACATATCAGGTGTAAACAGATTGCTGATTTTGGCATGCGTGAGCCTATGCACCTATTATTATTCATCATTGAAAAGTATCAGCAATATTAGGGAAATTTTGTGCCAAAATATGCATATATGTATCTGTGCAAAATAACTTAAATATGTTGGATTTGTAGCAACACAACAAATCTATAAGTAGCTTCCAAAAACCACTAAATACTCGTAGCTTAGCCAGAAGACAATGCATGCGTCGAACCTGACTATGTGAGCATCAAGAGCATGCACAGAGTTGAAGGACAACATCAACTTGCATGAGTGTAAAAAAAGTTATATTTTGAATCAAAATGCTAAAATGGCAGAATTACAACAATACACTGATATTTGTATTTGAATTTGCATGAGTGTGAGAATTTAATAATAAAATAAATATTTTGAGTCATAACAATAGTAAACTAAGATGTCTCCCACACATTTGCGTTGTCCACCTTACTAGCAATAAAAATTAACCGTTTTCACAAGGTTATATATAATATCACAAGATTTGCAAGTTTGCAACCACAACTAAATTTAAGAGCGCCCCGCCCCCGCGTTGTGACAACATACTTAAAAAGAAATAAGAAATTCGCATGCGCGTAACAAAAATCTTATTGTAGTCGTCGACTTGACGTTGAATCCATGCATGATTTCAACAATAACTTTATAAATTCAAAGAAGAAATAGTATTATTTACACTAAATGGTCAAATTAAACAACACGATTTTTTATCGATATGAAAAGAAAAATCTGAAAATCGATTCAGAAAAATACTGCATATATTTTCGCACTATATGAACAAATTATTACAACAAGATGGATTCTTTTTTTAAGGGTTTCCGCTTGTCCCCTTCCTTCATCAGAGGCTGAAAAGGAAGGCATCCTTGGTCCCTCCTCGATCTGTCGGTTTCCTCACCCTCTGCTCGTCGCTCCGGCGACGGGTGGCGGGTGGGGGAACCCCAGTTCCCCTTCAGCCTGTAGATAGGGGTAGGTTAGGGTTTCGTGGCGGCGTATCTTTGGTGGCGGCGGCTGCGGTGCTCCGGCGAATAAATCTCCAACGTCTTCCCCCACTTTGATGCGGTCTTCGACGACATCGAGAAGACGATGGTCTTGTGTCCTCCCGTCCTACTTGGGCGATGGAGTTTGGGTCTCCAGGAGATGTTGGTGAGGCGGTGGCTGTGGCATCTCCATGGATTTTATTTCTCCGACCTCGTCCCCATCGCGTCGGCACGGTCTCCGGTGTTGGTTTGTGAGAAGTTGTGCCGGTGGTTTTTGTCTGGAGGTCGCTAGATCTGCTTCCATCTTCGGTGACCGAGATGATTCGTTACGGTTGTTGGTGCTCCGTTTCTCTCGTCGTGCTGGTCAAGGATCGAGGGTGACGACTTCCCGCTCGTCAGATGGCCGCTGATGTTCCAAGGTTTCGCCCGCTCTGGGAGAGCGCGGCGGCGGCACGTCTTCATCCCGCGTAGATGCGTGCAGTGGACGGGATCCTTAGGGACCCATTTGTTATTTTCGTGTCTTCTGGGTGTTTGTATCTTCAGCTTTGATTAATAGATCTGGGGCCCCTTTCGCAAAATAAAAGATTGATTCTTTTTAGATCTATATTAAAAAAAAGTTGTAGAGCGTATGTGGCTACCACGTGTGTAAATTCATGCATATATTTACCAAAGATTCAGATTATCGCCTCCTCTCGCTTACGTGTAAAACAAGGGAAAGCATTCTAGACTTCTACTCCGCCTCCTCTCGCTTACGTGCTTACTTGCATCAGTCCCCGTCATTTTTATTTCGTCGATCGTAACAGATCAGCAATCTTTCATCCCGGAGCACTACTCGCAGCTTCGTTCGTGGCCATCCATGTGGAGTCGCCGGTGAAAAAGCTTTGTGCCCACTATGCCACCGTCTCCGCTTCCACCATTGAGGCCTCGACCTATACGTCCTACTTGTTCCACTTGAATTGTGACCTGGCTCACCTGCTCTTGCCCGCTAGTGCCCTGGCCCCCACTGCCTGCACCAAAAACCCTGACGTCGAGAACTCGCATATTTCTGGAACTTCCTCCCTCCCCTCTCTTTCTCCGCGTGAGTGGCGAGCGGGGGGCGACCTCGGCCCGCCCAGCACCCGCCGGCGTATCCGTGGGATCACCCACTCTCCGGCGGCCGCTCCGGCGGCGGGAGGTCGGGGGATCCCCGGATCTGCGCTCCGGCGGTGGAGAGGAGGTGGGGTTGGGCGGATCTGGGGCGGCGGGGCCGAGGCGAGGGGGCCGCCGCCGTCGTCGTCTTCTTCGGTTGCAGCCACTCCCCGTGCCCGTCGTCGTCTCCGATGGCGGCGGACGGCTGCTGCCTCGCCGCGCCGGCGCTTCCTCCGGCGTCGGTGCGTGCTTGCGAGTGGTGGGCGGGAGGCCGGGATTCCAGAACATCTGGGTCGCCTTCGGCGTCGACGGCGTCGGCGCTGCTTCAAGGTGACGGCTCTGCTCTGGTGGCCTTCCAGTTCTTCGCCTCTCCGCCAAGACCCAAGCGGTGGACTGAAGACGGCGGCTTCGTCGGCGGCTTCCTGGCCGCGGTTCGCTGCAGTTCGCCGGCTCGGGTGGAGCTCGGCGGCAGCGCGCGGTCGGCGGTCATCGTGGTGAGGCAGCGCCGGCGGGGACTGGGTCCTCAAGGTTTAGTTGTAATTTCCATATTTTCAGAGGATTGTGCTGCTAGTTCGGTTTTCTTTCTGTAATCCCATGTACTCAAAAAAAAAAAGAAATCTACAGATCATCCAAGGTAGAGAAAAGATACACGTCTTTTTCACCTTATAAGATTATTTTCTTGCTTATAAAAATAATTTTCATAAACTAAACGATAAAGATCAAATAGAAGCCTTCTAGAAGACATAAAAAGAACTAGAAATATATACATTGCTTAATAATAAAAAGTGAATTTGAGAGGATGCTATACCAGCCTCAACGCCTGAACTAAGGAGCGGCCACTAGGGTTGAAAACACGCTTTATCATTTTCGTTTTTCATTGTGTCTCGCCGCAATCAGAAACTAAATACACAACCACAAAAAACGAAAACGGGAGCGGAAACGAAAAAGAAAGGGACATGATACGAAATCGAACATTTGTCAGATCACAATAGTGGTATATATAATACATTGGTCCGCACACCAAAACACATAAAGAAGTAGCTAGCAAGAAAAGGAATTGTTGACAATCTCGACCAGCGAGCGTTGAAAATAAAGTACTACACACATTGTTAACAAGGCGGCTATTCTCGGGGAGACGATCGTGGAGGCAGCGGTTTGGGCATCTACTCGTACACGCTGCATGTAAATAATTCGATTAATTAGGTTTTAGTATTAATGGAGCTAACTAGTGTATATGTAGCCAGACTTGGTTGTAGGCCATGGTCTTGCATGGTTCTATGTACGCGGGTCTGGCTAGCGTGTGTATGCGAAAACTTTCTGTATTCGTTTTTCCAGAATTTCCTTTTCATTTCCGTTTCCATCGGAATATGCACTCTTGCTTCCTTTGTCATTTTCGTTTACAAAACTTTCGTTTACGTTTCCGGAAAATGCCATTTTTGTTTTTTCCTCTACATTTCCTTTTTCTACTTTAACGTCCGAAAAAATTCCTTGCTATTTTCAACCCTAGCGGTCGCTATTGATGAAGCTAGTGTTTTTTACACGGCACGGTGCTGAAGACAAGAGAAGTGCAGTCGAACTTGTGGCAACCTAAGAATCCACTGATTTTAGCATGCACCCACGTTCATCAATCGCCACGGAAAGATAGATCTACTGAAAAGTCAAGTACTCACGTGCTTATGGGAAATCAGTTTTGTCTCATACGTGTAGATACCCCATTATTTTAAAATCACCTTCTAATCACCTTCTAAAATGTCAACAAAAATTCAAAAGAAATTTTTTGGGTATGTATCTAAACATTCTATGCTTACGCATAAAGTTTCATGTGAAAAAGATATTTTTGTGGCTTGTGTAAAAATGACAAATTACTGTGCTCCATTTACGAGACATTCTTTTGTCTTGTTTACACATGCACAAAAAATGTTATTTTCTCGCGAAATTTTATGTGTGGACATAGGATTTTCGAGTATACACCCGAAGTTTTAATTTGGAATTTATGTCATTTGTAATGCATTTAAAATATAGTTTCAACAATGAGTGCATCTAAACCTACGAGTCAAAACACCGTATCTCGTGCTTATGCAGTTTGTACAGTCACCGTGTTTCGTGAGCAAGAAAAGTATGGAAGTATGGTCCATTGTTCTAGGAAGCGAGACCAAAACGAAGTCACCCTGCGTTTGCGTGACTACTTCTCGAGGGTTTAGGGCTAGGGATATTCCTAGGTATTCATGCTAATTACCCATGATGTTTGCAACACAATATTGATTTCAGCAAAACATAGTGAAGATTTGGCAAACCTGCGATGATCTTCGCAAAATGAATACCAGGTTGCAAAATATACTTATCCTGTTGTAGTAAATATTTTTTGACATTTGCAAATACCCAAACCTCTATAATATTTTTAAAAAACATGATACAATGAAAATGTTTTTTAGCTTTGCACTCTGAACTTTCAGCTTTGTGCTGGTGGACGCTAAAGGATGGAATCTAAAAGATCCCGCCCCATTCGACCAGAGCTTCAGCAAACTGTGGGACTCTTCTTCTCCAAGAAAAAAGGAAAAGGAACAGGGAAGTAAGCAAGCTCCGCCGCGTGCCTAAGCTCCCTCAACGGCCAGCGCCACCGCTTTCGTCGATTCGCCCACGCCCCCGTCGACTTACAGCCGTGCTGGCGTCGACGCTGCCGTCGACAACGACGGTGAATCGCCCGCGCCGCCTCCGTCGACTCGCCGTGCTGCATGCCATTAACGCCTTCGTCGCTGACGGCTAATCGCCTGCGCCGCTGCGCGCGCCTCCGTCGCTGACGGAATCATCCGGCGCTTCCACCCCTGCTCTGCATCTCCTCTGCTTGTCTGTGAAATTAGGTAACTATGACCCAATTCAAGCAAAGTTGTGTACTTTGAAGGTTTCCAAATAATTTATATATCAGTTTGAATGGAATTACTTTGCTATTGATTTCACAATACTGAATAAACAAAAAATGCAAAAGAATCAATAGGCCACTAACATAGTAGCAAATACTCACTACATCCTTCTTCTGAATCTTAGAGAAGGAATAGAAAACAGTAGCATCCAAATATTTACAATGTGCTCATCATAATTGGAATGTATCGTCGTCGATGTCTTCAATAGTTGGAGCAGTCAAAAGATCAGTGAAACTTCCCATGAACTCATATTTTTAAGAGCCTGGTTCATTTGGTGTTGGTCCATTCTTATTTTCTGATTTTTTGGGGGCACCATTCTCTACTGAATCTGTCTGTATTGGGTATACCGACAACGTGGACATCCATGAGTAATTTTAGAGAAATTCAACATGCACATCAATGAGTGATGCTGAAATGCTATCAAATGTGCTGTCTGGTTGTGCTAACTTCCAACTCACCCATCTGTCCATCTGTGCAATTTATCTGTTTGAGTAAATAGTTGGTGGGTTCAGGTTTTACTTTGCAGTTTGTGGCCTTGTACACCTTTTTTCCCCATTTTGTTCTAGCTAGTTGCACAGCACAGCAGCAGATCAACTGATAGGATGTATGAAAACATTATCTAGCATGTCTTATCCATGAAGCACTAGCTAAAATCGCATTTGTGTAGTGATCAAGTCTAAAACATCATTAGTTAGAAAGATTGTGATAGTTTAATTTGACATAAATGCTAAACGAAATGCTGCGACTGGATCTAAATAAGATAGCCCATTTATATATTATGTCCGATACATGCCTGAGTCTTTCATTAGTTACCTCATTTCGAGAGCGGCGTTTTGGCACCCGGGAGCATATGCTCCCGGTATTTTCGAAAAAATAGAACAAATTGAAAACTTATCAAAAAAATCCGAAACAAATCATGCACGTACCTGACTATGGTACGCACGATCGTGTAAAATTTCGCTGAATTTTCTGTCAGAAATTTGTCATTTTTGTACAGGGCGGCCACGGTGTCATTTCGGTGCGAAATTTCACACGATCGTGCGTACCATAGTCAGCTACGTGCATGATTTTTTTCGGAATTTTTGGAAAAGTTTTCAAAAAAAATTATGCTCCCGAAAATAACGGGAGCATATGAGCCCGGGCTCCATTGTGAATTTCCGCCTCATTTCCTTATTTTCTAACTGTGATCACTTATGTTCTCTTACTTAAGCCATCATGTTACACTTTTTTAAAATATATTCAATATACATATTTGCTAAAATTATTTATTTGTCATGTTATTATATACATTTTGAGGAGCAGAGTAATGGAACCAGGAGTGAAGGAGGCTGGAAAGCTAGTGGACCTGTGGAACGAATGGGGGGTACAAATCCTGGTTCTTGTAAGCTTTGCATTGCAAGTATTCCTACTCATCTTTGGGGGTGTCCGCCAGCGTAGCTCTTCCAATGCACTGAAATTCTTCCTCTGGTCTGCGTATTTGTTGGCCGATTCGACGGCAATATACACCCTGGGCCACCTATCCGTCGACAATAGGTCGGACGAGCACGAGCTGGTGGCGTTCTGGGCGCCATTCCTCTTGCTGCACCTTGGTGGCCCAGACAACATCACAGCATATGCACTTGAAGACAATGCGCTCTGGCTTCGCCACCTGCAAACACTCGCTGTGCAGGTCCTAGCAGCTACATATGTGATATACATGTACGTTGCGAGCAGTGTGACCCTGCTTCTGCTGGCCTCAATCTCCATGTTTGTTGCTGGTGTTCTCAAGTATGGCGAGAGGATATGGGCACTCAAGTGTGGCAACCTCAGCAGCATCACCATCTCGAAATTCAAGCCTAACCCTCATCAATTATTGAGCATGGACACCAGTGAAGAGGAACTTCTGCTTGGAGCCCACTCCCAGTTTGATATCTGCAAAGGCGTCTTTGCTGACATGATAATGTTACCGAATCCCTCGGTTCTTTCACAATCTAAACCACGTTCTGTAATATCCTATATGGGGGAGGATCTATACAAGTTGGTCGAGATGGAGCTGTCTCTGATGTATGACTTCCTATATACCAAGAAAGCAGTAATCCACACATGGTATGGCTTCTGCATCCATTTCATTTCGCTACTTGGCACATCCATCACAGTCCTGTTGTTTCAAATCATCATCAGCAGAAGAGGGAATGAGTACAACAGAGTAGATGTGATTATCAGTTATATTTTGCTGGTTGGGGCTTTGGTCCTGGAGATCATATCAGTGTGCAGGGCTCTACTATCCACCTGGACATGTTCTTTATTGCACCGCAAGGGCAGGGGATGGGAGTGGCCTCTCCATATGATCACTTCCTTTAGTCGGCGTGTCCATCCGGCAAGTAGGAGACTGTGGTCAGGCTCCATTGGGCAGTATAACTTGTTTCACCTGTGCACCCGCAACAGGAATGAGATAGGAAACAGACTGGCAATGAAGTTGGGGCTCCAGGACTGGTGGAACAAGAAGCACTTCTCGGGAACTTTCTCACGCACCAACTCTTTGTCAATACAAGATCTCAAGAAACTGGTTTTGCAAGCGCTGCGAGACAAGTATCAAGCACTTCAAGACAACGATGATACTGATTTGGACTCAAGGGGTAGCTTTATACTGAAAAGTATGGAAGCCTATGAGGACTTCGCTCGCTGGAGCGCCAACATTGACTTTGATGAGAGCATCCTTGTTTGGCACACTGCAACCGAGTTGTACATCAGGAAATCCAAGGCCGAACATGCAAAAGATCTTACTGAGGCTACCGAGGTGCTATCCAATTACATGATGTTCCTGCTGGTGGTGAAGCCTGACATGCTGCCGGGAGCTGCACGCAACAATGTACACCTTGCCTCGTGCGAACAAATAGAAGGACAGTGCCATAGGTGCTCTGATGATAAGGACAACCCAGTGTCGACATCTCCCATAAGCTGGAAACCGTACTGTATTCTTAAGGAATTGTTCCACCATGATGGCCCCAATCAGTCCAGGGTTCCACAGAGGGAGAAGCTTGCGGAGATGGTGTGGATTTCCTCCCAATTTGCACTGGTATGAGCTGAGTGGAGCCTAAAGTTCATTCATATTGTTTCAAAATTATTTCATTATTTTCGAAACAATGTCTCAAGCGCTGCCTCATTTGACTGTTTGCAGTTTTAATATCCATGTATATGCCTTCCATGAAAACTCATCTGAAACACATTGTGCAAGTCAATATGTTTGTGATCAAATGATCTTAACCAAGTTTCAATTTTCTTACTTGTTGACTTCACTACAAGAAACAACATGTTCCTATATTCAAAATTGCTCCTAAAACACACTTACAATTTGATTTTATAATCTTTGAGCGACGTTTCATTTTGAATTTCATAGTGCTCCGCTAAAATTTGTTTGACAATGGTCTAATGAAATTAAAAGGCTAACTCGTTTTTGAATTTCCTTAGACCTTATTAAAAAAAGTCAGGAAACAAAGTTAAACTCAACATGAACTATGATACCACACACATATAGTGACCCCACAAATTTTTGAAATAGATAGCTGCATGACTACCCTGAATTTCTGCTAGGGCTTACATACAAAGGTATATTAAATGTGCACTATTTTCATCTAATCAGCTCCTCTGTCTCAGGGAACTGTAAAGGCACCAAAGCCACATGGGGAATCCATCCGTGACAGCGCCAATATGTATGCAGTCTTGCTGGCCAACGAGCTTCTCAGCATAGAGTTGCGGTGGCATGACCAACGTGACGCTATGGAACTGATCTTAGGGGTGTGGGTGGAGATGCTGTTGTATGCCGCGAAGCATTGCAGCCAGGTGTCCCATGCCAGGCAGCTCAGCAATGGTGGGGAGTTCATTACCATTGTGTCGTTGCTGGCACATCACTACAAGTACTACTCTGGAGTCTCCAGGGGCATCGACAACCTTAGTAAAAATAACCCCGTAGGTGAAAATAACCCTATATGTGAAATTGATGAAAACTTGGTTTAGATGATTTCTACACCGAAAGGGGAATGTTACATCTGAAATGACCCACCACAGTTTAGGAAAAACTTGGTTTAGATGAGTTTTACATCAGTAGTTCTAAGCCATCATTGTAATTCATTTTGTTGACTTGGTGGGTATATGTTGCATGCATTTCTGACAAAACATCAGGATCTCTTGTGGTGACAAGGACATGGAAATTCAAGGCTCTCATGAAAAGGCGGTAGAAGATCAATCCATTAATCAGATTTCCACACATCATCCAGTACAAGAAATACACTCTTTCCTTTGATTGTGTCCACTAAAAGAGGGAACAGCTCCGTCTTGGTCTCTCATTGGTCGCACTTTTCTCCAGCCATTCGTATTGCCTGCTTTATCAACCCAGTCTGTGTAGCTCTGTGAAATGCACAACCATATATGAACTTGGAATTTCTCTCTTATCATCTGCTCATTATATATCTTCTGAGCTAATGTCGTCTTACCGATGCCTCCTATTCCTTGAATGCCCAGAACACTTGACCTATTCTCATGGCAGCTACTGACAATTATTTGTAGGATGTCATCAGCACTGTTTGATCTCTCTTCCAACAACCTCTAGTTCATCTATAGAAGATGTCTGATTTTTATCCACGGTTGTTACTTGAAATTGTTGACCATTGGCTATACCAACGCTAAACATCTATGTGTTCATTTTGATCTCATCAAGCTTTTCATTTATGTCCTTAATTCTTCTAGCCACCTTGTGATCAAGAGACCATAGACTAATTGCAACATACTGATCTAGTGGCAGAGAAAGCTTCTGTAAATGACCATAACAAGATTTATGATGACATCATCATCAAACATAAATCGCTCATGCTCTTCGACCATGCCTCTACCCGTCTATCTTCCATAGCCAGAGCTTCGGCATCCTCACGCACTGTGCTGAAGTGTTCCAGATTTTTCTGCAGCCTCTTAATATTCTTTTTCACGCTTAGTGACATTACAACCTCGTCATCGATAATTTGACCTCTTTATCAAAAATTTGGAAGTAAGAGCATCCTAAATTGTTCCCATAATGCCTACACCTACGGATTCTACCCAATGCAAGTAGGCCTGCTTTGGTTTGTGTGAGCCTCGTCACGCTGTGCGAGTTCTGCCCTCCAAGCCTCCCACAGTGCTCTTCTATGTAAGTCCTGAAGAGATAAGTTCTAACTAGCAAAACCAATGGGACACTCTCTAGTTATTTTTACAAGTAATATACCCTTGTCAAATTCCAAACAATTTCTCTTTTTTTTCGAACAGGGAAGATGCCCCAGCCTAAACAAATTCTCTGTAATCTACAAAGGTGAAACATTTTTTCCCGTTCCCCTCGCGTCGCACCCCCCCCCCCCCCCCCAAGCGGCGCTAGGGGCGACTTTGCCGGCGCCGCGAGACCCTCCCGGCCGGACCCTCCCTGCCGATGCCGTCGCCGGCCTCGTCCGCGGCGGTGGCGGCACCCCTCCTCTGCCACAAAGGCGGTCGGGGGGCGGTCCTCTTTCTCAGCAGGTGGAGACCGCCCCCACGGCAGTTGGGGCGGAGCATGCCGAGCCGGCGGGCTCGGGTAGAAGTGGCGGTCGTCGTTCTTGTCGCGGGAGGCGGCGTGAGGAGGCGGGGGCACCGTCGCCAGGAGTGGAGCCGCGCCCGATGGGCTTGGCGGGCCCGATCTGGGCCCGTCGGGCCTGGACTAGGGCGTGCGCCGTTCGAGCTGGGCGTTGAGGCAGGAAGTGGCACGGAGGTGCGAAGGCGCGGCCGAGCGCGGTGGAGTGGCCGCACGGTCGTCGTGCGAGGCGGCGGCCGGTGAACGCCGTCCTGGGCTCGATCTGGGCCGGACGGGCCGCGGCCGGTGCGCTGCGGGAAAGCTGGGGCGGCGGCCCCAGGCCCTGGAAGATGGTGCGGCGGCGGCCGTCGTGGCAGGAGGCGCCACGGTTGGGTCCGGCGCGCGATGGCGGGAACCACGGAGTCCCTCTGCTCGTCCTGCTGCTCCTGGCGCTTTGCGGCTAGAACAAGCACCGGGCGAAAGCCTTGTATCGACTCCGGTCGGGGCCGATGACGGCGGCGCCTTCGGCGTCGTTCCCCTTCTTTTTTGCGTCATCGTGGAGTTCTGTTCGTGACCGACGCGGGTGGTTTCACAATCTCCGGGTGAAAATCCAAGCTCCCTCGGAGCGGGCGACGGTGACGGACACGTCACTTCCTTGTTGGAGGCGTCGCTTGGGAGCTCTTGGCCCTCGCGGTGCGTCGGCTTCGCAGCGGTTGGGCGGGATGGCTCTGTGGTCGGGGGAGGCAGATGCCGGGGTGGTGACCCCGGACGGTGGTGGTACGTCGAGGCGGCGGCCTCGGTCCCCTCTACAGCGACTGTCCTATGGGGCAGGGCCTTCACCTAGCGAGGTTTTGGGTGGCGACTTGGTGCTGTGAGTGCAGCTGGTGTGTCGACCCGGCTGGTTCGGCTCCGGGCAACGCGGAGTTTGATCTGGTTGCTACGCCGGGGCGGCGTCCCCGGATTTGGCGCGACGTTGAGGTATGCGGGCAGTCGTCTTTAGCGAGGGTAGTAAGGGCTACGAGACGGCTGGGTCGTGCGGCGTTGTGGCTCGTGTTTGGCTTTGGTGCCGAGTGGTGTATGTCGGGGCGGCGGCCCCGGAACTGGTGGTGTGCATTCGTTGCGTTTGGTAGACTTGCGCCGTGTGGGCGACGGGTCATCTCGCATGTGCGGTTTTTCGGCCCGGTTTTTCCTCATAAACAGGACAATGTATGGTTTTTGGGCCCGGTCTTCCTTATAAACTGGGCCAATTCTTCTTCTATTCAAATTGCAGGAACACCCTGCCCTCCTTCCAGAGGTTACTCGAAAAAAAAAGGTGAAACATATGTGTCAGACCTTTCTAAATCAATAAGAAATAAGAGAAAAAATTGCGAAACTCAGGATCATGGGACCAGTGAATGAAGGGCTCACAGTAGCAGCGAACAAATCAAAACTGAAACAGAGTAACTGAGAATAGGATGATGAACAGAGTAACTGAGAAACTTACATTTCTGCTCTCACTAAAAATGGACAAAGCTCAATGGTCTAGGATTTCATGGTCGAAGTCGTGATGCGGCAACTAAGGAGGCATATGGATCAATGACGAATGAATAGAATTTCAGGCCTGGACCATAGAGGGAGCCATATGTGGAATTCAGCCATAGGTAATACTAGGGATATTAGCGCGGCAATGCCGCGCGTGTGTTTGATGAATTTTAAGTATGTCTGTAAAAGAATTTTTGGAATGTGAATATTATTTGAATTTCGAAAAGTTTGTGCTTAGAGGAATGGTTGGATTTCGAGTATGATTCGTATTGAAATGTATTTGAATTTGTATTCTTTTGATGTGTACAAAATGATTAGATTTGGAAGGTACTTGGAATTCTGAAATTTGTAAATGTGAATTTTGAGTTGAAATGTTCAAATAGATTATAGAAAATGAGCAATTTGGAATTTATTCAAATTTGAATTCTTTTATTGTTTACCAAATGAGCAGGTTTGATAGTTATATGACATTTTGGAATATTCGAATTTGTAATTTGAGTAGGAATGCTCAAATAGGAATGGTCTTTCCATATAGTTAACATTTGAGTTGTTCGAACTTATTTGTTTTTTTGTGGAAAATAGTTAACAGTTTTGCTTCTTTAGCATTTTAGTATATTTCTTATAATATGGTAATTAAATTGAAATGTAGATTATGGTTCCATTTTGTTGTAATTTTCTTATTTAGCATTATAATTGGAGGAAATATATTATGGTTATCTCCAAATAGTTTCCATTTTCAGCATTTATTATATTTGTTTGCATATTTCTTATTATTTATTAAATTGGAATCTTCAGATATATTTGTAGTGTATCATAATTTTTTTATTAACTTTATAATTAGGGATAGTGTAATATGTGAGTTATACTTTATAGTATCTTCAATTTTATAGTAAATTGTAATGTTCAAGTGTGTTTCATTTATGTTTTCCATGAGCATTTTGAAATATCTTATTGTTTATTTAAATTTCTAGCAAATTGAATGTGAGGGTGTTGATATGTTTTGATAAGTGAGGCATCCATTATTTATGTGGGATAATATGTGAGGTATTTATATTTTAGAGTATTTTTTTTTAGCAAATTGAATTTTAGAATGTTTTTTTGTGCGGAAAGTTTGATAATTTGCAAAATTTAAAATTTAGATTTTTTTTATATGTTGTTTACACTATTTTGCATTGTAGTTTTGAATATATGAATTTAGTTTTTTTTGTTATGTATTTATGATGGTAGTTTTGTTATATTTGAATTCTCTTTGCGTTCATTAAAATATCAAATGCTTATATCTGAAATGCATTCAAAATTTTAAGATATCACAGTTTTTTTGTTCATATTGACATATTTGTCATATTTTCCTTACCCGTGGGGTAAAATTCTATTTTGGAAATGTTAATATTCGAAAATTGTTTGAATTTTAATTTTTTTTGGAATTTGAAGGATGTTGCGTTTGGAATTTGTTTGAATTTCAAAAAAAAATCAAATTGGAATCCTTTTAGGTTTGAATTCTTTTTACGTCTATGGAATGTTTAGATTTGAATGATATTTAAAATTTTATGAATGTTCGAGTTTAAAAATTTAATCGTATGGCATTAACAGCTAGCATATATTTTTGTGCACATTTTGCTATGTATTTTTTCCCCTTTGTGTAAATTTGAAGTTATTGATTTTGTGAAAAATTTCAAATTTATATAATTTGTTATCGTATTTTTGTAACCATTTTGATATGTACCTGTTTTTTCATTTGTGTAAAGATTTGTAGGTTATTTAAAGTTTTTAAAATATTTGAATTCGAAAAGTTTAACGTATGGCATAAACAGCTGGCATATATGTGAATACCATGGTGTAGACTTAAATGTACTGATTTTCGAGAACAAGTTTACACCTAAAATTTATTTAAATTGCTGAACTGTTAAAATTGTGAAAGCATTCATATTTGAATTCGGTTAACGTTTATTGAATGCTCAGATTTTAAAGGCATTCAAAATCTTGGAACGTTCAAATTTAAATTTTGATCATACGACGTGAATAGCCAGCGTTTATTGGTTTGCTCATGTTCATATTTTTGTCACATTTGTAGACATCGTGGTGCAAGAAAATTTGATTTGCAAATGCCCATGTTCAAATTCTGTTCAGATTTGAGTGTATCAAAATAAAAAAAAGTCTACATTCATGAATTCGTAAATACCGAGGTGCAAAAAATTGTAATTTGAAAATGTCCATGTTCAAACAACAGCTGGCATATATGTGAATACCATGGTGTAGACTTAAATGTACTGATTTTCGAGAAGAAGTTTACACCTAAAATTTATTTAAATTGCTGAACTGTTAAAATTGTGAAAGCATTCATATTTGAATTCGGTTAACGTTTATTGAATGCTCAGATTTTAAAGGCATTCAAAATCTTGGAACGTTCAAATTTAAATTTTGATCATACGACGTGAATAGCCAGCGTTTATTGGTTTGCTCATGTTCATATTTTTGTCACATTTGTAGACATCGTGGTGCAAGAAAATTTGATTTGCAAATGCCCATGTTCAAATTCTGTTCAGATTTGAGTGTATCAAAATAAAAAAAAGTCTACATTCATGAATTCGTAAATACCGTGGTGCAAAAAATTGTAATTTGAAAATCTCCATGTTCAAACCGTGTTCAGATTTGAATGTATCGAAAATACAAAAAAGGGTTATATTTATGAATTATTTGATTTCCAACAGTATGGAAAATATTTAGATTTGAAAGCCAGTTGAAATTTTTAAATATGTAAATTTGTATGACGTTTTTCGGTGGTAAAATTGAAATCTAAAAATGTCTACTTTTTGGAATTGTGCAGGTTTACAAATTATTGAAGCTGTATTTAAAAATATGTAGAAGTTAAAAAAAGTGGAATAAAAAGAAAAGAGAAAAAGAAAAACAGAAAAAGAAGAACAGGGAAAAAAAAGGCCGAACCGGCCGCACAGCAGTCGGCCCGGCCCACGAAACGGCCCACTGGCCAGCCCACGCCCGCCGCGAGGTCACCGGGGGGCGCAACTCAGCGCGTCGGACGCGCGTCGTCGCGGGCGACCCGTACGTGGCGGCGCCGCCGCTGCTAGGTCACCGGAGCGTCGCCGGCGGCGGCTGGATGCGGCGACGGGCGTGTGCGCCGTCCCGGCAAGCGGCGACCGACGAGGAGGGAGAGCGGCTGACGGCGCAGCCCGCCGTGCCCGTGGATCTGGCCGGGGAGGGCCGTGGCGGCGAGGGCGCGGTCGGCGGCGCCGGCGACGCCGCGGTCGCACTGGAGAGAAGAGAGAGGGAGGGGGGACTGCGTTGTCGTTTTTACACGGAGGTCGTCAATGTTTTTCCAAATTACGAACCAGTCCTTTGCGGGGGTTTCTTGCAAAAAGATGAACTGGAGCGCGACGTGGCCATCGCCGATTGGTAGAAATTCGGGAGCTACAGTAACTCGCGTTCCGCATGATTTTTGGAGAGATCTGGGCCGTCAAACGCTCGATCGAACGACCGTTGTTTTCTGGGTGACGTGGACAGCCTAACGGGGAGCGAATCCCATGTACTTTTATATATAGGGGAATAGTATGGCAGTGCCCATCTACTTCCACCGGCAAGACCCAGTGTGGAATCAGTATACAACTTGTGCCAACTTGGCTTGTCTCCTACCAAGTTGCAAGAATTTAGTTAGGATCAGTGATTGCTTTGTTTTTCACCTCTAAAAAGGGAAAGCAGCGAGTGAAATTTCGCCCAGCGTGGACACATTTCATCGAACAGTTGGTACGCATCGACTCATTTGTTCCAGTACCACCGGTTCTAAAGCAATATCTCAATCAAAGAGCATACGGCATATGAGGCAGGCAATCAACACAAAACGATGGAAGCAATACAGTAGAAGGGGCTTACAATGTTAAACCACCACCGGCGTCCTTCCCGGTGCCTGCAACGCTCAAGACCTCGCTCAATGTGGTACAGGGAGGCGCTGCCGTCCTTGGAGCAGTCTCCTCAGGCTATTTTTTTTATAATACATTTTTTTATTAATTTCGACTAATATTACGCAAATCGGAACATTTCCAGAAATAATACGGTCTCGGCTTCGGCTAAGCCGAAAGGGTCCTATCGGCCTCGGCTGGGCCGATAAGGCTGTCGGCCGACGGCTGCATGCGGGCGAGGACCCTATCGGTCCTGGCAGAGCCGATTAGGCTGCTCGGCCTTGGCTCAGCCGACCAGGCCCAGTCGGCTGCTGCATTTTTTTTTGCTAAAACGGATATTTTGACCATTTTTTCTGCCACCACCGCCCGATCCCGCCAAATTCATTCCCGCCTTATTTATGGCCAATCCGTTCCCGCCATCTTCTCTCCCGCCTGTTTCTCCCGCCAAATTCGTTCCCGCCCTTTTTTCCCGCCATCGTATCTCCCGCCTGTTTCTCCCGCCAATTCTTCTCATCTCGGCCTATAAGAACCCCTTCTCACTGAGGTTGGTAAGCATTCTAGTCCACTCACTCGAACATGTCGAGCTTTCCTTCAGATCGTAGTTTCCAGCCAGGAATATCGGCACTCCTTTTGAGGTTAACGGCCGATTTCAAGGTAGACAATAAGGAAGTGCCATTCGAGGATATTGTTACTTATCCACCTCATCTCCGTGAGCTATCAGCAAAGCTAAGTAGGCATGGGTGGCCATCGAGAACTTGGAGGGAAATACGGGAAGAACTTCTCAGGATGCATGCTAGGTGGCAGAAGAAGAAGCCAACATATACGAGGGAAACAGATTTGACCAGAGCTATAAGATTTCCTATTTTATGAGTCGAGGAGAGCGAGTATGAAGATGATATCTTCATGCCGAGTGAAGCGAGCAAGAAATCTGCAGCAGCGGCAGCGGCGTCGTCGAAGGGCAAGGGAGATGCGTCGTCGAAGGACAAGGGTGAAGCATCGTCGAATGGCAAGGGTGCTGCGTCGTCGAAAGGCAAGAGTGATGCGGGAGGCTACGTCGATGGTAGATGACTTTTCTTTTTCTAATTTGCAGAGTACCATGTATCTTCAATTTATGTTGTGTTGTCGCTACTACCGATATTTTGTTGTCTGTGTAATTTGCAATGTTTGTTTAACAACAACAACAACAACAAAGCCTTTTTTCCCAAACAAGTTGGGGTAGGCTAGAGTTGAAACCCATAAGATCTCGAAACTAGGTCATGGTTCTGGCACATGGATAGCTAACTTCCACGCAGCCCTATCCATGGCTAGTTCTTTGGTGATATTCCAATCCTTCAGATCTCTCTTAACAGACTCCTCCCATGTCAAGTTTGGCCTACCACGACCCCTCTTAACATTCTCATCCCGCTTTATCCGTCCGGTATGCAATGG
Source organism: Poa pratensis (assembly GCA_947311845.1). Classification (NCBI taxonomy): domain Eukaryota; kingdom Viridiplantae; phylum Streptophyta; class Magnoliopsida; order Poales; family Poaceae; genus Poa; species Poa pratensis. The sequence continues at coordinate 8,650,973 of CAMZMU010000027.1, forward strand.
CGCTTCCGGAGGCCTACGTTCTATATGACCAAACCATCTTAGACGGTGTTGGACAACCTTCTCTTCAATTGGTGCTACCCCAACTCTCTCACGTATATCATCATTCCTAACCCGGTCCTTTCTTGTGTGGCCACATATCCATCTCAACATGCGCATCTCCGCTACACCTAACTGTTGGATATGTCGTCTCTTGGTCGGCCAACATTCTGCGCCATACAACATCGCAGGTCGAATCGCCGTCCTATAGAACTTGCCTTTTAGCTTTTGTGGCACTTTCCTATCACAGAGGACGCCAGAAGCTTGGCGCCACTTCATCCAACCAGCTTTGATTCGATGACTCACATCTTCATCGATATCACCATCCTTCTGGAGCATAGACCCCAAATATCGGAAGGTGTCTTTCTCAGGTACCACCTGTCCATCAAGCCTAACCTCTTCCTCCTCGTGCCTAGTAGTACTGAAACTGCACCTCATGTACTCAGTTTTGGTTCTACTAAGCCTAAAACCTTTCGATTCTAGAGTCCGCCTCCACAGCTCTAACTTTCTATTAACCCCCGCCCGACTATCGTCAATTAGCACCACATCATCCGCAAAGAGCATACACCATGGGATATCTCCTTGTATATCCCCTGTGACCTCATCCATCACCAAAGTAAAGAGATAAGGGCTCAAAGCTGACCCCTGGTGCAGTCCTATTTTAATTGGAAAGTCATCGGTGTCGCCATCACTTGTTCGAACACTTGTCACAACATTATCATACATATCCTTAATGAGGGTAATGTACTTTGTTGGGACTTTGTGTTTCTCCAAGGCCCACCACATGACATTCCGTGGTATCTTATCATACGCCTTCTCCAAGTCAATGAACACCATATGAAGATCCTTCTTCTTCTCCCTGTATCTCTCCATAAGTTGTCGTACCAAGAAGATGGCTTCCATGGTAGACCTCCCAGGCATGAAACCAAATTGATTTTTGGTCACGCTTGTCAATCTTCTTAAACGGTGCTCAATGACTCTCTCCCATAGCTTCATTGTATGGCTCATCAACTTGATTCCACGGTAATTAGTGCAACTTTGAACATCCCCCTTGTTCTTGAAGATTGGCACTAATGTACTCCGCCTCCATTCTTCGGGCATCTTGTTTGACCGAAAAATGAGGTTGAAAAGTTTAGTTAGCCATACTATCGCTATGTCTCCAAGGCCTCTCCACACCTCGATGGGGATACCATCAGGGCCCATTGCCTTGCCTCCTTTCATCCTCTTCAAAGTCTCCCTAACCTCAGCCTCCTGGATACGCCGCACAAAGCGTCGGCTGGTATCATCGGAGGAATCGTCTAGCTCAATGGTAGAGCTCTCATTCTCTCCATTGAACAGGTCGTCGAAGTACTCTCGCCATCTACGCTTGATCTTCGTCCTTCACGAGGAGTTGATCCGCTCCGTCCTTTATGCATTTGACTTGGTTGACATCCCTCGTCTTCCTTTCTCTCGTCTTCGCCATCTTATAGATGTCTCTTTCGCCTTCCTTCGTGTTTAGACGCTGGTAGAGGTCCTCATACGCCCGACCCCTTGCCTCGCTCACCGCTCGCTTTGCGGCCTTCTTTGCCCCCTTGTATATCTCCATGTTGGTTGCGCTCCTGTCCAGGTGTAGGCGTCTGAAACAGTCCTTCTTCTCCTTAATAGCCTTCTGGACCTCAACGTTCCACCACCAGGTATCCTTAGCATCCCTTCTACTTCCCCTGGTCACCCCAAACTCCTCTGATGCAATCTTCCGAATGCAAGTCGCCATCCTCATCCACATACTGTTTGCATCGCCTCCTTCCTCCCAAGGGCCCTCCTTAAAAACCCTCTCCTTAAAAGCTTGAGCTGCCTCTCCCTTTAACTTCCACCACTTTGTTCTAGCAACTTTTGGGCGCTTATCCCGCTGGACACGAATCCAAAAACGGAAGTCAGCCACCACCAGCTTATGTTGATGGACAACACTCTCTCCAGGTATCGCCTTACAATCAAGGCAAGCGCGTCTATCTTCTCTTCGAGAGAGGACAAAATCAATCTGGCTAGAGTGTTGGCCACTACTGAAAGTCACTAGGTGGGATTCTCTCTTTCTAAAGAGGGTGTTAGCTACGACCATGTCGTAGGCTAGGGCGAAGCTTAAGACATCCTCCCCTTCTTGGTTCCTGATGCCATAGCCAAAGCCCCCATGCACCCCTTCAAAACCTGTGTTAGATGTACCCACATGGCCATTGAGGTCTCCTCCTATGAAGAGCTTCTCACCAGTAGGTACTCTCCTAACCAAGTCCTCGAGACCTTCCCAGAACTCTCTCTTGGTGCTCTCGTTGTGGCCTACTTGCGGGGCATACGCGCTGATAACATTGAGAACAAGTCCCCAACAACCAGCTTGACTAGGATAATCCGGTCTCCTTGCCTCTTGACGTCCACTACTCCATCCTTGAGGCTCTTGTTGATCAAGATGCCTACCCCATTTTTGTTTGAGGTTGTCCCCGTGTACCACAGCTTAAAGCCGGTATCCTCCACCTCCTTCGCCTTCTGTCCCTTCCATTTGGTCTCTTGGACACATAGGACATCAACACGCCTCCTTATCGCCGTATCAACTAACTCCCGTAACTTGCCCGTCAGGGACCCTACGTTCCAGCTACCTAAGCGGATCCTCCTAGGCTCGGCTAACTTCCTTACCCTCCGCACTCGTCGAGTCAAATGCGAAGACCCTTGCTCATTTTTCACTACACCCGGGCGTCGATGCAGCGCGCCACTAAGGATGCGACGACCCGATCCTTGCTCACTTATCACCGTATCCAGATCAAGATACGGCGCGCCACCAAGGGGGTGGCGGCCCGGCCCTTGCCCATTTGACACCACACCCGGGTTCCGATATGGCGCGTCGCTAAGAGGGTTACGCCCCAACGAGTTCTTTTGGGTTTCATCTCCATAAGAGTGGCTGGGTTTTTTCCGTTGGCTTGCCAAGCCTATCACAACCCTCCTCCTTTATCCGGGCTTGGGACCGGCTATGTTGAGACAACATAGGCGGAGTTGTAATTTGCAATGTTTGTTTAATGAAGGAAAAATATTATCAGGACTAGAGTAGTACGACTGATAGAAGTTCGCATGCATAGATAGATATGTCTAGTTTTACATACATATAAAAATATCTCATACATAGATAGGTAGTCATGTATCTAGAAGTGTCAGCCACGACGTCTGCCACGGCGCGGAGGTGGTGGATTTGGCGTCGACCAACCTAACCTGTGGGGTGGCCGAATGCCACGTGCAGGAATCCGGGACCCGTCATCATCATCCTTTGTATCCTATGCGGGGTAGGGTGGAGGAGTGTTGTACATACCCATCCAGTTGTCCAACTGTGTGTATGCCTCATTGATGTCCCCACCTTTCTGATCACTCCCCCACGCGGATCCAGACGACTGCTGACCGGACATAGACGGACGAAATCCGTAGGCTCCTGCATTAAAAAACATGTAAGTATGTGGTCGTAGCCAATTGGTATGGGAAATACAAGATAACAAGAAACTTACCCTGTGGCTAGGGTGGTGGACGAAGCATGTAGCCCGTCGTGGGACTGTAGTGCTGCCAGGACGAGCCTCCAGCCTGGTCAGGAGAGGGTGGCCTGGGCGACGGCTGCGGTGGTGTCAGCCGAGGACGCGGGTGCTGCCGGTCCTGCTGGGGCGTCGGCTGCGGCTGCTGCGTGGAATGACGCGGTGGGCGCTATGATGCTTTACGGTGATCGACGTCCGAAGTACGTGTGCACGTGATAGCCTCGTAGATACCGCGCAGCCTGTCCTCTAAGCGCCGCACCCACGACTGATGTTGCTGGCGGTCCAATAGAGGGCCAGACGAAAGCGAACGTCTGTACGCTGACACATCCGTCTGAAGCTGGTGTGTCAATTGGGCCTGTAATTTGCACGGTCAGGAAGTTCGCAGTAAATATTGCAAAGTTTGTAACAACTATTCTCTTACCGCGTACTGTCTGGAGCCTGAAGTCGACTGGCTCGGATACATATCCCACGTACCGGGACTCGGTGTCTCCTCGGGCTGCTCGTGATGCGTAATGCGTAGTAGTGTCGAGATCATGTAAACATGCAAATAGGAATTAACTAGTTGAAGATCAAACCCGAGGTCCTCCTGCCAGACTCGTGCCGTCGCAGTGTCCCACTCTGCAACGTAGGCACCAACCCTCCGCAACCACTGAAGTGTGGTCCTGTTAGTGCCCTTTCTTGTGTACCTACAGTTATATTGAGTTTTCGACAATTTAGGAATACTTACACATGGATAAGATTAAAACATTGCATAAATAAGCACACCTGTGGACGATGGGTGGGACGGGATCCTCTATCGGCGGAGGAAGTACCAGCCGTCGTCGACCGAATTGCCTCATAACCCTCTGCTGGGCCATCTCCTCCACGTACATATCGAAGATAATCTTTGATTTTGTCATCCAGTATGCGCGATCTCTCGTGCAGAGGTAAGAGATATCACCGGGGTATTTAGCCTCCATTGCCTCATCCGTGTACGGCTCCCAGATTACCGCACCCGCGCTCAAAAAGTCGAACTGCTCGTTGAATGTCGGGTAGCAGTTCTTCACCTGATCGTGAGCAAAGCGTCTCTGCACAAACCAAAAGTTAGTGCAAGCCAAAGTAAAATGTAACAATTGCGATAAATAATTAGATTAGACATACCCTACGACGTGTCCAGAGATAAGCAAAAGTAGGCATGTCTATGCGATCAGCATCTAACAACGCACCCACCGGGTAAGCTTCCTCAGCAAGTACGTATGGTCGTCCAATAGGGAACCTCTCCCACGACCAAAGCTGCAACAACATAGGGCATCCAAGTAGGGCTGACGTAGGTGACACAAGATGGCACCCATTGCACATAGCTCGGTAAGTAGCCGCTAATACAGCAGATCCCCAACTCCTCTGTGTGATATGGGCTGGCTCTGTAGCACTCGCAATCTCCAGAGCAATAGGGATGTACCTCGCGCTAATAGTGGTGACATGGTTCTCGGAGAATATCACCTTCCCGAGTAGCCACAAGATATATGATTCCAGGCTTCTAGTGATTTGTTCAGCTTGCAGCGGCATGTCTAAAAAACCCGGAAACTTCTGTATCTGTATGTACCAAAGAAATTGTATTAGAGGCTAAGCTGGAAACAAATTTATAAATATAACGATGCATGCGAAACATGTCCGGAAGGTGAACTAACCTGAAAACCGAGCAACCAGTCAAGCTTGGGTCCTTGATCCTCTGAGGTAAATACTCCAGCATTGTGGTATATACCCTGAAAATGAAGTGACATTTCTTGCTCCCAATTTTCCGGAGCCTGCAACGGCCCTATGGGCCGACCCGCCAACGGCAGTCCAAGCAAGAAAGATACATCCTCCAGAGTAGGAGCCATCTCACCCAAACGAAAGTGAAACGTGTGGGTCTCGGGCCTCCATCTGTCCAATAAGAAAGTGAGCAAACAGTTGTCTATCGTCATGCGTGGAGATTCACGAGTAGCCTCAACAAGACGCGCGAAAGGTAAAAGCCCAGCCCACTTCAACCTGCATATCCAATAAACAAATATAAATGTGTAATCATATATATTGCACGGACAAATAAATTCAACACGTACCTCTCAACCCAGCCAGGGTGTATCTACCAGTATTCCCTCGGTCTGCGAGTGACGAGTGCCTCGAGGCTACGCTCCTGCAATACCTTAGCTCGATGGGTATTATCCACGTCCGGATTAATCAAGTATACTTGTTCCATTTCTGTAATACAAATTATAAACTTAGTATAAATTTAACACATTGATGCACACACAAATCAACACATTGATGACACATCTGATCACACGCCTTGTGTTGTCAGCATATCAACAACCATACCGAAGGCGAAAATCTTTCGATTCGAGAACCACTGGGTTAATCAACCAGGTTTCATGCAGTTAGTCGAAAGAGTCTGGAACTTGCCTGTTCATGCGTCATCAAGTGCTGGGATCATTACAGCAAAATTGAAAAATATGAGATACGAGCTGAAAAAATGGGGCAGGAGTCTCTCTCAAATTAAGTTGTTGATTGAAAAATGCAATAAAGTAATACTGCTTATGGACCAGCTAGAAGATGAAAGGGATTTGAGTCGGCCAGAATTCAATTTCAGAAATATCGTGAAGGCACATCTGAAGAAACTCCTATGGATTCAGTCAGAATATTGGAGGAAGCGGTGTACATTTCGATGGGTACAACTAGGTGGTGAAAATACAAAATTCTTCCACTCTAAAGCCACGGAAAGGTATAGACATAACACAATTGCAGAGATCAAAAATGTTGATGGTACGGTGTTGGTTGATCATCAACAAAAGGCAAATGCCTTTCTCCAGAGTTTTAAAGGCAGAATGGGTGTGTGTTTACACACAAGTGGAGATATGGATTTACATACAGTGCTACAGAGAGCCGCTAATTTGAATTGCCTAGTAGAACCCTTCACAACAGAGGAAATAGAAGGAGTGGTGAAGCATATCAAAACTGATAAAGCCCCAGGGCCGGATGGTTTCAATGGACTCTTTGTCAAGAAATGCTGGCACATAATAAAAGGTGATTTTATCAAGTTATGCAAGGACTTTCAATCTGGTCACACAAACCTACAGAGCATAAATGGATCCTATATAACTCTGGTGCCTAAGGTTAATAGCCCAGAATCAGTTAATGATTTCCGGCCCATCTCTTTAACCAATACTTGTCTGAAGTTTGTTACCAAATTGTTGGCTAATAGGCTGCAAAAGGTAATCTGTACAACAATACATGCAAATCAATATGGATTTATTCAGGGGAGAACAATTCATGATTGTTTGGCTTGGTCTTATGAGTTCATACATCAATGCCATCAGTCCAAAAGGAAGATAATCCTCCTGAAGATTGACTTCGAGAAAGCTTTCGATACACTTGCTCATGAGGCTGTAATTGCTATTTTAAGAGCTAAAGGTTTCCCTGAATTATTTCTGCAATGGGTTCATGTAATCCTGTCCTCTGGTACATCTTCTGTCCTATTAAATGGGATACCAGGCAGAAACTTCCAATGCAAAAGAGGAGTTCGACAAGGCGATCCTCTATCCCCACTGTTGTTTGTTGAGGGTGGTGATCTGTTGCAAAGCATGGTGAACAAAGCTTACAGGGAGGGTTTTTTGAGTGCACCAATCCCAGTAAGAGCAGACTATCCAATAGTACAATATGCTGATGATACCATTATTGTGCTGCCTGCAAATATCCAAGACCTGCTAGTTTTCAAGGAAATTCTGAAGAAATATGCAGACTTCACTGGATTAAAAATAAACTTCCACAAATCTTCTATGATACCTATCAACTTGTCAACAGATGAAGCTACTGCTCTAGCTCAAGCTTTTGAGTGTCAGTTAGGTACTATGCCTTTCACATATTTAGGGCTCCCAATGGGAACGACAAGACCAACAATTAGAGACATTTCACCTCTTACTGACAGAGTCGAGAGAAGACTCACTGCAACATCTTCATTTCTGTCCTATGGGGACAGACTTGTGCTGGTGAATTCAGTCTTCTCCTCCCTGCCCCTGCATTTTCTATTGACTTTTGCAGTCCCTGCTGGAGTACAAGAAGTTGTCAACAGAGCTAGAAGGCACTGTTTGTGGAGGAAAAAGGATAAAGATACTGTTAGCTCACTTGCTGCTTGGGACATGATATGCAAACCTAAAGATAAAGGTGGCCTGGGAATCATTGATCTCAAGATTCAGAACACTGCTTTGCTGCTCAAACATCTGAATAAATTCTACAATAATGACAGTACGCCATGGGTACAGTTAATTCGAGATACATATTATTTTCAATCAGTGCCACATGCTGTGATATTGTCGGGCTCATTCTGGTGGAGAGGAATTATAGCCCTAGCAGACACATACAGAAATATTACTAAATGTGTGGTTGGCAATGGTCAATCGATTTTGTTCTGGTCTGATCTGTGGCAGGCAGAGAAGCTTGAAAACTTGTTCCCTAGGTTATTTTCATTTGCCAATGACAAGCTACAGTCGATATATGATTTTCTGAATACCGAACCATGGACAGGAGCCTTCTCCTTACCTCTATCGATAGAGGCTCACCAAGAATTGTCACAGCTTCAGATCCTGTTACAAGATCTAACACTTAATGCAGAGGTGGATGACAAATGGATCTGCACACTCGGAAAAGGAGAATATAAGCCAAATCTGATGTATAAGCATTGCTTCAAACACCTCGACACACACGCCTCATCCTGCTGGGTCTGGAAAAGCAAGTGTCAATCCAAGCATAAGTTTTTTGCTTGGTTAGTTCTTCATGACAGGATTAATACTAAAGAGATGCTACTAAGAAGACATTGGCATGTGACTGACAACCATAATTGTGTTCTCTGCCCCTCACACCAGCTTGAGGATTGGAGGCATTTGTTCTTCAACTGCAATTTTAGTACCAGAGTATGGAACTACTTACAAATCGCCTGGCTCCCTGGTAATACAAACGAGACCCTCATTCGAGCAAAGAAAAGCTTCAGGGGTCCCTGTTTCACCGAAGTTGTAATCCTAGCATGCTGGGCAATATGGAAACAGCGCAACGGATGGATTTTTAAAAACATTCGCCCAACATTCAGAGGATGGAAGTCGTGTTTCTTCCATGAAGTCACCTTGCTTAAAGTAAGGATGAACGAGTCAGTTTTCAATAATCTGTCTTTATGGCTTGACACTCTGTTATAACTATACTCTGTAAGTTTTGTACATAGTCTGTAAATAGCTTGTGAATAGCTTGTATTCCGTTCCCTTATTTTAATAAAGTGAGTGAGGCTGTGGGGGGCTCCCCCACAGTAGAAAAGTTTCAAAAAAAAAACATGGTTCGGCACTTATTAAATATAAAAACATAGTCTAAATTTAAAACATAGATCCACACTTATTACAGATAAAAACATAGTCTAAATTTAAAAATATGGTTCCACGTTTATTACCGATAAAAACATAGTCTAAATTTAAAACATAGATCCACACTTATTACAGATAAAAACATAATCTAAATTTAAAAACATGGTCCCACATTTATTACAGATAAAAACATAGTCTAAATTTGAAACATTGATACACACATCTCCTAGTTTCTTCCTCTCCCTCTTCGTCCTCGGCTGCCTCGGCCACGTGGAGCAGCTGGCGCAGTCCCGAATCTTGTACAAGCAGTGTCCCTGTGACCAAAATCATTGCACAGAAAACATTGCACTGTCGGGCCTCCGGCTTCAGATTCATCCATATCATTTCGGATATGCTTGCACTGTCGTCGACCTCTACCAGTACGCAGTAGCCTTGGGTCGGGGATGTACTGCCTTTCAGTAGGGTCAACCGTGTTGAAACTACCCATAGCTCGAAATCCTACCATCTCACCAGTCCAGGTATTAAGAACAAACTTTCAAAAAAATATGGGGACACGAACGAGATTGCTGCCATCCCTAGCTGCCCATAAGCAGCCAGTATATGGGAGCAGGGCAGATGAAGCAATTTTGGTTTGTTGCATGTGGACACACATGTTAGCCGGGGTTCATTTCCAATTCTCACCTCATGCGTTCTGATCTGATTTCCACAACCAAACTTGTCATACGGTAAGCGCATCTCAAACCTCCTTTCTTGATTTCCTATGGCCTGCACAGCGTGATTTCGAGCTTTTGCCATCTTCTTATCCATGTACTCCATAATCTTTTCACAATAAGGTGTGTTTGGGTTGTTCACGATATGTAAATGGGCTTTCTGGCGTCTATCTCTGAAATACTTCATTGTGCCCTGAAAAATACCCTCCACAATGGCTGTAAGTGGCAAGGCCCTATTTCCTCTCAGAACAAAGTTGTATGTTTCAGCGAGGTTGGTAGTCATGACACCATACCTAGCTCCAAAAGTGTCGTGCAACAAAGACCACCTCTCAAGAGGCTCGTGCTCTATCCACTGCTGAAAGTTTTTAATCAGTCTCCCAGTCTTTCTCCTAACCCCAGGCGGATCAAATCCTGGCAAGTCACAAAGCCCAACTGGTACATCATCTGGTGGTGGAGGTCCTGTTGCTAGCTGTTGCGCTACAAGTTGTACATGTGCTGCTACTGCTACATTTCGTGCAGCTTTCCTCTGCCTAACATGATTGTTAGTGAACTCATCAAGCTTACCACGTATATAAGTGTACTTCCACAACTGGTTCTGCTTGCAAAGTTTTTTGAATAGATTCATCAAATCCTTATTTCGGAATTGTGAGAAAAAATTGGCCCCCACATGGCGCATGCACCAACGACTCTGCAGATCTAGCCATGGCGTTTGTTCCTCAGCCGCAGGGTTTGTGAGTGCCTTGATGGCGTTCAATATACCAGCATGCCGGTCATGAAGGATGCACACATTCGGCTTATCTTGCACTACTGCCATTTTAAGCTGCCTGAAGAACCACGTCCAACTTTCAGTGTTCTTGCTCTCCACAAAAGCAAATGCAAGTGGCACGATCTGATTGTTGCCATCCTGACCAATGGCGGTCAAGATCTGTCCCCTATACTTGCCAGTAAGAAAAGTTCCATCAACACAGATCACTGGTCGACAATGACTGAAAGCTTCGATGCATACACCAAAAGAGAAGAACACACAATGCAACACCTTGACGGTTGGAAACTCTGGCATCCTAAAGTGTTTGATGTCAATATAGGTGCCTGGATTACGGGCCTGCAATGTGTGGAGGAGCCGAACAACTGAGTCATACGAGTCCAGAAACAAACCAAATCCGATCTCAAGTGACCTCTGCTTAGCCCTCCAAGATTTCCCATAAGAAATTTTGTACTTAAACCTCGTGAACACCTTATGCTGAATAGCCTTCACTTTCATTGCTTTGCCCTGAACTATCTCTGAGTAAAGCAACCGAGCAATAAGCGTCGACGAAATGTTACGATGGTCTTGAGGGATACAGTTAATTTTACATGTGTGTTGTACTACATCGCTCACTTTCCAGTTTATGCCGAATTGAGGGCGGTAGCCATGCACCCTTCCAGGACAGTCTGTAACCTCACATTCCATTGTTAGATATTTTTTACTTTGACACCTTGGTTTTGAATACCCTCCAAGTCGACATTGCCCACTTAATGATTGCGTCTTGCAAATGTTGCTTGTCGGGATATAGAGCACCCATGGCAATCTAGTTCTGGTGGTATTGCCAGGCAGAATCATGACCATGGTTCAGAGTCATTGCCGAAGAGAAGTCATGACTCCATGACGCGGGATTAGGCACTGCCTATTCGTCATCCGACTCGTCGGAATCATCGGCATAACCACTATCACTATCTATATCTTCCTCTTCCATCTGAGTCTGCATATGACCAGATTCCTCGTCTTCATCAGCCTCAACACCGTCGTCATCTCCTAATTCTGCCTGGCTGTTCTGCCCTGAATCGTAACCACCACCTCCAACATCTTCCTGACTATCATCATGTCCAGAAAAATGTATCTCATGGCTGCTCTGGCCAGGATCGTGCCCACCCTCGCCTTCAGGAGGGTTAACCCCCTTCGCGACAGGTATCAATAAGGCGATAGGGGTTGTTCCCCTACTTTCGCAACCTTGCAGCCAGCGCACCAACTGAGAGGTCCGATCTATCGGCCTCAAATAAAAAAACACCAGTGACCTTGACTTCGTCCACAATACATGCACACCAACGGTGTCTGTTTCAGGATTAAGCCCTAAACATTCTTCCAACCAATCTTTCAGCTGACTTATGGACCATGTTTGTGGGGAGTTCAGTTCTAACTCTGACCAACGAAACTGACCCAAATCAGCTCCCAACTCAGTTATTTCAACAGTACCAGGACCGTTGTAAAACAGACATTTCACTAAATTACTCATCTCGGCAACCTAAAAATGTGACACCAAACAATCATTATAACCGGAACAACTACATACTTTTTTATTACTACCGCAAAATATACCTAGTAATTTATACCGGATACTTAGCAATATCAATATCGCATGACAAACTTAACAATAATGCAAACCTAATTAATCTAAACCCTAATTAGCCAAAAATCGCATACCCTTTGAAGCGTACCTTGATTCAATGGAGTAGCACCACCACCACCACGCCCGGAGCAGTAGAAGCACCACCACCACGTCTTCCACCACCTACACCAACCTCCACCACATCTCCACCATTGCTCCAAAAAAGCACCACCAAATCACCCCCACAACCTAACCCATCTGTACATCGGAGTTTCCCTAACTATCTAACACCTCTAGCCTTAAGATTTGCTGGCTGGATGGAGAAATCACCGGGGGAGGGAAGAAATCGCCATGGCTTCTTTTCTTTTTGGGTAGGAAGAAGAAAGAGACAGAGGCGAGGAGGAAGAAGAAACCCGTCGGCGTTATCCTGCGACTAATCGGCCTCGGCCAGGCCGATAGGCTTGTCGGCTTCGACGTGGCCGATTAGAGGCCACGCGTGACCCAAATGGGTTGTCGGCCACAGGCCTGACCCGCCATGCCACCTCCTCGGCTTCGCCAAGGCCAATAAGGCCTAATCGGCTACGCCGAGGCCGATAGGTCCTTATCGGCTTAGCCCAAGACGAGGCTGTATTATTTCTGGAAATGTTCTGATTTGCGTAATATTAGTCGAAATTATTAAAAAAAATAGCGTCTTCTCAACACCTTGTCATGCACCATCTCCCACGCCTCCCCTTTCCAGCTGCACTGAGGCGGCGACACACACGACAGGCGGGGCTCGAGCCGATGATCCACCGGGTGTCCTTGGCGTGAGCCATAGGCGGTGACTTTGGGCGGGAAGACGGGATCAGGCCTCCCACACCCGCAACCAAGCTGGCCACCTGGGCCAGTGCTCACGGGCCCGCCTAGCCCGTTATGGGCCTGGCCCGATACGTGGCTAAACGGGCTGTGTCTGGGCCGTGCCTGGGCCTCGAGGCCATGCACACGGGCCGGCATGGCCCGGCCCGCTTATCATTTCTATTCTTGAGAAAATAGGCCGAATAGGTCATAGAAGGGGGTACCACTAGCTAGAGGGAGCCCTTCGGGAAGGGACAGAGCAGACGCACAGGACGTCACGTGGTGCTCTTTTAGAGGAGACCAAAACGAATTTCGTCACGGGATGGCAGCCTCCTTGCGCGCGCGTATGCTCGTACACCCGGCCGTCGCGTGGTTGAATGACCGAAGCCCCCGCGCGCTGAAAGCCCTGTAGTTCTTGTACATCGTGCGAGCGGACCATGTACGTTGATTGTTGTTGATCGTTGCTAGCTCCTTGCTCGAATTGAATACAACATTGAACTAGTTAGAAGTTAGAACACACGACAGATAGTACATGGTACAAATATTACAATATTACGACTTGGCTATTAATAAAAATCTTGAAAGGGGTACATTAGTAGTTGCGTGTGTTCGTCGTTGCGCAAATTGGTTGTTTCATGTGCTACGGCTCGGCTTCGCCTCGGCGGATGCCTACGGCGTACAACTACACAGATATAGGATGTACAACTATATAGACACAGGTTGTATAACTACCCGTACAAAGATTGTACAACTACATAAACACATGTTGTACAACTACACAGACATATAATATAGAACTACACAGAAACATGTTGAACAACTACAGAGACACATGTTGCACAACTACATAACACATGTTGTACAACTAGACAGACACAGATTGTACAACTAAACAAACACATATTTTACAACTAGCAGGTTGTACAGACACAAATTGTACAACTATACAGGGCACAAGTTGTACAACTACGCAGACACAGTTTGTACAGACACAGATTGTACAACTAGACAGACACATGTTGTACAGACATACGTTGTACAACTAAACAGACACAGATAGTACAACTAGCAGGTTGTACAGACATAGGTTGTATAACTATACATGCACATGTTGTACAACTACGCAGACACAATTTGTATAGACACAGATTGTACAACTAGACAGACACAGGTTGTACAGACACAGGTTGTATAACTATACAGGCACAAGTTGTACAACTACGCAGACACAGTTTCTACAAACACAGACTGTACAACTACACATACACAGGTTGTACAATTATACATAAACGGAAGTACAAAAAAAGTTCGTCGAAACCTATCCATATGGGATCTAGTTTTGAAAATCTCGACGCGAGAAGCTCAAAAGTGAAAACGGTTTGTAATTTGGATAAACGGTTCACAAGATATTTCGTTTTAAAATTTCGGTTTTGGAAAATAAAAGGCAAAAACTGCTCTCCACCTCCGGTGTCCCTTTCTCTCTCCTGCTCCCCACTTTCTATTTGGTTCTGACACTTGACAAACATGGATGCAACTGTTGTTACTTCACGAAGGAGAACATGACTGTCAGCACGAGATGGTCCGCTAGGTTCCTTCGCAAAGGAACCCTTTTTCTAATGATTTCGCATAGACGGCCCAAAAATAGAGCAGATCTCGCCGGCGTGCTAAACGAACCAGCCCATTTTACTAAAGGGGTCGTGTTTCGGTCTCGAGTCGGGGCACGAGCACGACACACCCACTTATAAATGGGCCGCCACATGCCGCGTCGTGTCGTGCTCGGGCCGATCAGTTGGCCAGTTTTGCCCGCAATATAGTTTCAACAATATTTTTATAAATTCTAGGAATAAATAGTATTATCTGCACTACATGTTAAATTACATGAATAGTTTTTTATCGATATGATTTTTTTGAAAATCGATTCAGAAATATGATTTTAACAGTGTAACGGAAATACTGCATATATATTTTTACGCTACATGAACAATTTTATTACAACAAGATGAATTCTTTGTAGATCTATTAAGTAAATTGTAGAGCCTTTCTTACAACAAGATGAACGGTATATCAGTATATGCATGCCCTTTCCGAGCAGCCGGTTTTTTAGGATAGTGATTTAGAACCGGCTGTACGTGATGGGTGTCTTTACTATTAAATGCGGCTTGGTGAATGCCTGGTGTCACACATCTAACAAATTATAGGAGAAATGCCACTGCAATGCCTCTCGCCTTCCGTCTTCACCGCGTGCACACGAGATCTAACAAACACACCGCATGCAACTAACAAACAATATCCATCTCAACTAACCTAATTATCCATCTAATTTTTAATACTAAAGTCGTAACGGATTGGCCACGAAAATTAGGCAGTCATCATGGGCGCGTCCGCTTAAGCCTGCTAAGTTTGTTTAGGGGAAACGAATCGAGCGCAGTGCAGAGAACGTCGTTGCCCAGCGCCTGGTCGAGAGCTGACGCCATGCTGCCCGCTCGTCGCTGCCTCGCGCGTGGCCGCGGCCTCCGCCCCATTCCTCGCTTGTCGACGCCACGCTCTTCGCTATAGAGCGCTTGGCCACGCCCGCCGTACGGCTTCCCGCTCGTCGGCACGCCCCCTGTGATGAGCACTAATTACCTTATCGGCGCTTGATGAGGAAGTTGTTCGGTCCAATGGAACAACGTCTCGACAGGGAGGCCAGGAAATCGTGCTACCTCGCCGTCAAGGGGCAACGTGCGCGGCGAACGTCGACCGCGTGTGAGCAGGTGCTGGTCGAGCATCGAGGTGAGGCAAGCTTCTGTTTTGTCTGAACTCTCCTGATTCACATTAACAACTCGTGCCATATGAAACAACTCTCCATAATCCCCTTCCTGTCCTTCACCTGCGGCACTACGGTGGCCCAACAGCATGACATGGGAGTGTGTTGCTATTAGGAAGTTGATTTTCAGCCATGGAGTCGATACTACTAGGCACGGAAGGTGTTTGCTTATTAGCCCACTGAGTTCTGAACAGTTGTGCCCTTCTACACTTGGTCCCTTTGATTGAACTGGTGATGCTGATGCCCAGTTATGTCACTGATGCATTTTGATGAATTCCTCACAACGGCATGAATATATTTGCACCAGAAGCATGACTTTTTTTTTGGCTTAGCACTTATATTACCTGCATTATCCATCTTTTAGTGATGTACAATGATGCATCTCTGCTATAATCGAACCTGCCCAATTTAACATTTTTTCATGGGATATTTGCAAGCACGTGGGTATTAGTTTAATTGCAGGAACGAGAATCACTGTGTGTGTGATGGTAACAATAAATAACATGCCATGAGAGACACTTGTGCTAATTCTTTAGCCACTTTTTCCCTTTAGTACAAGTGTTTTGCAGCAAAATGCAACTATAGGTAATGAGCTTTGTTCACATTTGATGTGTGTCGTTTCAGCACGAAGTTTAAGGAGGGACATAATGAAGTGTATGCCAAGTATGAACTCTGGACCCCCCATGTGTACTACTCCTACATGATGTGACGTAATCAGGTCTCTATTTTTTTTCAGATGGTTATGCAGATCTCAGCTGCTATGCTACCTCTATGTGATGGCGAGTGGCAAACGGAGATGGAGATCTGTCTCTGGTACTCTATTGGACTAACTGGCTGAATCTCTTTCTTCTCTAGATTTTTCATTTCAAAATCCCTTCTATATCTGAAAAGACACAAGAAGCACCATATAAATGGTGTCATATATACCCTATTTTTTCTTCAGTGAGTGCTAAATTCCTCGAAAATTTTACTTGATTTTGTTCAGATTGATCTGATAATTCCGGGGACACTACAGGAACGAAGAGCAGTGCCGACGGCTTTTTGCCGTCGGCGTAGGTGCCCGTAGGCACAGCCAAAAAGCCATCGGCATAGGCTGTGCCGACGGCAAAAGCCGTCGGCATAGAGGCCGTCGGCATTTTGTTTTCCAAAATTATTTGTTCCCAAAAAATTAATTTTTATATTTTTTTTCAATTTTACTCTGAATTTTCCAACTTTTGTTTTTTTTTTCAAATTTCGAATTTCTCACTTAGCCACATATTTAATCTCAGGTCAAAGTACTTACCTTAGTCAAACTTCCCGTTCGGTCACCCATCTTCAAATTGCTCCAGCCCAAGCACGTTTAAATTTTGAGTTCCTTCCAAATTAGCTTCCAAATGAGATGTTAGAACTTACTGATATTAGTATCTATCAACCGTATTAACCCATGGGTCATGATGTTACACTTTTTATTGTTTAAATTTTGAAAATTTATTTGAATAAGTAACAATGATTATGTAATAATATTTTTTGAATAAATAATAATAAAATTTATTTTACTTTATTTTCTCTTTTTTAATTAATATGGAATAATTCATATCTTTAAATCCGTAAATCGAAACAAATAAAAGGTCTAAATCGATTAAAAAATGGGAGGAATCCAAATATAACATCCATATCATATTTTTCATCATCTATATGACTTTTTTTGCAACATATTTTTGGTACTTGCTTAATAAAAAAATCATTTTTGACACTTAAAAATGAAAAAAATGATATTTATAAAAATATTTTATAAATTATTTTTGGCAACAATGTTTGCCATACCAAGACACACCTATGTGCCAAATATGGGCACATTATCACAAACTATGGCACGGGATGATCATATCTAGGTCATTTGACTCGAAACTTATACATGTCTATAGATGATTGACCTTTTTGTGAAGAAGTTTTTTGAAAACTTTGTCCAGGTTTATCATTGTTCCTAGTTTCTGTAGCAGTGCCACCTCTCGCTTACGTGTAAAACAAGAGTGCCTACTTGCATCAGTCCCCATAATTTTTATTTTGAGCATCCTGATCCTGTAATCATTTTTGTAATTAAGGAGAGGACTTTTGTGGCGCTGGCGAAAAAGTTGCACCGTCACCGTCTCCAGTATCCACCATTGAGGGTCACCGGCCGGCGCCGACCTACGTACCTTTTCCACTTGAATAGTGATGCCCAAGACCTGGCTCACTCACCCACCTGCTGCCACCTCTAGCCCGTTAGTGCCCTGGCCCCCACTGCCACCATCAGGCCGTCCAGTGTATACGGCTCTAATAAACTCCAGAGAAATCAATTACTGATAGGCTTAGTAAAATTCAAAACGAACTCCACAGATCATCCAAGATAGAAAAAAATAGAAGCCTTTTGGAAGAATTCAAAAACGACTAGAAATATATATTGCTTAATTAAAAGTGAAATTGGGACGTCGCTATTGATGCATACGCATAGTAGGTAGGCATTTTCTTGACACGGCTGACGGCACGGTGCCGTGGACAAGAGAAGCGCAATTCGACTACCTTCAGGTGTGGTCATGGCATGCTAACAATTCTAAATGCAGTCTTTCGGATAGCCCTTGAATGTAACTAGAAAAAATGCCCGTGCGTTGCACCGGGAGAGAAAAATCATGTTGTAATTGAAAAAGGAAGTGTTACCTAAATTTTGCCTACCAATCCCTAATAGAAACGATACATTATGTTTGTATAACTTTGCGAAAAAACATTTTTGATCAACGACTATACAGCATGTTCAAGTATCACAAATGCAAAACTTGATTACAATTGGCTCATTACTAAAGGTAAGCATAATTACATCGGATAAGCACCAGCAGATAAGGAAACCAAAATTTCACCATGCACAATTGGTCTGCATGCACTACCAACAGATAACTCCAACTCTGGTCAATATAGTCGGATCTCTCATTAAAGCCAGCCATAATAACAAACACCAAAGAAGAACAGAATCCTCACCCTCCGTGTAGGCCATGCCCCTGACGGACTCGAGAGAGCGGCCGGTGCGGGGCAGTGATGCGCAGCAGCGCTTGAGCTGAAGCAGCAATACAACGAGGCAGAGGAAGCAGAAGCACGGGATGGATGCGGCTGGCGCCGGAGAGCTGGAGGAGTTCGGCGACCGACGAAGGAGAACTGTGGGCATTCCACGGCCGGCGGCGTCAACGGATGCGATGGCGGGGTTGAACCCTAAGTGGCGATGCTCTGTCACGGGAAGAGGACGGGAGCTCGAGGCCTGCGGGCAGGACAGGGATGGAACCTTAGGCATCCGAAGGTGCTGGATAGCGGGTGGCAGCAAGCACGGCCAGCGGCACGCCACGATGGAGGGTGGCATCGCCGTGGCGGTACGCCCACGCCATGGGCGCTCGCTGTGTCCTGTGTGTCGCGTCTGCGCTTCCGCAACCGGACCTGCTGGCCATGGCGGGCGAGCACCGTGCCAGGACCGCGTGCAGCCTGCCGTGCAGCGATGCCGACCCGGCTGGCCGTGCCCTCGCAAGTTTGTGGCGTGTCTCCGCTTATTTCTCGCCCAGCGCCGCACCTCCGCCCCATCCCGGACGCGCCCACGCCCGCTGCGCACCGCCGTGCTCGACTGCCACGCCGCACACGTCTCGCCGGCGTAGGCTAGCACCGCACCTCCGCCCTATGCCGGCCACGAGCATCACCCACGTCCGCTGCGCACCGTCATGCTCGCGCCTGCCACGCGCCCACGCCGCCCGATGCCGCGCGCGTCTCGCCGGCGCAGACTCGCACCACCCCTCCGCCCCATGCCGGGAACGCTCCTGCCACGCCGCGCGCGTCTCGCCGGCGCAGACTCGCACCACACCTCCGCCCCATACCCGGAACGAGCCGCACCCCCGCTGCGCACCGTCGTTCTCGCGCCTGCCACGGCGTCCGCGTCGCCGAAGCTAATCGATGGTTAGTAGAGCTTTTTTATTGGCGAGACGGCGGAGTTAAGGACGGAGCAGGGCCTCGTTTCCCTGCTGTTGCGGCCGAACGATTTGGTGACGGAGATGAACTCCTATGGTAATTGGTGTACCGATCGCTACTCTTTTTTTTGTCTTGGAGAATTGACCGATCGATACTCTGATCCCATGCCTCCCGATCGCTACTCCAACTGGGCCAAACCCCTTCAGCTGGGACACGGGCTAAGCCCAAGTAGCAATCAGCCGAGGACTTACGAAGCCACAACGCCAAAGTAGCGAAACAGAGGAAAACGTATTTGCCGACGGACGAAAACACACGGACCGACGGACGAAAAACGGACGAAATTTGGGAGGAAGAAACCTTCCTTCCTTTATTATTAGGTATAGATCTACCGTCCTTTATGCTCTCGCCAGTTTTGAACTCGTTTGTACCAGTAATCAAATCCACAATCTCATTTCCCATTGCTTTCATTGCATAGAGACAGATGACGCATCCACATGCCTAAGTGGGGTAAAGACCCACCCCTTGTTTAATTCAAAACGAGTCACCGAGACATTGGCTTCCTCCAACACTGAACTATTAAGGACCGTATCCCGCGCATATTCTACATCGTAGCCTGCGACTAATTCAACTTCGGCTTCTAGGAGATCAGATGGAGCTCGAATAGTTTCTGATGGACGATGACTAAAGAACATAACCAATACGGGGTACAAAAGAATACCGGACCATATCTGTTTTTGCGTCATGACAATCTCACTCGAATTACACGGACCTACACATATTAAGACTGATTTTAGCACCCACGTAGCCTGTTTCGTGAGTGAGAAAAATATGATTAAGAAATTTGCAACAAGGATTGGCACGTGAACATCCATCCTAAGAACATAAAAAGTTATCAGTTTTGCTAACTGATTGCAACTGACTTGAAAAAGCGTGCTTAATGGATCATATATAGGTCAAAATATTTGTCCGACGGCTACACATCAATAGGATCAACTCAAGGGCCAATCTACGCCATAGGACAATCATTGACAACCCCCATTGCTCTGAGTGCCTAATGCTATCGAAAACAGATAGCACCTATCCTTCACTGTCATGTTGCAAAGGCCATTTGGCAGCGACTCAGGCTCAATGCTGGCCAATCTTCCGTAGAATACCTGCCCTCTGCCCCCTCACTATACTATGGAAGATATGGGACACTCACAATGCCAAAATCTTCGGGGATGGATCATAACCCACTCATGTCACAATTGCAAACATTGTAACCGACTTTACCACATGGATCCATCGTTTTAGGAAGCGAGACCAAAAGGAAGTCGCCTTGCGTTTGCGTGACTACCTATCCTTCTGTAATGAATAATTTCTGACATTCGGAATGAACTAATTCAGGTGGGCATTCTCTCTCGCGGTGACCGTTTGGACATGCTAATGAGCATAATAATCATTCTTTGAGTTAAGAAGAAATCATATTACTCAAACACATATAGGCGGGTGACAGGGTGAGCCTAAAAATATCAATTCTTTGAGTTAGGAACAATTCATATTCTCGAAAGACAAATAGGTGGGTAATGAAAAGTTGTGTGCAAATACCCAAACCTCTATAATATTGTGAAAAAAAATGATAGTACAATGAAAAAGGTTCTTAGATTTGCACCTATAAACATCACTTTTGGAATAACTTCAGTGGAGCGATGGCCACCATTATGCTATTTGGTTGGTGTCTGAGCTCTGTGAGCTTTTGTGTTGGTGGACTCCTCGTCTCCAAAACAAAAACAAAATTAGCAAGCTCCGCCGCGTGTCTAGCTCCCTCAGCGGCCAGCGCCACCGCTTGTGTGTCAGAGTTGACTCGTCGCCGACGGCTCGACCGCGCCCGCACTTTCCTCGATTCGCCCACGCCTTCGTCGCCCCCGGCTAATCGCCTGCACCGCTGCGCGCGCCTCCGTCGCTGACGGAATCATCCGGCGCTTCCATTGCAGCCGGGCTGGCGTCGGCGCCGCCGTCGACGACGGTGAATCGCCCGCGCCGCCCTGGTACCCCCATCGACTCGCATCCACGCCTGCACCTCTGCGTGCGCCTCCGTCGCTGACGGAATCATCGGGCGCTTCCACCCCTGCTCTGCATCTCCTCTGCTTGTCCGTGAAGTTAGGTACGTACTATGATCCCAGTTCAAGCAAAATTGTATACTGTGAAGACTTCCAGTTATTTTAGAAATCAGTTTGAATGAATTCCTTCGCGATTAGTGTCACAATACTGAATGAACAAAAAAATTCAAAAGAATCAGACTAGTTCAGTAGCCCACTAACATAGTACTCCGTGGTGTAGCAAATATTCATTACATGCTTCTGAATCTTAGAGGAGTATTTAGTAAACAGTAGCATCCAAAATATTTACAAAGTGCTGGTCATAATCGGAAATGTATCGTATTTGTTGTCCTCGATGTCTTCAGTAATTGGAGCAGTCAAAAAGAGCAGCGAAACTTCCCATGAACTCATATATTTTTTAGATCCTGATTCGTTTGGTGTTTTCTGAATTTATGGAGGCACCATTCTCTACTGAATCAGTCTGTGTTTTCCTCGTTATATTGTGTTGCCAATCAAGGAAATCCATTCTCTTTTTGAGCTTTTCTTCCGATACATGCCTGAATCTTTCATTACTTACCTCATTTCTTTATTTTCCAACTGTGATCACTTATGATCTCTTACTTAAGCCATCCTGCTACACAATTTTTTAAATATATTCGTGGACACAACACAATATATACATTTGCTTAAATTGTTTCTTTGACATTTTACTTAACCCATCCTGTTATTTATCTTGTGAGCGGATCTGAGCGAGGTAGCCCCTTTATATATTATATCCGATACATGCCTGAATCTATCATTAGTTACCTTATTTCTTTATTTTCCAACTGTGATCACTTATGATATCTTACTTAAGCCATCCTATTACACATTTTTTTAAAATATATTCGAGGACACAACACAATATACACATTTGCTAAAATTGTTTCTTTGACATGTTACTGTAGACATTTTGAGGAGCAGAGTAATGGAAGCAGGAGTAAAGGAGGCTGGAAGGATAGTGGACCTGTGGAACAAGTGGGGGATACAAATCCTCGTCCTTGATAGCTTTGTGTTGCAAGTATTCCTCCTCATTTTCGGGGGGATCCGTCGGCGTAGTTCTTCCAATGCACTGAAATTCTTCCTTTGGTCTGCGTATCTGTTGGCCGATTCGACGGCAATATACACCCTGGGCCACCTATCCGTCGACGATAGGTCGGACGAGCACCAGCTGGTGGCGTTCTGGGCACCATTCCTCCTTCTGCACCTCGGTGGCCCAGACAACATCACAGCATATGCACTTGAAGACAACACGCTCTGGCTTCGCCACCTGCAAACACTTGCTGTGCAGGTCCTAGGAGCTGCATATGTGATATACAGGTACCTTGCCGTTAGCGTGACCTGCTACTGGTCGCCTCCATCTCCATGTTTGTTGCTGGTGTTCTCAAGTATGGTGAGAGGATATGGGCACTCAAGTGTGGAAACATCAGCAGCATCACCATCTCGAAATTCAAGCCTAACCCTTATCAATTATTGAGCATGGGTACAAGTGAAGAGGAAATTCTGCTGGGAGCCCACTCACAGTTTGATATCTGCAAAGGTGTCTTTGCTGATATCATAATGTTACCGAATCCCTCGGTTCTTTCACAATCAAAACCACGTTCTGTGATATCTTACATGGGGGAGGATCTATACAAGTTGGTCGAGATGGAGCTGTCTCTGATGTACGACTTCCTGTACACCAAGGCAGCTGTAATCCACACATGGTATGGCTTCTGCATCCATTTCATTTCGCTGCTTGGCACATCCATCACGTTCCTGCTGTTTCAAATCATCATCAGCACTAGAGGAAATGGGTACAGCAGAGTAGATGTGATTATCAGTTATATTTTGCTGGTTGGGGCTTTGGTCCTGGAGATCATATCGGTGTGCAGGGCTCTACTATCCACCTGGACATGTTCTTTATTGCACCGCAGGGGCAGGGGATGGGAGTGGCCTCTCCATATTATCACTTCCTTTAGTCGGCGTGTCCATCCGGCGAGTAGGAGACTGTGGTCAGGCTCCATTGGGCAGTATAACTTGTTCCACCTGTGCACCCGCAACAGGAATGAGATAGGATCCAGATTGGCAATGAAGTTGGGGCTCCAGGACTGGTGGAACAAGAAGCACTTCTCCGGAACGTTCTCACGCACCAACTCTTTGTCAATACAAGATCTCAAGAAATTGGTTTTGCAAGCTCTGCAAGAGAAAGATCAAGCACGAGACAAAGATGATACTGATTTGGACTCAAGGGGTAGCTTTATACTGAAAAGTATGAAAGCCTATGAGGACTTCGCTCGCTGGAGCGCCAACATTGACTTTGATGAGAGCATCCTTGTTTGGCACACCGCAACCGAGTTGTACATCAGGAAATCCAAGGCCCAACATGCAAAACATCTTACTGAGGCTACCGAGGTGCTATCCAATTACATGATGTTCCTGCTGGTGGTAAAACCTGACATGCTGCCGGGAGCTGCACGCAACAACGTACACCTTGCCTCCTGCGAACAAATAGAAGGGGAGTGCCATATGCGCTTTGGTGATAAGGACAACCCAGTGGCGGCATCTCCAATAAGCTGGCACCCGTATTGTATTCTTAAGGAATTGTTCCACCATGATGGCCCCAATAACTCCAGGATTCCGCAGAGGGAGAAGGTTGCGGAGATGGTGTGGAGATCCTCCCAATTTGCACTGGTATGGGCTGAGTCGGGCCTAAAGTTCATTCATATTGTTTGAAAATTATTTCATTATTTTTGAAACAATGGCTCAAGCTCTGCCTCATTTGACTGTTTGCAATTTCAATTTCAGGTATATACATTCCATGACAATTCATGTGAAACACATTTTGCTAATGAATATGTTTGAGAATACAAAAGATCTTAATCAAGTTACAATTTTCTTACTTGCTGACTTCACTAACAGAAACAACATGTGCCTATATTCGAATTTGATTTTCTAATCTTTGAGCGAAGTTTCATTTTTAATTTCATAGTGCTCCGCTGGAGTTTGTTTGACTATGGACTAATGAAATTGGAAAGGCTGACTCATTTTGAATTTCCTTAGACGTTGTTAAAAAAAAGTCAAGAAACGAAGTTAAACTCAACATGTACTATGAATGTATCATACCACACACATTCAGTGGGGGGTGCTATTTTATCCCAACGGAATATTGAAATAGATAGTGCATGTCTACCCTGAAATTTCTTTAGGGCGTACATTCTAAAATATATTGAATGTGCACTATTTTCATCTAATCAACTCCTCTGTTTCAGGGATCTGTAAGAGCACCAAAGCCACATGGGGAATCCATCCGTGACAGTGCCAATATGTATGCAGTCTTGCTCGCCAACGAGCTTCTCGGCATAGAGTTGCGGTGGCATGAGCGGCGTGACCCTTTGGAACTGATCTTAGGGGTGTGGGTGGAGATGCTGTTGTATGCTGCGAAGCACTGCAGCCAAGTGTCCCATGCCAGGCAGCTCAGTAATGGTGGGGAGTTTATTACAATTGTGTCGTTGCTGGCACATCACTACAACTACTACTCTGGAGTCTCCAGGGGCGTGGAAAACCTTAGTAAAAATAACCGCATAGGTGAAAATAACCCCATAGGTGAAAATGATGAAAACTTGGGTTAGATGAGTTTTACATTGTTTTCACCAAAAGGGCCATGTTACAGCTGAAATGACCCTCCATAGTTTAGGGAAAACTGAGGAAATGAAAAACACATTGTAGGAATCTGTAAACAAATATATAAAGTATTGTTGGGATTCACAACAGCACATCAGGCTGCAAGATTGATCTTGTCTTTGGATTCAAGCATCATTACAAGGTGAGTCTGATGTTCCTGATAAATATGACATGTTACTTGAATGGCTTTTTTTTTCTTTCACCGGCGATAGTGACTGGCATAGCGGTGACGCAAGCTGCCAATTTGAAATCAACAATTCTTAAAACTGTACATAGCTGTTGTGTAACCATAAGAAAATACATGTGGTATCCAACAATCTTGTTTCCTGTTCATGTTACCATGTTCTTCCTTGACGTGAATCTTTCTGTTTGTGCACCGCAGTTAGAGTGCCTGATCAGTGATCATGTTGTCTGATAAATTCTTCAGGCATAACACTTTTAACATACGCTAAAGTCAGAGCGTCATGCTTGATCCTTTTCAAAACACATACTAGTTTCTTGGATGAAAGCTGCTGAAATCTGGAGGCAACAGCTCCCACCTAAGTCTGCATACTGATAACAACCTTGTAGGATTTCTTCTGAAATCAGAAACTGTGGGCTGATTGAACAGCTTAAGTGATTACTGTACTTTCTTTTTCTTGGCACAGTGGTGACAATTATGAATGGTATGCACTCGATTTCTTTCTTCACGGTTTCACATTCAACTTACGAGATTATTATGTACCTGGTTATCCTTATTGTTTTGTGTTGTAATATAAACTTCGGAACCAAATAGTGTGCATCATATATTAGAGGCGGAGAACACAAATTGGATTCTTGTTGGAGCAAGTGCAATAGGCTGGGCAAGTCCAAATAATATATTGCAGGTCGTCTTCAGGAGGAAAAGAAACATATAAAGTATGGATGGGGATATATTGCAGTCACCTTCACGGGCGATAGCCACCACAATAGAAATCTTCGTCATAAATGGATGGCTCTGTACATCGAGATATGTAGAAGCTGATAAATGCACTATTCCATTTATTTATAAAATTATTAATTTATACCTTTCAAATTCTCAAAACACCCCTTGTTACATTTGCATGGGTAGGTATGATATTCATCATTCTAC
This sequence comes from Poa pratensis, assembly GCA_947311845.1. Taxonomy (NCBI): domain Eukaryota; kingdom Viridiplantae; phylum Streptophyta; class Magnoliopsida; order Poales; family Poaceae; genus Poa; species Poa pratensis. The sequence goes on from CAMZMU010000027.1 coordinate 8,677,454, forward strand.
TTTTGATGGATATAGTGCAATTCATATAATGTTACATTTAAGTACTATTTTGATTTATAAGGTTGGATATAGCCCTAAAAGGCAAGGACAATTTGTCTCCGCGATTTTTTTAAATGTATTTATTTACAGGACACTGTTCGAAAATTTCTTTTATGTTGGACGCACATTTTTTTGTACATAATTGGTAGAGCATGAATACCACGGTGCAGAAGTTGCACAGCCACGATAAGGTAAAGTCCCATGCTAATTAATTGAATTTTGTTTTCTTTGTAGCATAGTTTAATTTACCACATTAACCAGCTAAATATGATCTTTCAGTTTTATTTTTTTAATCGCACAAGATATGATTAGGTTCCGGCCATGTAGAAAGTGGGAAGATATATATTTTTCCTATGTGCATCTTCAATTGTTTTGCTTACAAGCTGGCATTCTTTTTTTAGGTGTAGCTGTCTTGTCTGAGTGTCTTTGCTTCTGTTTAACAAATAGTGGCGTTGCTCATGGTTAAGGTGTAATAAAGTTACTTATTTTTCTTGTTTCCTCCGTGCTTTTTCAGTTGGTTCGCTTACAAGCTGGCATTATGTATTTCTTTTTCGTGCATGTGTCTCACTGTCTCACTTCTGTTCAGCAAATAGCTGGCCTTGCTGATGGTTACTTTTTTGACATTCGAATTATGATTAAATAAATTGTTTATGGATTTATTTAGGTATCTCTCTTGCAGGTATTTATGTTATTGACAGACCTCAACACATCGTCTTCATTCTTTATTTACAGGTTCTTTTCCATTGGAAATCATATGAAGAGAAGGATAACTTTATATTTTCTTCAGTTCCCCAAAGGGGTAAACTCAAAGAGGTCTATGTCGCCCCCCTAAAGTCGTTTTTTTTGGATCATTTTGATACAATCTGAACTTGGAGTTCCATGCCAATGCCAAATGGCGTGGAATATGTTGGTGAGAAATTCTGGCGAATTAGATGACTGGTAGTAGTACACAGAGATTGAGGTCGTACATCTCCGAGCAGTTTGGCGTTGATCGGATCACGACAACATACCCATGGATCGTCGATCATTGCCGTGAAGATCATCTCGTTAAATGTTGCCCTTCGCCGACAACTTTCATCATCAATCTGATCAACAAAATCTATGAGTGGCAGAGCGTGGTGCAAAACAAAGGGATGGCCTAATGCAAAACGAAACTGCTCTGCATACAACGGTCGCATGTACGATTTTTGTCCGACGCACAATCCGACAGTGTCATTTTGCTCCAAACCAGCATGCAGACGGTTGATGTGAAGTGTTGGACACAAATCGGAACAGAAACATCGGATGTATAGCATCGTTGAATGCCAAACAAGCACATAAAAGTCTTGCAAATAAATGGAACCATTAAATCAACAGAGAATTGCCATATAAAGATATACTGATAATATATGTATAATATGTTCACATAGTACCATACTTGAGGATCAATTCGGATTTAATACCCTAAAGCAAAAGACGCTAATCAAAATACGAGCAAACCAAGCCAGACTATGAGAGTCATCAGATACTAATTACAGAGTTGGTCTCCTGTTTTTACGAGGTTTGAAGTCCGCCATTATAACTCCATAGCTATATTGTGCAGCAATTTCTTGTTCTACTTGTAGCAGCAAGCTATTTGGAAGACAATCATACGCCATCTTGTTTGTCTATCTCGTCTTGAAAATTTTCAAACTAGAGAATGCAGGCTCAGCAATAAGCAAGCGAAACAATTTATCGTGCAGATTGTAGATCATGTGACCCCCGGTCACAACAAGGCATCTACAAAGTTCATTGCCGAGTAGGAGTAATCAGGGGACGGTTAGCAAAGCCCTTTAAAAAGTGTTTTGACGATGCAAAGTTACTAGTCGAGCATGCCAGCAAGAAGCAGCCAAATAAGGCCGGAACAAATAAGGTTGTACAATAACATGTCTTTTTCATCCATGACTTGTGCCGATTTACACACTACTGATATTCATTTAATCAGCAAGCATGTTGCAGTAGTCGTGGAGAACCTTAGAAAAACTGACAGGGCCAATCAGACCGGCACTTGTGTTCACATTCAGGTCATCGGAGACGTCCTCTTGCCTGCCACCGTTACTGAGGTCATACCTGTACATAAGCTTTTCCATCGAAATATAGATCTGTTCAAGGTACAGACAGTTGGGATCGATCGATGGAAACTTGTCTGCGCCAACCGAGAGGCACCTGGTATAGCCTAGAAACAGCGCGCGGCGGCCGATGCTGTGGAGGCGCTCCAGCACCTTGTGCTCGACGTCGACCCTGTAAACTTCAGCGACTTCAGCGGCGCGGTAAGGTGTATGTAGACGGACCAGCAACAGTTCCCCAGCGCACTCGACGAGATAGTACGTGCTGCCATCAAGTTCAAAGTCCATCCTGGTGATGAGCTCGCCGTAGCCAAAGGACGGCCGCTCCCCTGTATCAAGAATCCTGAGCACACACCCCTCCGAGTCGACCACGTAGACATGACCCGCGTGTGCGACGATGCTACGCGCGTAGAACCAGGGGCGGCCGTCGGAGTAGTGGGGGAACTGCACCGCGCGTAGTCCGCTGGCCGGATCAGAGACGAAGTAGACGGTCATCATGTCTTCATCCTCGTGGACATCGGGTGCGCCCAGAAGCAAGGAGCCGGTGAAGGGGTCGACGACGCGGGTCTCGTGCGGGGAGCCTTTTTCCTTGAGGACGAGGAGACCGTCTGAGGTTGCGAGCAGGTGGTGATCGTGGAGCATGGGTATGCTGCGGCGGAGGAAGCGTCCCGTGGAGACGTTGACGAAGAGGCGCCCTCCGTCGGCGGCAACCTTGGACTCGTCCACGTCGAGCATGACCCACTGCCGGGGAAGGAACCGATGGTCGGCTCCGGCACCGAGCGGACATGGCTTGGGGATCGCGGAGCGCCAGCCGTGGCACACGGAGCGCATGTCCATGTAGCAGTCGATGTCGCCGGCGGCCAGGTGGTGGTCGCCGAGGCGCCGGAGGAGATCCGGAGGAAGGGAGGACCAGTCGACAGCCATGGTAGAGGTGGATTGGTTGTGTCGCTGGGAAAGGCTGAGCAATACTGAACAAATGAACGAAACTGAGCGCTCTGTTTATATATGTACATGTGTGGGAGCAGAGCAGACCTGACCTTTGGCATGGCCGCCGCCGGCTGGTTAATGGACTTGGAAGACGAGAAGAAACGAAGTTAAAGCATCCCGACATAAACCTTGCTTCCATGAACACCCGTTATTTGAACGACCATGAGCGTTGTGACACCGCCCACGAACTGATGTGATGACATTTGGCATCTCTGCAAGATAAAAAGATGGCCCACACACCAGACCATGTGGCTGCTTACCTTGGTGTGAATCACCTCACCAAGTCAATCCAATGCTCCACAAAAGGCACTCGAAGTGGCATTATTCCCGAATGAAAATGAAGTGTTCGTGCAAGTTTCTGATGCTATATCACTAGTAGGAAACAGGCTTTCTATGAAACACATTCTGTGACGCACCAAATAGCCATGCGCATAGAAAATATTTCTGTGGCGCATCGTCAATCCAATGCTCCACAAAAGGCACTCGAAGTGGCATTATTCCCGAATGAAAATGAAGTGTTCGTGCAAGTTTCTGATGCTATATCACTAGTAGGAAACAGTCTTTCTATGAAACACATTCTGTGGCGCACTAAATCCACATGCGCCATAGAAAGGGACATTTCTGTGGCGCATGGGTAGGGTGCGCCACAGAAAGACACATTTCTGTGTCGCATGTGGAACGTGCGTCACAGAAAACACATTTCTGTGGCGCATATACCACATGCGACACAGAAAAGAACTATTTTTGTGCCGCATCAGGTCACATGCGCCACAGAAATGGTACATGCGCCACAGAATTGTTTGAACTCAGATGCCACCCCCCCCCCCATAGCCTTTTCAGTTTTGCAGGCAAGAAAAGTAAATGATACAAAATTCAATAAATAAAATCCTTTGAGATATAGTTAGGTTTTAGTGTCTAGTTGGTATAGAAATTTTGAAATATGAATTTTGACCTTTTTTGCAAAAAAATTGGAAAAAAAAGTAGAACGGCCATAACTTTTGCATACGACGTCGAAATAATGCGTTTAATATGTCAAAAAATTCGTGAGAAAAAAGGAGCTTGATTTCACCTGGGTTTACCCGGTGAACTTTTCTCAGATTCAGAAAATTCCAAAAGAGTAAAAAGTTATTTCAAAAATAAGATTTTTTTACAAAATCAAAAAAAATGGAAAATACAATTATGTGGCGCATGGGCCTGGGATGCGCCACAGAATTGTTGGGCGGGATTCGAAATTTGAATCCCGTCGGCCCTCTTCTTCTCCCTCTCTTTTCTCCTTCTCTCCTTTCATTTACTCCTTCTCTCCTCCACTTCTCCTCTCCCCTTCTCCTCCACTTCTCCTCTCCCCTTCTCCTCCACTTCTCCTCTCTCCTTCTCCTCTACCTCTACTTCAACTCAACTCCGGCGACCTCCTCCTCCACCACCTCCGGCGACCTTCTCCTCGTCCTCCACCACGTCCGGCGACCCTCCTCCTCCTCCACCACCTCCGGCGACCTCCTCCTCCTCCACCACCTCCGGCGACCCCCTCCACCACCTCCGGCGACCTCCTCCACCACCTCTGGCGACCCCCTCCTCCACCCACCTCCGACCAAGCCACCTACGACCATGACCACGGGCACCACGGCCTCCGACGAGCTCCGGTGAAATTCCGACGAAATTCCGAAATTCCGGCGAAAAAGGAGATCTAGATCTAGCCGCCTTTTTTTCAAATTCAAAAAAAAAATCTGTGGCGCATGCCTGGGGATGCGCCACTGAAATATTTCTGTGGCGCACGGTAGGGGTCGCCACCGAATTTTGGTCTTTCTGTGGCGCACGGTGGGGGTGCGCCACAGAATTATAATTTAGTGGCGGGATAACTGTGGTGCACCCACCATGCGCCACAGAAGTTTTTTTTGGTGCGCCACATATGAGCTTTTTCCTACTAGTGATACCATCACTTCTAGTACTATTCATATTGCTGCATGTAGTACCAACTTGTGCCTCACAATGTTCTATGGGCCTTCTACGGACCAGCAGAAACCAGCTAGACGCAGTGTCAGACAATGACATGGGATGGTTATTAACCTAGCTAGGCGAAAACGGTGATCCCGTTAGGGATCCCGGGTTCATGTTATATGAGGTGGAAAAAGCCCCCACCGTGGCATTACATGTGAGTACCGTATAGGGTGGTATACTGTACCATACCTGGTACGTATACATACACCCCCTTATTTTAAACTTTGGAGAAAATTTAGATTATGCCTAAATTCACGGAGATTGGCAACCGGGAGCCGGCCATCATATTAGCCATGCTCTTAACAGAACTTGGGAATTTCAGTATTATAGTGAGTAACATTCCGTACTTTCTTACACATGTTTTGCCATGGTCATAGAAGAAAATCAATACGGAAGTTCGGGTATCAATCAAGCTTATCACTTACAGATCAGCCTCACCGCCGCTCACTCTCTGACCACGAATCCCCACCACAAAATATCCATGGCAAATTAACAACTAAATCCACTTATTTCACTTATTTATTAAAGCCGACTAAAAATTCAGTAAACATCTCAACAAATCGTTCACTTCACTAACTAATCCTTAAATAGTTCCGACGAATCCATTAAATTACAACGGTCCACTTGAAACTGTTGGTATAGAACCTGTCTTGTTAGACGTCCTCCGGAAATTGATGGTTTTTGAGTGCAGGTGTTGTTAACATGTGCAACTGATACGTCCAAAACGTATCTACTTTCCCGAACACTTTTGCTGTTGTTTTACCTCTAATTTGTGTGTTTTGAATGCAACTAACACGGACTAACGCTGTTTTCAGCAGAATTGACCTGGTGTCTTATTTTTGTGCAGAAAGTCAAGTTTCGAGAAAATTCCCGAAAAATATCCTGAAGTTCCTATTTTCCCAGAAGACACACGGAGCCAGAAGACGAGACGGAGGCGGGCCACGAGGGCCCCACACCATGGGACCGCGCGGCCAGGGCTGGACCACGCCGGGGGGTGGTGTGGCCGCCTCGGGCACCACCTCGCGTCCCCCTTTCGACTACTTATTCCCCTTGAGCTAAAAACCCGAGGAGGATCGACGCTTTTTCCAGAAACACTCCAGAGCTCCGCCGCCACCGAAAACCCTATTTCGGGGACCAGAAACTCCGTTCTGGCACCCTGCCGGGACGGGAAATTGGAGGATATCATCGCCATCATCATCACCGACGCCTCTCCATCAACCATCCATGATTCCCCCATCCATGTGTGAGTAATCCCCGTTGTAGGCTGAAGGGGATGGTAGGGATTGGATGAGATCATTCATGTAATAGATATCAGATTGTTAGGGCATGGTGCCTAGTATCCGTTGTTAGTACTTTATGTCAGTGTTGCAACTTGTTATGCTTAATGCTTGACACTAGGGTCCGAGTGCCATGATTTCAGATCTGAACATGTTATTGAATCATGAGGATAATTATTGTTCTAGATCATATCTGCAAGTTGTTTTAACATATAATTGTTCGGAACCCGAGACCCCAAAGTGACAACAATTGGGATAACTGGAGGGGATGGCTGTAATGTGAGGATCACATGTGTTCACGGAGTGTTAATGCTTTGCTCCGGTGCTTTATTAAAAGGAGCACCTTAATTACCAGTAGTTTCCCTTGAGGCCCCGGTGCAAACGGGCTGGTAGGACAGAAGATGTTGTGTAAGTTTCTCATTGCGAGCACGTACGACTAAATACGGAACACATGCCTATGATTGATTATTACCTGGATACTTTATAATTATCTATCTGCAATTGCCCTACGCTTGACTATTATATGAATTATCTTATCCATGCAACGCCCGTTCATCCATCCCTATGCCTACAGTATTTTAATCCTGCTGTCTACTTCAAATATTACTGCTGCTTTTATTTTACTGCTGCTATTATTTCACTACTGCTACTGCTATAAAACTATTGCTACTGATAAACTGTGTCGAGGAAGTCTATTTCCAGGTGCAGCTGAACTGACAATTCATCTGTTAAAGCTTATAAATATTCTTTGGCTCCCCTTGTGTCGAATCAATAAATTTGGGTTTTACTTCTCTCGAAGACTGTTGCGATCCCCTATACTTGTGGGTCATCAGCAACCTGTCTCACAAACGAAAGATGAGATTCAAGGAAACAGCGGCCCTACCCAGCACTCGAAACATCGGTCTCAACTAGGTGATCCTCTCGATGTCGAGCAACTAGTATCCATAGCCTCGGGCGTCAGTGTAGGAGATGTCCGGGACGCCAAGGTCCCAAACCTAGGGAAATCAAGAATGCAGCTAATCTTCTTAAAAAACGGAATCAGATCAGATAATCGAACATTCTTTATTTTGATGGACACATAAAACAAAACGAGGAGAAGAAAATCTTTCTTTTGTTGGAACTTAGAGGTCATGCTCCGGCAGCATTTTTTGGGCTTAACTGGTTATTTATATCAAACTTTTTTACATGTGTAACTAATTATTATTAATGTTTGTTGAATTTCCTTGAAACATGGTTTAAAATTGTATACTTTGAATTGTACACTGTCTAATCAATTAACCATGTATTTTCTCTACTAACTAAGGCTTGGCTATAGGATTATAATATTTTCTCTTGCAATGTATATGAGCTAAATTTAAGCAGTACTTAACTTTTAGTTTTTATTAATTCATTTTATCACTAACATATATAAATGTTAAATTTCATCAACTAAAGAAAATTTGTGTTGTAAAGCCTAGGTAGCTCGGTCTTGCTAGTTTCTTAATATGTAATACATAGTGCCTCTATGTATTCATGTCTATTTTCGTAGAGGTTTCTACAGCATAAACATAAAAAATATCACGATCGAGCTATAATTTCAAAGTATGTCTATAGTTTAGCTAGATATGTGTAGCTGAAAACGACAAACTAAGTAAGCTTGAACCTAACAAATACTAATGATAGAAACACTAGAGATGTAAACGGTCAAATCAGATCGGATAATGCTCTTTTCATATCCCTTCCCATATTTTTTTGTCGGATCTAGAGCGGCTCGGATAATAACCAGATCGGATACGAATGCGAATACGGATCGGGAACGGAGTGGATTCGGACCGAATACAAATACTAAGTAGCGGAGAAATACGTACAAAGGAAACAAAATTTTACCGTGCAGAAAAATATGAACAATTGTAAGATACAATATTAACTACGTCCCAATTTCATTTTACAAAAAAATTAAACTTCAAACATTTTTTTTTTGAAAGCCCACGTATATTCAACAAAGATCTACGTACAAAGTACATAGAAAATACAACAAACAGAACCCATACGCAGGGGATGCAGAACCAGCACAGATCGGCGACACCTCCAGCGCCGGCGACGAAGAGCACCGTCCTCCTTCACTCCACAGCCCGAGAGCACCTCTTCCTTGAAAGTCGCCGCAAGATCTGTCCGCCGCGCAGCGACGGAAACCTATCCCGTTGAACGAAAACGGCGAGCGCCCTCCACACCAGCACCTCCACCTTGCCGCGGCCATCTTCATCTCCGACGCTGGCCAGAGCCGCCAAACCCTGGGCCTGCGTTCCAACCGCCAGATCCGCCGCCACGGATCCGACGGAAGCCAGACGCGCACGAGCACCACGCCGGGCCTCGAGCGTCTGCAAGTCGAGCGCGGCGACGACGAGCTCCGAGGAGCACCACCGCCAGAGAAGGCCCCGCCGACACCAAACCACCCGCCGCCAGCTCCACCACCTCCGAGAAGCCGCCGGCGAGAGCCCCACCCTACCCTACCATATGTACAGGCCGGAGACGGGGATCCCCACCCTCCCGCCGCCGAAGCTAGTGTGAAGGACGGGGAATCCCACGCCTCAGCGGTGCAGACGCGGTGGATCGACGGGGGATGCCCAAAAATCGCCTGTCTCTCCTGTAGACGGGGAGGAGAAAAGGGGAACGGCACCTATGCGACTAAACTTCAAACATATTGATTTCGATTTTTTAAAATAAAGGCTCGATCTCCAAAACAAACTTTTGCTTCCTAATTGCCGTATGTGCAGACCCGACCACGACCACGACAAAGCTAGTGTGAAGGACGTATGTCTAGTTTCCCAAGCAAATTGAACGGCCGGACTCCGGAGTCCCGAGGTAGGCACTGTGGTGGAGAAGCTGAAGTGTACTGGCGCGCATGCGCAAGGCCAAACTTGCTGATCGTTTTCGCTTCCCGCACGTACCGCCATTGGGAATTTGGGAGTAATGAGCGCGCATGCTATAATTTTCTTCTCGTCTTCCGAGTCCATTAACCAGCGGGCGGCGGCCATGCCAAAGGTCTGCTCTGTTCCAACAGTTCTATATATAAACAGAGTGCTCTGCCCACACCTTCGTTCATGACATCCACTTCACAGCGATACAACCAGTGGTCGACACAGCATCGATTCCTATCCACCATGGCTGTCGACTTGTCCTCCCTTCCCCCGGATCTCCTCCGGCGCCTCGGTGACAACCACCTGGCCTCGGCGACATCGACTGCTACATGGACATGCGCTCCGTGTGCCACAGCTGGCGCTCCGCTATTCCCAAGCCACGTCCGCTCGGCGTCGGTGCCGACCCCCGGTTCCGTCCCCGGCAGTGGGTCATGCTCGACGTGGACGAGTCCAATGTTGCTGCCGACGGACGCCGCCTCTTCGTCAACGTCTCCACGGGCCGCTTCCTCCGCCGCCGCGTCCCCATGCTCGACGACCACCACCTGCTCGCCGCCTCGGCTGGCCTCCTCGTCCTCAGGGAGAAAAGCTCGCCGCACGCCACCTCCGTCCTCGACCCCATCACAGGCGCCGTGCTCCCAGTCACCGACGTCCAGAAGGAAGAAAACTTGATCACCGTCTACATGGTCGTCGATCCCGCCAGCGAACTACGTGTGGTGAAGATCCCGCGCTTCTCTGACGGCCGCCCCTTCTTCGGTGTCCATAGCAAGGTCAGCCACGCAGGTCATGTCTACGGGGTCGACGGTTTGGGGTGCGTGTTCAGAATTCTTGGTACGGAGGAGGGGTCGTTATCCGGCTTCGTCGCGCTGATAGCCAGGACGGCCTATGGTGGCGAGATGTATATCGTGGAGTCGGCCGGGGAGCTGTTGCTGATCCGTCTTCCACCATTTGACCCCGCCCTTGAAGTTTACAGGGTTGACGTTCAGCGCAAGGTGCTGGAGTCCCTCCACAGCATCGGACGCCGCGCGCTATTTATAGGCTATCCGAGGTGCCTCTCCGTCGACGCAGACAAGTTCCCATCGATCCATCCCAACTGCGTATACCTTGAACGTGAAAGCTGCTTCACTCATAAAACTGAACCGCCTGTGTGGTGTGAAACGTACAGGTATGACCTCAGTAGCGACGGCAGGGAAGATGACATCTCCGATGACCTGAATGTCAACCTTAGAGCCTGTCTGGTTGGCCCTGTCGGTCTTCCTAAGGTTCTCTTTGACTACTGCAAACTCTTTCCTGCTTTCTAAATCGGCAAATGTTGACGGTGAAAAGGAAATAATTGTAGTACTACTTAGTGTCACTAGTACAGAACTATATGCGTGCCTTGCAACGCTATCTTTTTTACTGCGTCTTTTTCCTGCTTTATTCTGTTTTGTTCGGCCGGACCTACCCTATTGTTGCGCAGTCGATTGCCAATGTGCTTTGTTTCTTATCGTGGACAACTTGTTTGTAGTACCATGGGCTACGACCATACTTTGTTTCTGATTGTCGACAACAAAAATTGACCAATGGAATGAACAAATAACAGAAAAAAACCAAATCACTAAACCCGACATGCATAGAAAAGAACTCAAAGGAACTTTCTGGTGCTATATGTAAAGCTGGGTCAAGTGCCTTGTTTCTAGAAAAAGATTGCAATGGAAAGAAATTTACTGAATATCTAGTCCAGTAAAAAGCAGAATGCCTAGCTTCTTCCGCGTGTGGTTTGATAGTTTTCTTCTTGATAATTACGTCTACATGGGCCCGCTGGCTTAATATCCGCCGCTGAATCTGAGCTTTTTGTTGATTTCATACTAGTCCCTTCCGACGAGTAAAAGGTAATCTAAAGTTGTCTTAGTGAAAGCTATTTTGTATCTCAGTTCGCACAAGTTTGGCTGTTAAATGGGACTACTTTCTTTTACGAAATAAAGGTTAGGCCCCGCTTGGCTCACTGTTTTTTGGCTGTAAAGTGTCGGGCAGAAATACAGACCTCACATGGTCCGTATATTTCAAGGGTAAAAACGAACAGCCTTTCCAATCGGGGCCTTACACTGAAATGAGACTACTTAACGAGGTATTATACCTACAGTACCCAGCTTATTTAAAGTTCTCCTTGTGTAAATCTCTTGAATTGCCAGAACGCGTACATGGATGTCCACAAGGTTCGTGCCCGAGCGCATTACAAACAGGACGAGGAATTGCCTTTTCAATGGAAAAAAAATACGACGAGGACTAAGCCCTCAATACGTCCGGAGTCCGGTTGATCCAGCCCAGACCTGATTAAGTAAGCATCCAACACTCGATCACCTTTTTGGAGATTAGTACCAAACCGAGTCGCTGCCGCTGCTGCTCTAACAAGAAAGAACCTGCATTTAACTGGCGACCGAAAATTAAGCAATCATCAGCGAAGAGGTGACCAGAAAGACAAGCGTCTGACTGGTGGCGAAGCTCACTCCTTGACGGTACTTCAATCAGCAGTTGATTCAGTTTAACCTAGCACTAGCAGTTCATAACTGTATATAGTACTCCCTGACAGTAATAACACCCAAATTTTGCGGAAGCATTTGCACTATTCCTATGTCGTCTCATCCTGCTGCGGCAACCTCTTGGTGTTCTTTGTTTTGCGGGCTCGGGCTCGACCTCGATTGCGTTTTCGCTTTCGTCGGGATTTCCGAGGTTCTGCACCCACCTCCTTCACCACTTCATATTTCAGCACCTTGTCATCTTTAGCGTCGATGTGGATCGTTGAGCCTTCACCGATTTCTCCACCGACCAGGAGACCGGAGAGCTTGGTTATCACGTTCTTCTGCACCCACCTTCTTATTGGCCTTGCGCCGTACATCTGTTATCAAAGGTGGATGCATTGTCACCAAAAATATACACCCTTTCACAAAATAAATAGCTCTACCTAGGTTATTTGAGAAATGTGAGTGTCATTGTGTAACACCTTCGATAGACTGAAACTTTACTTACTGGGTTGTATGATTCTGACAAAATGACATCGAGAGCGGCATCGCTTGCAAATAAAGAGATGCCCTTGGAAGATACACTGGCAATGACTTTGTCTATCTGGATTCTCACAATATCTTTCAGCTTGTCATGCAGAAGAGTCTCAAAGATCACGATTTCATTCAACCGGTTTAGAAACTCGGGCCTGAAGTATCTCTGAACCTGTGCAAAATAGTAATATAGGACAATCGTAAGTAGGCTAACTGTGATCTCGTTACACTTGCATGTGAGCAAACTAGAATTCACAAACCTTCTCCATGATGAGGCTCCGGGCAACTTGTTTTGTCTCATCGTTTGAACTTAAGTACTCTGCTCCAAAGTTTGAGGTCATGATGATGAAAGTGTTCTTAAAATCTACGGTTCTCCCCAAGCCATCGGTAAGGATGCCATCATCAAGAAGTTGGAGGAGAACATCAAACACCGAATGCTGTGCTTTCTCCACCTCGTCAAAAAGGATGACGCTGTATGGCTGCCTTCTAATTCTCTCGGTCAGTTGTCCACCATTTTCGTGGCCAACAAAGCTTCAAAATATCAAAATTAAAGGAAGCACTAAGATCATGAAGAGAACTAGGTACGATAATGTTATGTTCAAGGAAATAATTATATATTCAAAACCTTGGAGGTGCCCCAATGAGCCGCATGACAGAACCTTCCCCAATATATTCGGACATGTCAAAACGAACCAACTTCTTCTCACTATCAAATAGCTGCTTCGCAAGGGCTTTTGCAAGCTCTGTCTTTCCAACTCCCGTCGAGCCCAAAAAGAGGAAAGAACCCATCGGTTGGTCGGAATTATCCAGCCCAGCCCTAGATCGTAACACGGTTTGCGCAACCAAGTTCACGGCTTCATCCTGGCCGACAACTCGCTCACACAATCTTTCCGCTAAGTGTGTTAACTTATTTTTCTCCTCTTGATCAAGTGCATTGACAGGAATTCCAGTCCATCGGCTAACAACCTTCAGTTAATACTCCCTCCGATCCATATTAATGGTCTCAACATTGTCTAGATACGGATGCATCTAGTCTAAACACTTAACTAGATACATCCGTATCTAGATAAAGTTGAGTCCATTAATATGGATCGGAGGGAGTATTAGAAAATTAAAAACGCATATATACCACATTGAAATAATTGCCAGTATTTACACAAATCTTACTAAGACTGTATACCTGCGCAACATGATCCGGGCCAACAACTGGTTTTTTCTTCTTATTAGAACTTATATCTGTAGTAACAACTTCTTTTTTGTTGTCTGCGGTCTGCGCCATGTCCATGTCCGCTTTTCTTTCATTTGTGACCTGCATCCTTCTGGTGACACACGCCTCGTCAATAACATCGATTACTTTATCCGGAAAGTGACGATCTACAACGAGAATAAGACTATATAAGTTTTCTCCAGCATATTAATTATTTTTTCAACCTAATGTATCCAATGTCACATTGAAGATTCAACAGTGAAGATTCTTGCCTTGAATCGTATACTGCACAACTTCCATGTCAATAGTATAAATTACACGATGATAGTGTGACCTATACTAGTTTACATACGAAAAGAAAGACAGTACAAGCAAATTTAATTATGTGAACAGGGTAAAATCCTTCACCGGTGATATAGCGGCCAGCAAGCTCGGTAGCGGCAACAATGGCCTCATCCTGAATTTTCAAGTGATGGTGCTTTTCGTACCGCCGCCTTAGACCCCGGAGAATAGCAATGGTGGCCTGCGCGGTCGGCTCCTGGACGTGCACTTTCTGGAATCGCCGCTCCAGCGCCGGGTCCTTCTCGATGTGGTTGCGATACTCGTCGAAGGTCGTCGCGCCAACGCAGCTGACGCGGCCGCGAGCCAAGGCCGGCTTCAGCAGGTTAGCGGCGTCCATGGTGCTGTTGGACGCGGCGCCGGCGCCCACAAGCATGCGCGCCTCGAACGTGCCCACAAGATGGGTCCCGGCCACAAGGGCGCCGACGTCGAGCTCCACGACGCGCGCCCGGCGGAGCTCGCGAGGGACCGTCCCGGCGGCGATGCGCTGGGCGAGGCCCTCCGCGATGGCCGTCTTGCCCACGCCCGGGGCGCCCACCAGCACCGCGTTGTTCTTGGTCCGGCGGCAGAGGATGCACACCACGCGTTCAATCTCGGCATCGCGGCCGATCACTGGGTCGGCGTCGCCGGCCGCGGCCGTCAAGTCCCTGCCGTACGTGCTCAAAGCCATGTGTTCCGACTTCCGATCTGCTGCCTGCGTTCGCTGGAAGTCCTCGAGCCGTCGGCAGCATGCACGATATATATGGACGGCATATAATTCGCAAAAATCTCTACTACTCCGTATATATATGTGGACGGTAACGAATCCAATCTGTGATACCGTACAATTTAAAACTGGAATCCCAATGTCTTACGATTCTCGATCAGACTCCTAGTTACTAAAGGTCATCTTCGTCGATGCATACAGTCCCCTCTGCTAGCGCTTGTGACGAACTCGATGTATATTCATTCCTTCTTGGGGACAGTAGCAACTGCAGGAAACAAACTGTACAGCAAACAGGAATTATATGACACAGCTGAAGATAGATTATGTCTGTCGACTGGAAGCTCTCTTTCCACAGCTTTGCTAACCGAAATTGACAGCAACCTGAGAGGTGTCGTCCTCATCCTTCTCTCCGCTACAGTTCCAGAGACAGGCGATTTTTGAGAGTCGACCGTCCGCTCATCCTCGCCGCCGTTGAGGCGTGGGTTCCTTCCCCTCCGTCGGCTGCCTCGGCGGCGGGAGGGTGGGGGAAGCCCGCCTCACGGTGTGTACATAGGGTAGAGTATGGTGGTTATCCGGCCGGTGACGTCTGGGAGGTGGAGGAGTTGTCGGTGCAGGTTTTGGTGTCGGCGCGGTGCCCCTTCGGCGGCGGTGCTCCTCGGAGGATCTTCGTCACGCGTTCGACTTCCCGGAGCCCGGAGATCGGTGGATCTCCTCGGCTTCGTCTTCACCACGGCCAGATCTGGGAGCGGCGGATCTGGATTTGGGTCTCCCGGAGGAGTTGGCTTCAGATCTTCGCAGCGGTGGCGGCGGCGGCGGCAGTAGCCTCTTCGGAGGCGTTGCGGAAGACTTCCCGTCTGCTTCGTGGTGGGCTCCGACGAACCATGGTGTGGGGAGCTTGGGCAGCGGCGCGTCAACGGCAGCTCCGTCTTCGTCCTCGTCGATGGGTGCCAGAGGACTTTGTTGTAATTTCTTGTTTGTATCTGGACCTATCTGTAAGATCGGGGATCTGAGTGTAATTCCTCCTTCGCAAAAAAAAAGAAGAAATTGACAGCAACCATCTTCTGTGCTTAAAAATGACACCACCAGAGTGACACCATCGGAATTTGCAAAATCTCCACCAGAGCAGAGCAAGCATCCAGGATAAACTATTCCAAATTATTCACAGCATGATCTATGAAACATTCCGCAACAATTTCAGACAACATTGACATATTCTTGTTGACAACCACTAGAAAAGGATTTTTTTTATGACAGGAAAGGCACAAAGCAACAGAGAACACAACTAGCTAGGGAACTTGCACAGATCACCTGAAGCTACAGCACATCGAATTCCATGTTTGCCCATATGTTGGGTCTTTCTGATTCAGCATATAGGCAAACGAAGTGATGTAATAAAAGCAAGATAAGCAGACAGCCATCTAGCTAGAGGATCCCATCCTATATAGGCATAATACTATAACTTCAAATCTTGGAATCACATTACATCCTCCACAACTTCCTCTTCTTTTCCTTCTTCTGATTGGACACAAGCTTGGCAACAAGCCCTTTGAAAACAGAGGGATACGTTGTACTCATATGCTCCCAGCCATCAGTCGCCATTATTTTATCTAAGCATTTGGAAGATTGGACTTGGATAAAGTTGAAGCACGCCTCCTTCAATCCGTGGCAGTGGTACTGCTCAGCTAGAGCAAGTAGGGACGCCACCGAGCTCACACCTATGTGCTTTCCACATAAGAAGTTGAGCCGCTGGAGATCGTATCTGTCTGCTGCTAGAAGCAAGTCTTGCAGCCATTGTCCTTCTTCATCATCTTGCCCTTCTTCCTCTTCTTGCCTTTCTTCCTCCTTCATGTAATTGTCCTCCTCCATCTCAGGGAATGAATCTGTGTATATGAAATTAAGCAAAGCTGCAAACACTTTTGGTCTCATGTCTTTGATTTGTATGACACTTGACGTAGTGCCTTCCTTCATGGAGCCAAAGAGTTGTGCCATGAAGACTGTAGATCGGGCTGCAAGCACACACCGGTGTGCAACAAACGCCTTGCCGCTGACCTCGAATGTCACATCAGCACCCACCTTATTTTGAAGGAGATTGTTAAATTGCTGGCCTATGTCAGACATAGTGACACCGGCATCCTCGGAATTGGGGTCATTGTAAACCATCATGTCACACCGGATGGTGAAACAATCGGCCTTTAGATGAGCTGATTGTTCAAGAGCGTCTATTTTCATAAACGTGGCGTAGCCCCAACAACGATCTTTGCCAGAGAAGCTGAACGCTTCGGTTGCGTGAATGTGCCTCGGCTTTTGATACTCAACCTGGTCAACAAAGCTAAACTCAAGCTTGGCCTCCACAACCTCCATATCATCATTGTCATCGAGACAAGAAACATAGAGTGAGAAGAAGCCGGCAGAACTCGGGCGGTCACCATTAGGATAGTAACTGATGCACCATTGATGGCCTCCTACCATGAAAGTCCCAGACCTGAGGCTCTTGCCATTGTGTATCTCTTGTATGGTACGCGAGTAGTCTTTGACCACAAGCAGGTGGTACCCGCTGTCCGCGCCAGCATCGATGACCGGCATGGTGTGCAGATCGCCGACGGAAACAATAGATACACCGGCGAACGACGACATGACGAAATCTGCGAGTCGAACCAAAATCCAGTCACCATTCACGTTCAGAGCATCAGAGCTGAGATGGATGAGCTGAGGGCGCAAACCTGGTCACCTCTCACTGCTTGAACGGCCACACGGAGACGCACCCGCTTCTCCCCGGAAAAACAGCCTGCCAGCCTGGGCATTTAGCGAAGAGTTAAGGGGGTTGGGATGTCTATAAAAATCCATGGCGTTTCTGTTCGTACTAACATAGCATAGCATAAATTATGTGCTCTGGTAACAAGATTCTATCAACATTTGTTTACACGATACGACAGATGAGGAGAATAGCAGAAAGTATACCTAAAACTGGCACATCGCATAAATTTCGTTTATACAGGACTGTAAATCAGCAGCAGTGGGGATGCATAGCAAACACCAAACGGGAGGTCGGCAGCTCACCGGTGGAGAGAGTGGCGAGTTCGGGCGCTTGCAGGAGGAGGTGCTCGGGCTGGCGGCGAGCTCGGGGCAGCAGCAGCGGAGACGGGCCGGAGGAGGCGGAGAACCGGCCGGGCTCAGGAATGGAGGCGAGCTCCTTGAACCGGCGGTTGCACGGAGACGCGCTGCGCCGGCGTCGCTTCTCCCCGGAGACAGAGTGAGCGGCGGCGGCTGCTCGCCGGTTGTTCTGTTTGTGCGGCCAGTGAGAATTAGCAAGGGCCTAGGGTTGGTTTGGGGGCCCGTGAGCTCAAAGCCCACGGCACTGGACTCTTTGGGTAATGCCTAATTTATTCAACATATAATATTGCAGATTTCCAGTGAAACATTCGAGCTTGTATCTATTTTACAAAAACAAGGTCAAAAAATTTGTTTGGCACGACAGAGAAAATACCGATTGAATTGTCTCATGTGCAAAAAAAACACTCCCATGTACCAATATATAAAACGTTTTAGCAGGCAAATTGAACATGCCAAAACGTCTTATGTTAAGGTGGTACAGAGGAAGTAAGAAAAATGCATGTTAAAGGTAAAAACACGATGTGAGATATTTCAGCATGCGAGGATGGCCCACTCAGTCTTACCGGGCGGCTTACCTTGGTGAATCGCAAGACAAAGGACCAGCAAGATAAGAAGCCGGCCTAGGGAAGTCTTAGGGCTACGAACAATTTCATTATAATTCGTATGCACTTTTTTTATAGTGGGATTATAGCAGCACGTAGGGTTCCGCTGTCGCCTTGAAACTGAAGTTGAGTAAACGTGTGTATAATCTCGTCCCGGACATCTCATGTGTACCCCCCACGATCTATCACCGACGTGAGACCTCCATGGCATCCGCAAATCAGATACCTCGACAGTGGGCGTCCACCGTGGTCTATAAGACAGTCGACGTTACATTCCAAGCGGAATCTCTTGACGGCCTCGATAGCAACATCGTCGTGGGCGAGCCATACGCTTCGGCCACATCGTCATCGTATTGGACTCCTGCTAACGAAATTCTCACCCGCTCCTTCATCGTCTCGATTGGTGTCATCTACATCTTCATCGACTTCACTAGTGCGTGATCCAACTCCCCCTCCCATGATTACGCGAGCGCGCCCAACCGCCACCCCATCGATCAGGAGGTCGGTGCAAATGACGGGTCTCCAAACTAGTCTAGCTGTCACAAGCTCGCATATGAAATCACAAATGAATTCCGTGATTGAATCTCAAAATGAAGGCAACCCACTTTTGAATGTTTGTGCTGATTTTGGGCCATGCGTCCCATTAGTAAAATATGGTGTTGTAGTTCAAAAAAAAAGTTCGCCCAGTATCGGCGCGCATAGGCCCGATTCAAATCGTTTGGGGAAACCGCTTTCTCAGACTGAAAGCGTAATGTGATACGTGGCCGCTTTCTGGATACAGATTATGTTTATCTGACGCACGAGCGACAAATAGATATATCATTTCCGAGGCATGACATGCTCATTCTAACTTATTTTGAGAGCACTCAAATTTTCAAATTGCTACTACTAACTTTTTAAAATATTACTCCTATTATTCAGCTTGCAAGTCTAGAGTACGCTCAGCCTGCGCAGCTTCTTCAGCTTGCTCCTTCCTCTTCGTCGCCACGCTCCACGCGGCTCGATCTCAGCGCCTTGTTCTCCTTCCTGCGCACGGCTGCGCGGCCGAGACCACGCAAACACTAGCAACAGCGCGCATCGTGCTTCAGGATGTATTGACGCGACCGCAGGCCGGACTCGGCGACGTGCGCTTGGACTCGGCGAGCGCTTCACCAAAGATCGTCTCCACCGGCTCCGGGAGATCATCGGAGGAGAGGACACCGCCGTACACGCACGCGCAACAGAGCAAGTGGTAAGACAACATGGACGAGATGCACCTCCGCGGTCCGCCGCATGCCAGCTACGTCGTGCGGTTCATGAGCTAGGAATTTGAGCGAGAGTTCGCCGTCTGTGGATTGCTGCGCGCGGATCTCTTCTTGAGTGCCGTCCTTCGTTCGTATCCGTGTTCCGTTCCTGTAAGCGGTCTCGCCGCTGCCGTCGACGGTCAGGAGGCACCTGTGGAGCGCCGAGGAAGAACTATGCTTTCGACGCGCTCAGGCCCCTTCCGCTCAACCGAGACTGCGGAGCACAACGTGGCCGCGCACAACACGCACCGCTGTCTGGCGCGTCGGCATCGCGTCGTCTATGTGGCTCAGCCGCCGGCCAGCATTGCCAAAGGCCGGTGCTGCTGGCTCGCACCGTTGGCCGTGGGAGACTTGGTCGAGGCATCGGATCGGGCAGGCGCTGGCCGCTTGGTTCGTCCACTGACGCCCGTGCCTCTGCGCTGGAGCAGCACGTCGAGGTGAAGGGCTGGCGGGCTGGGCATGTCGATCCTTGGCAAGCACAAAATCAGAGGCACTGCACGTCTGCACCGAATTCACGGAGCGGGCTGTCGACGGCGGCTCCCGATGAAGAGCAGGGAGAGGAATAACGATGAGACTGCCTCTGAATCCTGGCCTCGTCAGGCCTGTCAGCTGCTGTGTGGGTTTATCTGACAGTTAACGGAAGCCTACTGCATTTCAGTCAGATGCTATGCTGGAATGTGCACAGGACAGGGAACAATCTTATGTTCAAGCATGCATGCTGATGTAGTAGCACATGAGATTTCAAGTGATGCTCCAGCTAGACACAATATTAGAACAACTACCGGTTAACCAGTGATAAGGTCGCGTGTTTTCTGTCACATTTGGATATGTTAAGACTCGCAGCACAAACAAGAGTGTCAACAGTACAAAGTAAATTACTGCAACTATTAGGCGCTCCTACAGACTGGATCATTTCGTCGAACACCTTCAGTGCATGCTGAAGAAGAACAATTATTTGCAGCTGCTTACTGTTGTAGCCAAATTGCTCCATCAGGGGCTCATTACCCTTTGGCACCGTTATTGTCACTCTTGAACACACAACACCTTGGCCATCAGAGGGAGCAGTAACGGGCCCCAAGGGGATCAGTGGACGACGAATACCATCGCCGGGCATGAAGACGGCGACGAGCAGAGTGGTAGTCGCCGGGGTAGGAGTTGTCGAAGTAGTAGTGGTAGGGCCAGGTGACGAAATCAGTAATCTCCTCCAGCTTCCGGTTCCAACGCGTGCAGTTGATTATCAGCCGCCTGCACCTAAAATGACTAGTGAAAACATGTGACGGTATGGACTAACATCCATCAGAAAAGTAACTTATTGCTCGAATATTGATACACAGAGAGTATGCTGGACCTGAACAAAGGAATGATCTGCTCTATATCGTATTCTAGTGATTTCTCTGAATATCATACTTTGGTTTATCAAATTCTAATGATTTCTCTGAACTGAAGCATATAAATATCTGTATCGTATGGTACAGGTTATCATAACATAACATATTTATTTACTAAGAAATCTGGCCACTGCATAAATGAAGTTGTTTAGCGACAATGATGATGATTTGCATTTATTTTAACAGGAACTATAGAACACTCTTTTGCACTAATGGAATGGTAGACTGCCGAAATAATCAAAACTTGCAGTATTCTGAATTCTGATTGGTAAGCTCGTTATGGTTGTTCAAACAGGTCTATACTGATCATTAACTGAACCTGTAAATCAGCAAATCAGTACGGCAACTCGGGTATCAATCAAGCTTTATCACTTGTAATTCAGCCTCACCTAGATCACTGAACTGGTCTGGCGTACAGTACAGCCGGAATACGCCTCCAGTGGCTCAGCTTCTTCCTGGCAGTACCATTTCAAGATTCAGCACGGAGCAACTGCGTGTTGGCGTCAACGCAAGTCAAATGCTGAAACGCAAATCTTGTAGCTGTTGTATCCTTAAGAAAAATCTTGTAGCTGTCGAACGTACTGGCTTCTGCCCCTGCAACAACCGTGGCATGCACACGAGAAGTATACAACTCACTGACGATGCTTGCCCCAACTGAAGTAGCTCGCATAGGGGAGCACCGGAAGGATGAGCCGCTCCCAGTCTGCAGCCTTTCGCCGGCCATGCTCTTCGTCGACGAACCCGAATGACGGCAGCCTGGCCGCCGCCGGCCACGCTCTCGGAGTGGGGGTTCCAGGACGCAGCAGTCGTGGTGATGGCCTGGAGGCGGGGCGTATGTCGCGCTCCTCGCAGCGTCAGGTTCTCGTCCTCCAGCCTTCTCGCCACGCGTTCCTCGTCGTCGCCGTCCTCGGCTGCCAATGCCAGGGCAGGGAGCGAAGCGGCTGAGGTCGTTGTCGAGGCTGCGCTCCACCTCGAGCTAGTGCTCCTCCACGTACGTCGATCTCGCGGGAGACCAGCCCGACCCCTGGCGGATGAGGACCTTCATGAAGCCGTAGCCACTGGCGGGCAGAGGCCACAAGTCGTGCGCCAGAGGAACTCGAGGGGATGACTACTGCGGTCAGTGAAGAGGGCGGCGCGTGCGAGACGGTTCAGAATGGCGGCTGATGCGTGAGTAGTCCACGGACCGCCCTCGTCGTCTGTGAGATTATTTCCAGAACGTTCTGAAAACAGAAATTCCATCTACTGTCATCCGCTGATCACAGGTGAACCTCCAGCAACTGGTGGGACCAAAAACACTAAGAAAAAAAGGGCCTGCAAACGCTTTTTTTTACGCATGAAAAAAAAAACCCCCGCAAACGCTGGGCAACGCCTCTCTGGCAGTGGCATGGCTCCAGCGAGATCAGGATAGAGATACCCTTATTGTAAAAAAAACAGAAGTATAGAGATAGCCTTGCAAAATACAGTTAGAATGGTTACAGCACTAATCCCAGGTACAGAAAAAGCAACTACGTGGAATCCATACTTGCACACAGGCACCCACGCAG
Source organism: Poa pratensis (assembly GCA_947311845.1). Taxonomy (NCBI): domain Eukaryota; kingdom Viridiplantae; phylum Streptophyta; class Magnoliopsida; order Poales; family Poaceae; genus Poa; species Poa pratensis. Next base: position 8,699,939 of record CAMZMU010000027.1, read on the forward strand.
CTGAGCTGACATTGAACTCCAGGTTACATTCATCCAGGAAACACGCGTACATACATAATGCCAAACAAATATCTCTTTGGATCTCTCGATCCAGTACCTAAACATGAATCAGGAGGGTACACACAATATGTATCTACTCTTACCAGATTACAACCGGTAGATATCGTCACACAGTATCTACGTATTACACATGTTCAACACTTGAGCCGACCCATCTCAGATGTGCAGCCACATGAAGCTCATTTCTGTGTGTCTGTCGGTAACTGCTGGCTTCATACCAACCAATTCACGCAGCGTGTCGAGCGATTAAGACTGGCCCGGTAGGCAGCGTACGCGGCGACCCAACACCAGGATGTCGTCCAGCAGACCACGATACCCCAGGACAGCTGGGGTCAAAACAGCGGAATGCCAGAATCAATACAAAAGCACCTGGGACTAATGTGGATAGTCTGGAACAAGTGCCTGCCTTACCTTCAGGAAGAATGTCCATAGGGCTCACGTGGTACAGCAGATAGAGGGCTACCTGCAGGCCATCCAGCAGGATCGATTTGCAACAGGCAAATTGCTAAAGCATCAGAAATGAAGGTACATGCTCGGTGTCATCAGTGCCACAAGTTCGCTATCCTGTTTAATATGGCAAATGGTCACACCCAGAGCAACTGACAGAACAGACTAACAACCTACAGTGGCATAAACAGGCCATCAGCAATAAGAATATCAGGTGCATGCTCGAAGAACGTGTGCCATAAGTTCTACAAGTTTGCTATCTAGGAATCGAGTTTCACCTGCTACAATTCTTATCCTAGAAATCATGTAAAGCAATTAGCTGGGAGGACTGAGAGTACTGATAAAAATTTAGTGGTCAAATGACATTATGTTCATTCTAGTTAATAGCAAGCTGCAGCTATAGACTATGTCATCATTATTTAATTAGTGACAGGCACAATAACATGATATACCACTCGAGAAAAAGCAATAATATGATACAATAAATTAAGATGACAAAACTAGACAAATAGAAATATGGATAGACTTAACTGCCAACTTGATGTGTGCCGTGGAATTTTGTCAACAGCCTCCGAGGTAAAAGTGCTGGTCCAGCAACCACTGCTAAACACATGTCCCCAGCAAATGCAAAGCAATGCCTATGATTAGATAAGGGGTAAAAAAACGGCAGCAGCAAACATAAAATAGAACCATTAGATAATTTTATACAACCAAGAATGTCTCTATCACCCAACTAGTTAGGTGTGACTATAGTACATCATCAGCTGAGTTCACTAGTAAAATCTGATCGACATTTCAGTCTCGATCACTGGATATATTTCTAAGCGGATTTGAAGGTTAATATTGCAACTTTTAGGACACTGTATTGTACTACAAGTATGTGGCAGGGTTTACCTGAATCTGAGGAGCTCCAGCGAAACGGGAATTATACTGGTCAATTTGGTTCACGCCGAGCGATTTCCGGCTCATCACGCAGCAGGGAAGCAACTACAGAAGGTACCAGCAGAGTCATGGGGCAACGAAAAATAGGACAATTGGATGGCCGAAGAACGGACCCAGTTAACCGTTAATATGTACAATGACCTCAGACATTACAGATTCCACGAAACTAAGAACATGGTCGAGACTGTAAAACCCTGACCGCACCAACATATAAGAAGTGTAGCATCAAATCTAATTATGCAAAGCAAGCATATGATGTAGTAACAATGATACAATACAGTTTGGCATCCTGAAGGATCATGAAAGCGGCAGGGTGATCTAACTGATCTAGTACTGTTAACATGCTCGACACGGCATCAAACATTGCAGACTGCACAAATGAACCAGCACCAGAAGTCTGAACAATCCTAGTCCACCACTCTCATACACAGTTTCCACTAGCACATACGAAACTAAGAACATGATGGAAACCGTAAAACTCTGATCTCGCCAACAGATAACAATCACACGCAGCACTGCACACACCAGCCAACCCAATCACTAACACTAAGCAACCCATCTCGGATGAAAACCCCAGATTACGAGCCACAGACGGACGTGTCGAATAGAGCAAATCCAAGCCTGCAAACCAACAAAACTTGTGCAACCAACCAGTAGGATGCAAACCGCCACGCTCGTGAGGCGGCGAAGCACGTACGGACCGCGAGATTGCCGAATCGAGCAACCAAATCGAGCGGCGAGCGCGACGCCGGCGCACCGGCCCAGCCGCGGCTAGCATCCGGTGGAGGAAGAGGGAGGGGAAAGGTGGTGCGGGTGGGCGGCGGTTACCACAGAACGCAGATGTCGACGCCGCGGGGAGGCGCCACCATCTCGAGCCGCCGCTGCCACGGCACACGGCGCAGCGCTCGCCGCGGGGACGCGCCAGCATCTCCAGCCCCCCGCCGCGGCAGATGGGCAGCGGTCGCCGCGGGAGGCGCCGCCATATCCAGCCCGCCCCGCCTCCCAAATCCGCCCGCCGCCGATCACCGGCACAGATCCCACCAACCCCTCACCACATGTGACCTCGATTAAATCCGCCCAGCACCCTTCAAAACTCCAAAATTAAACCTCAACACCACATCGGGAAAAATAATCCCCACCTGCCCACCCTCATCAATAATAAAATACTCTCAAATCAAAAAACGTAATCCACCTTTCCTCAAAATAAAATACTGGAGAAACGAAATTCGCAACAGAACACAAAACACGAAACGTTTTCCTCAGCAGAACAAAACCATCGCCACGAAACGTTCTCGTACTGCTCGAAATGTTACGAATATTCACGAACAGTGAAGCCGCATCGCAGGACAAAATACTACTGTAAATCTCTCGACAGAGTTACTCTAACACGTGTCGTGCGCTCTGTACTACTGTTATGAACATTGTCAGACTGCTGCGCTCTCGCGGGGGACTCGAATCATTCGTCGAACCAGCTGCGCTCTCGCGGGTGACCTGATCAATCATCGAACGTCCAGCTCTGCTCCTCTGACTGTAAAACAAAAACAGAGAAAGCCGAATCACATTTTCGTCCGCTCGCATTATTGATCAGTAACGGAGAACAAAGGCCGATGAGTGATCGATCACTCACCTTGCATCGCATCGAGCAGTACAGGCCGCCGTGGATCATCTGAAAGCAGGCAATGCAGATCGCCGCGAGCTCTCCCTCGACCGGCTCAGCGCGCGGGATGATCGGCACCATGTCCACACCCTCGACCACGATCCTCTGCCGCATTTTACTACTTATCAGTCGCCAACCAACGAGGTTCTCTTGCAATTACACGTACGACATGAATAACAGGGCAAGAACTCGAACCTGTATCTCGTCGAACAGGTGATGCGGGATAACAGATCCCTCCACACGGGTCAGCACCCAGCCGTCTGATCGGACCACGCCGATCATGTCCCCTCCGGCTGGGTGGCGGGATGCCACGTGGCATTATTCCCGAATGAAAATGAAGTGTTCGTGCAAGTTTCTGATGCTATATCACTAGTAGGAAACAGTCTTTCTATGAAACACATTCTGTGGCGCACTAAATCCACATGCGCCATAGAAAGGGACATTTCTGTGGCGCATGGGTAGGGTGCGCCACAGAAAGACACATTTCTGTGTCGCATGTGGAACGTGCGCCACAGAAAACACATTTCTGTGGCGCATATACCACATGCGACACAGAAAAGAACTATTTTTGTGCCGCATCAGGTCACATGCGCCACAGAAATGGTACATGCGCCACAGAATTGTTTGAACTCAGATGCCACCCCCCCCCATAGCCTTTTCAGTTTTGCAGGCAAGAAAAGTAAATGATACAAAATTCAATAAATAAAATCCTTTGAGATATAGTTAGGTTTTAGTGTCTAGTTGGTATAGAAATTTTGAAATATGAATTTTGACCTTTTTTGCAAAAAAATTGGAAAAAAAAGTAGAACGGCCATAACTTTTGCATACGACGTCGAAATAATGCGTTTAATATGTCAAAAAATTCGTGAGAAAAAAGGAGCTTGATTTCACCTGGGTTTACCCGGTGAACTTTTCTCAGATTCAGAAAATTCCAAAAGAGTAAAAAGTTATTTCAAAAATAAGATTTTTTTACAAAATCAAAAAAAATGGAAAATACAATTATGTGGCGCATGGGCCTGGGATGCGCCACAGAATTGTTGGGCGGGATTCGAAATTTGAATCCCGTCGGCCCTCTTCTTCTCCCTCTCTTTTCTCCTTCTCTCCTTTCATTTACTCCTTCTCTCCTCCACTTCTCCTCTCCCCTTCTCCTCCACTTCTCCTCTCCCCTTCTCCTCCACTTCTCCTCTCTCCTTCTCCTCTACCTCTACTTCAACTCAACTCCGGCGACCTCCTCCTCCACCACCTCCGGCGACCTTCTCCTCGTCCTCCACCACGTCCGGCGACCCTCCTCCTCCACCACCTCCGGCGACCTCCTCCTCCTCCACCACCTCCGGCGACCCCCTCCACCACCTCCGGCGACCTCCTCCACCACCTCTGGCGACCCCCTCCTCCACCCACCTCCGACCAAGCCACCTACGACCATGACCACGGGCACCACGGCCTCCGACGAGCTCCGGTGAAATTCCGACGAAATTCCGGCGAAAAAGGAGATCTAGATCTAGCCGCCTTTTTTTCAAATTCAAAAAAAAAATCTGTGGCGCATGCCTGGGGATGCGCCACTGAAATATTTCTGTGGCGCACGGTAGGGGTCGCCACCGAATTTTGGTCTTTCTGTGGCGCACGGTGGGGGTGCGCCACAGAATTATAATTTAGTGGCGGGATAACTGTGGTGCACCCACCATGCGCCACAGAAGTTTTTTTTGGTGCGCCACATATGAGCTTTTTCCTACTAGTGATACCATCACTTCTAGTACTATTCATATTGCTGCATGTAGTACCAACTTGTGCCTCACAATGTTCTATGGGCCTTCTACGGACCAGCAGAAACCAGCTAGACGCAGTGTCAGACAATGACATGGGATGGTTATTAACCTAGCTAGGCGAAAACGGTGATCCCGTTAGGGATCCCGGGTTCATGTTATATGAGGTGGAAAAAGCCCCCACCGTGGCATTACATGTGAGTACCGTATAGGGTGGTATACTGTACCATACCTAGTACGTATACATACACCCCCTTATTTTAAACTTTGGAGAAAATTTAGATTATGCCTAAATTCACGGAGATTGGCAACCGGGAGCCGGCCATCATATTAGCCATGCTCTTAACAGAACTTGGGAATTTCAGTATTATAGTGAGTAACATTCCGTACTTTCTTACACATCTTTTGCCATGGTCATAGAAGAAAATCAATACGGAAGTTCGGGTATCAATCAAGCTTATCACTTACAGATCAGCCTCACCGCCGCTCACTCTCTGACCACGAATCCCCACCACAAAATATCCATGGCAAATTAACAACTAAATCCACTTATTTCACTTATTTATTAAAGCCGACTAAAAATTCAGTAAACATCTCAACAAATCGTTCACTTCACTAACTAATCCTTAAATAGTTCCGACGAATCCATTAAATTACAACGGTCCACTTGAAACTGTTGGTATAGAACCTGTCTTGTTAGACGTCCTCCGGAAATTGATGGTTTTTGAGTGCAGGTGTTGTTAACATGTGCAACTGATACGTCCAAAACGTATCTACTTTCCCGAACACTTTTGCTGTTGTTTTACCTCTAATTTGTGTGTTTTGAATGCAACTAACACGGACTAACGCTGTTTTCAGCAGAATTGACCTGGTGTCTTATTTTTGTGCAGAAAGTCAAGTTTCGAGAAAATTCCCGAAAAATATCCTGAAGTTCCTATTTTCCCAGAAGACACACGGAGCCAGAAGACGAGACGGAGGCGGGCCACGAGGGCCCCACACCATGGGACCGCGCGGCCAGGGCTGGACCACGCCGGGGGGTGGTGTGGCCGCCTTGGGCACCACCTCGCGTCCCCCTTTCGACTACTTATTCCCCTTGAGCTAAAAACCCGAGGAGGATCGACGCTTTTTCCAGAAACACTCCAGAGCTCCGCCGCCACCGAAAACCCTATTTCGGGGACCAGAAACTCCGTTCTGGCACCCTGCCGGGACGGGAAATTGGAGGATATCATCGCCATCATCATCACCGACGCCTCTCCATCAACCATCCATGATTCCCCCATCCATGTGTGAGTAATCCCCGTTGTAGGCTGAAGGGGATGGTAGGGATTGGATGAGATCATTCATGTAATAGATATCAGATTGTTAGGGCATGGTGCCTAGTATCCGTTGTTAGTACTTTATGTCAGTGTTGCAACTTGTTATGCTTAATGCTTGACACTAGGGTCCGAGTGCCATGATTTCAGATCTGAACATGTTATTGAATCATGAGGATAATTATTGTTCTAGATCATATCTGCAAGTTGTTTTAACATATAATTGTTCGGAACCCGAGACCCCAAAGTGACAACAATTGGGATAACTGGAGGGGATGGCTGTAATGTGAGGATCACATGTGTTCACGGAGTGTTAATGCTTTGCTCCGGTGCTTTATTAAAAGGAGCACCTTAATTACCAGTAGTTTCCCTTGAGGCCCCGGTGCAAACGGGCTGGTAGGACAGAAGATGTTGTGCAAGTTTCTCATTGCGAGCACGTACGACTAAATACAGAACACATGCCTATGATTGATTATTACCTGGATACTTTATAATTATCTATCTGCAATTGCCCTACGCTTGACTATTATATGAATTATCTTATCCATGCAACGCCCGTTCATCCATCCCTATGCCTACAGTATTTTAATCCTGCTGTCTACTTCAAATATTACTGCTGCTTTTATTTTACTGCTGCTATTATTTCACTACTGCTACTGCTATAAAACTATTGCTACTGATAAACTGTGTCGAGGAAGTCTATTTCCAGGTGCAGCTGAACTGACAATTCATCTGTTAAAGCTTATAAATATTCTTTGGCTCCCCTTGTGTCGAATCAATAAATTTGGGTTTTACTTCTCTCGAAGACTGTTGCGATCCCCTATACTTGTGGGTCATCAGCAACCTGTCTCACAAACGAAAGATGAGATTCAAGGAAACAGCGGCCCTACCCAGCACTCGAAACATCGGTCTCAACTAGGTGATCCTCTCGATGTCGAGCAACTAGTATCCATAGCCTCGGGCGTCAGTGTAGGAGATGTCCGGGACGCCAAGGTCCCAAACCTAGGGAAATCAAGAATGCAGCTAATCTTCTTAAAAAACGGAATCAGATCAGATAATCGAACATTCTTTATTTTGATGGACACATAAAACAAAACGAGGAGAAGAAAATCTTTCTTTTGTTGGAACTTAGAGGTCATGCTCCGGCAGCATTTTTTGGGCTTAACTGGTTATTTATATCAAACTTTTTTACATGTGTAACTAATTATTATTAATGTTTGTTGAATTTCCTTGAAACATGGTTTAAAATTGTATACTTTGAATTGTACACTGTCTAATCAATTAACCATGTATTTTCTCTACTAACTAAGGCTTGGCTATAGGATTATAATATTTTCTCTTGCAATGTATATGAGCTAAATTTAAGCAGTACTTAACTTTTAGTTTTTATTAATTCATTTTATCACTAACATATATAAATGTTAAATTTCATCAACTAAAGAAAATTTGTGTTGTAAAGCCTAGGTAGCTCGGTCTTGCTAGTTTCTTAATATGTAATACATAGTGCCTCTATGTATTCATGTCTATTTTCGTAGAGGTTTCTACAGCGTAAACATAAAAAATATCACGATCGAGCTATAATTTCAAAGTATGTCTATAGTTTAGCTAGATATGTGTAGCTGAAAACGACAAACTAAGTAAGCTTGAACCTAACAAATACTAATGATAGAAACACTAGAGATGTAAACGGTCAAATCAGATCGGATAATGCTCTTTTCATATCCCTTCCCATATTTTTTTGTCGGATCTAGAGCGGCTCGGATAATAACCAGATCGGATACGAATGCGAATACGGATCGGGAACGGAGTGGATTCGGACCGAATACAAATACTAAGTAGCGGAGAAATACGTACAAAGGAAACAAAATTTTACCGTGCAGAAAAATATGAACAATTGTAAGATACAATATTAACTACGTCCCAATTTCATTTTACAAAAAAATTAAACTTCAAATATTTTTTTTTTTTGAAAGCCCACGTATATTCAACAAAGATCTACGTACAAAGTACATAGAAAATACAACAAACAGAACCCATACGCAGGGGATGCAGAACCAGCACAGATCGGCGACACCTCCAGCGCCGGCGACGAAGAGCACCGTCCTCCTTCACTCCACAGCCCGAGAGCACCTCTTCCTTGAAAGTCGCCGCAAGATCTGTCCGCCGCGCAGCGACGGAAACCTATCCCGTTGAACGAAAACGGCGAGCGCCCTCCACACCAGCACCTCCACCTTGCCGCGGCCATCTTCATCTCCGACGCTGGCCAGAGCCGCCAAACCCTGGGCCTGCGTTCCAACCGCCAGATCCGCCGCCACGGATCCGACGGAAGCCAGACGCGCACGAGCACCACGCCGGGCCTCGAGCGTCTGCAAGTCGAGCGCGGCGACGACGAGCTCCGAGGAGCACCACCGCCAGAGAAGGCCCCGCCGACACCAAACCACCCGCCGCCAGCTCCACCACCTCCGAGAAGCCGCCGGCGAGAGCCCCACCCTACCCTACCATATGTACAGGCCGGAGACGGGGATCCCCACCCTCCCGCCGCCGAAGCTAGTGTGAAGGACGGGGAATCCCACGCCTCAGCGGTGCAGACGCGGTGGATCGACGGGGGATGCCCAAAAATCGCCTGTCTCTCCTGTAGACGGGGAGGAGAAAAGGGGAACGGCACCTATGCGACTAAACTTCAAACATATTGATTTCGATTTTTTAAAATAAAGGCTCGATCTCCAAAACAAACTTTTGCTTGCTAATTGCCGTATGTGCAGACCCGACCACGACCACGACAAAGCTAGTGTGAAGGACGTATGTCTAGTTTCCCAAGCAAATTGAACGGCCGGACTCCGGAGTCCCGAGGTAGGCACTGTGGTGGAGAAGCTGAAGTGTACCGGCGCGCATGCGCAAGGCCAAACTTGCTGATCGTTTTCGCTTCCCGCACGTACCGCCATTGGGAATTTGGGAGTAATGAGCGCGCATGCTATAATTTTCTTCTCGTCTTCCGAGTCCATTAACCAGCGGGCGGCGGCCATGCCAAAGGTCTGCTCTGTTCCAACAGTTCTATATATAAACAGAGTGCTCTGCCCACACCTTCGTTCATGACATCCACTTCACAGCGATACAACCAGTGGTCGACACAGCATCGATTCCTATCCACCATGGCTGTCGACTTGTCCTCCCTTCCCCCGGATCTCCTCCGGCGCCTCGGTGACAACCACCTGGCCTCGGCGACATCGACTGCTACATGGACATGCGCTCCGTGTGCCACAGCTGGCGCTCCGCTATTCCCAAGCCACGTCCGCTCGGCGTCGGTGCCGACCCCCGGTTCCGTCCCCGGCAGTGGGTCATGCTCGACGTGGACGAGTCCAATGTTGCTGCCGACGGACGCCGCCTCTTCGTCAACGTCTCCACGGGCCGCTTCCTCCGCCGCCGCGTCCCCATGCTCGACGACCACCACCTGCTCGCCGCCTCGGCTGGCCTCCTCGTCCTCAGGGAGAAAAGCTCGCCGCACGCCACCTCCGTCCTCGACCCCATCACAGGCGCCGTGCTCCCAGTCACCGACGTCCAGAAGGAAGAAAACTTGATCACCGTCTACATGGTCGTCGATCCCGCCAGCGAACTACGTGTGGTGAAGATCCCGCGCTTCTCTGACGGCCGCCCCTTCTTCGGTGTCCATAGCAAGGTCAGCCACGCAGGTCATGTCTACGGGGTCGACGGTTTGGGGTGCGTGTTCAGAATTCTTGGTACGGAGGAGGGGTCGTTATCCGGCTTCGTCGCGCTGATAGCCAGGACGGCCTATGGTGGCGAGATGTATATCGTGGAGTCGGCCGGGGAGCTGTTGCTGATCCGTCTTCCACCATTTGACCCCGCCCTTGAAGTTTACAGGGTTGACGTTCAGCGCAAGGTGCTGGAGTCCCTCCACAGCATCGGACGCCGCGCGCTATTTATAGGCTATCCGAGGTGCCTCTCCGTCGACGCAGACAAGTTCCCATCGATCCATCCCAACTGCGTATACCTTGAACGTGAAAGCTGCTTCACTCATAAAACTGAACCGCCTGTGTGGTGTGAAACGTACAGGTATGACCTCAGTAGCGACGGCAGGGAAGATGACATCTCCGATGACCTGAATGTCAACCTTAGAGCCTGTCTGGTTGGCCCTGTCGGTCTTCCTAAGGTTCTCTTTGACTACTGCAAACTCTTTCCTGCTTTCTAAATCGGCAAATGTTGACGGTGAAAAGGAAATAATTGTAGTACTACTTAGTGTCACTAGTACAGAACTATATGCGTGCCTTGCAACGCTATCTTTTTTACCATCTAAGTTTCTATTGAAAAGGCAATTCTTGATAATTACCATCTAAGTTTCATTGTATAGGCTCGTTGATCATCAAGTGTAGCATAGAAGTTGGCCTAATATAGTATATTTACATCCCACCACAATAAGACAAGTTTTTCTTGCGTCAACAGAATAACGCATTTGCTTGTTGCATTGTTCGCAGGTAAATCTAGGGTGTTGCCACCTTGGTCGGTGCCGTCTCGGGAGCTTGGGGGCTGACACCGACATCTTGAGAGCTGGCTCCGCCATCCTTGGGGTTGCGTTGGTCCGTGTCAGTTTCCTCCTCGCCACCTGTGGCATCTTCGCCGACAACTGGAGAAGCTTCACCTGCAGCAATGTGAGGATCCGGATGCTCCTTATAGAAAGCATGCAGGTCCACCATGTTGGCAACCTGAGTGGCGTAGCCGGAGACAGAGGCCATCACTTGCTTGGCATCAATGGCAACACCATTTTCATCTTCTGTGTGCATGAATTCTGTCACCTGGTGCATGTCCGCCTCTGGATACCAGGCCTTGCACAGGGAGAGGGCAACCTTGGCGGCGCCACAGGCAGCTAAGCGTAGCACGCTTTCATGTTCGCCGGCCGCCTTCCTCAGAACCTCCGGCACAGCCTCAAGGACAACAGGATCACTGCTCTCGCCCGGATAAAACTTGGCGGTGAATGCTTGGCCAGCGCTAATGATGTCGGTGATCAGCTCACCAACTTGCAATATGCGTGCAAGGCAGGGCGAGGTATCCTCAGCATCTCTCAAGTTTGCCGGGGCTACAAGGCGGACAAATTCAACGTTAAGCACAAAACAGCAGGAATTCCCAAGAATGCAATGGACTAGAAGGGAAAGGCAAAATCTCACCAAGGACATGATCGTGGATGGCATTGATTTCATCCAAGTGGCCGGCAAGAGTATCCTCGGCTAGTTGCACAGCCTTGGCTTGATTCTCCTGCTGAAGCTTGGAGTTTTTTGTCACCTCGGCAAGGTTGTTGCTCAGATTCTAGATCTGCTCTGACAACTTGCTTACTGCGGTGGCATGGTCCATGTCTCGCTTCTCCAGCTCCTTGGCATGGTCCTCCTTCAGCTTCATGAATTGGTTGGCAAGATATGTAGCTTCGTTCATTAAAGCTTGCATGTTAGTGGAGCTCTTGAGAATATCCTGCGCAGTGTTTAACAGTTCTACAACAAAAAAGGAAAAACTCCGGCTAAAATACTTGTCGGAGCAATAGTGGAAAACTTGACGGATGAGAAGAAGGCAAAGAAATTGTCACCTTCATCTTTCTTGCGTGCCTCCTCAAGACTTGCAAGTTGGATGTTCTTCATCTCCAGCTCTTGCTGGAGTTCCCGGCACTCCCTGTGTTCTTCTCACCTTGTGCTGCGAAGAGCTCATGGTTTGAAGCTAGGGTTGCCTGTAACCAAAGGGCAACCAAGTTAGGTATTTGTTGGGGGGCTGCCCCCAGGTAGGGTCAAGACTTGTGTAAGCAAGGCTTAAAAGTGAGCCGAGGTCTAGAGAGGGCCGAACTGTTGAGCTTTGGAATGTCCGAGCTCTATCTTGACCAAGAGAATAGCATGACCGACCTATCTTGGGCCATGGTGTCTGAGGTCATCTCAAGGGCGAGAGCCGGGGTTCATCATCGAGGTCCGTAAGCCGACCTCTATGTAGCAGCATCACCGAGCTGTTGGTAGTTTCAAGGAAGGCACTAGAGGAAAGGAGATCCGAGGTGTTTTCCGCTCAAGGCTCGAGGCATGACAGAAGGGAGTCACGGGTTCTACAGAGCCCATGGCCCGAAGCTTGGCAGGGCTCTGCGCAGTCACGCCACGGGATTCCTGGAAGCTCAAGGACCTATGCGATGACCGACCTATTTCGGGAAAGGGACAGAGGATAGATACTGGGCGGCTACGGTTCAGTCACTCAAAGAGGAAAGCTAGGCCTGCCGAGGCCTGACAGTCCGGTCGTTGAACTGACAGGGGGCAGAGGTTTAGGGTTTAGGGTTTAGGGTTAGGCAGAGGAGTCCGGTTGATCCAGCCCAGACCTGATTAAGTAAGCATCCAACACTCGATCACCTTTTTGGAGATTAGTACCAAACCGAGTCGCTGCCGCTGCTGCTCTAACAAGAAAGAACCTGCATTTAACTGGCGACCGAAAATTAAGCAATCATCAGCGAAGAGGTGACCAGAAAGACAAGCGTCTGACTGGTGGCGAAGCTCACTCCTTGACGGTACTTCAATCAGCAGTTGATTCAGTTTAACCTAGCACTAGCAGTTCATAACTGTATATAGTACTCCCTGACAGTAATAACACCCAAATTTTGCGGAAGCATTTGCACTATTCCTATGTCGTCTCATCCTGCTGCGGCAACCTCTTGGTGTTCTTTGTTTTGCGGGCTCGGGCTCGACCTCGATTGCGTTTTCGCTTTCGTCGGGATTTCCGAGGTTCTGCACCCACCTCCTTCACCACTTCATATTTCAGCACCTTGTCATCTTTAGCGTCGATGTGGATCGTTGAGCCTTCACCGATTTCTCCACCGACCAGGAGACCGGAGAGCTTGGTTATCACGTTCTTCTGCACCCACCTTCTTATTGGCCTTGCGCCGTACATCTGTTATCAAAGGTGGATGCATTGTCACCAAAAATATACACCCTTTCACAAAATAAATAGCTCTACCTAGGTTATTTGAGAAATGTGAGTGTCATTGTGTAACACCTTCGATAGACTGAAACTTTACTTACTGGGTTGTATGATTCTGACAAAATGACATCGAGAGCGGCATCGCTTGCAAATAAAGAGATGCCCTTGGAAGATACACTGGCAATGACTTTGTCTATCTGGATTCTCACAATATCTTTCAGCTTGTCATGCAGAAGAGTCTCAAAGATCACGATTTCATTCAACCGGTTTAGAAACTCGGGCCTGAAGTATCTCTGAACCTGTGCAAAATAGTAATATAGGACAATCGTAAGTAGGCTAACTGTGATCTCGTTACACTTGCATGTGAGCAAACTAGAATTCACAAACCTTCTCCATGATGAGGCTCCGGGCAACTTGTTTTGTCTCATCGTTTGAACTTAAGTACTCTGCTCCAAAGTTTGAGGTCATGATGATGAAAGTGTTCTTAAAATCTACGGTTCTCCCCAAGCCATCGGTAAGGATGCCATCATCAAGAAGTTGGAGGAGAACATCAAACACCGAATGATGTGCTTTCTCCACCTCGTCAAAAAGGATGACGCTGTATGGCTGCCTTCTAATTCTCTCGGTCAGTTGTCCACCATTTTCGTGGCCAACAAAGCTTCAAAATATCAAAATTAAAGGAAGCACTAAGATCATGAAGAGAACTAGGTACGATAATGTTATGTTCAAGGAAATAATTATATATTCAAAACCTTGGAGGTGCCCCAATGAGCCGCATGACAGAACCTTCCCCAATATATTCGGACATGTCAAAACGAACCAACTTCTTCTCACTATCAAATAGCTGCTTCGCAAGGGCTTTTGCAAGCTCTGTCTTTCCAACTCCCGTCGAGCCCAAAAAGAGGAAAGAACCCATCGGTTGGTCGGAATTATCCAGCCCAGCCCTAGATCGTAACACGGTTTGCGCAACCAAGTTCACGGCTTCATCCTGGCCGACAACTCGCTCACACAATCTTTCCGCTAAGTGTGTTAACTTATTTTTCTCCTCTTGATCAAGTGCATTGACAGGAATTCCAGTCCATCGGCTAACAACCTTCAGTTAATACTCCCTCCGATCCATATTAATGGTCTCAACATTGTCTAGATACGGATGCATCTAGTCTAAACACTTAACTAGATACATCCGTATCTAGATAAAGTTGAGTCCATTAATATGGATCGGAGGGAGTATTAGAAAATTAAAAACGCATATATACCACATTGAAATAATTGCCAGTATTTACACAAATCTTACTAAGACTGTATACCTGCGCAACATGATCCGGGCCAACAACTGGTTTTTTCTTCTTATTAGAACTTATATCTGTAGTAACAACTTCTTTTTTGTTGTCTGCGGTCTGCGCCATGTCCATGTCCGCTTTTCTTTCATTTGTGACCTGCATCCTTCTGGAGACACACGCCTCGTCAATAACATCGATTACTTTATCCGGAAAGTGACGATCTACAACGAGAATAAGACTATATAAGTTTTCTCCAGCATATTAATTATTTTTTCAACCTAATGTATCCAATGTCACATTGAAGATTCAACAGTGAAGATTCTTGCCTTGAATCGTATACTGCACAACTTCCATGTCAATAGTATAAATTACACGATGATAGTGTGACCTATACTAGTTTACATACGAAAAGAAAGACAGTACAAGCAAATTTAATTATGTGAACAGGGTAAAATCCTTCACCGGTGATATAGCGGCCAGCAAGCTCGGTAGCGGCAACAATGGCCTCATCCTGAATTTTCAAGTGATGGTGCTTTTCGTACCGCCGCCTTAGACCCCGGAGAATAGCAATGGTGGCCTGCGCGGTCGGCTCCTGGACGTGCACTTTCTGGAATCGCCGCTCCAGCGCCGGGTCCTTCTCGATGTGGTTGCGATACTCGTCGAAGGTCGTCGCGCCAACGCAGCTGACGCGGCCGCGAGCCAAGGCCGGCTTCAGCAGGTTAGCGGCGTCCATGGTGCTGTTGGACGCGGCGCCGGCGCCCACAAGCATGCGCGCCTCGAACGTGCCCACAAGATGGGTCCCGGCCACAAGGGCGCCGACGTCGAGCTCCACGACGCGCGCCCGGCGGAGCTCGCGAGGGACCGTCCCGGCGGCGATGCGCTGGGCGAGGCCCTCCGCGATGGCCGTCTTGCCCACGCCCGGGGCGCCCACCAGCACCGCGTTGTTCTTGGTCCGGCGGCAGAGGATGCACACCACGCGTTCAATCTCGGCATCGCGGCCGATCACTGGGTCGGCGTCGCCGGCCGCGGCCGTCAAGTCCCTGCCGTACGTGCTCAAAGCCATGTGTTCCGACTTCCGATCTGCTGCCTGCGTTCGCTGGAAGTCCTCGAGCCGTCGGCAGCATGCACGATATATATGGACGGCATATAATTCGCAAAAATCTCTACTACTCCGTATATATATGTGGACGGTAACGAATCCAATCTGTGATACCGTACAATTTAAAACTGGAATCCCAATGTCTTACGATTCTCGATCAGACTCCTAGTTACTAAAGGTCATCTTCGTCGATGCATACAGTCCCCTCTGCTAGCGCTTGTGACGAACTCGATGTATATTCATTCCTTCTTGGGGACAGTAGCAACTGCAGGAAACAAACTGTACAGCAAACAGGAATTATATGACACAGCTGAAGATAGATTATGTCTGTCGACTGGAAGCTCTCTTTCCACAGCTTTGCTAACCGAAATTGACAGCAACCTGAGAGGTGTCGTCCTCATCCTTCTCTCCGCTACAGTTCCAGAGACAGGCGATTTTTGAGAGTCGACCGTCCGCTCATCCTCGCCGCCGTTGAGGCGTGGGTTCCTTCCCCTCCGTCGGCTGCCTCGGCGGCGGGAGGGTGGGGGAAGCCCGCCTCACGGTGTGTACATAGGGTAGAGTATGGTGGTTATCCGGCCGGTGACGTCTGGGAGGTGGAGGAGTTGTCGGTGCAGGTTTTGGTGTCGGCGCGGTGCCCCTTCGGCGGCGGTGCTCCTCGGAGGATCTTCGTCACGCGTTCGACTTCCCGGAGCCCGGAGATCGGTGGATCTCCTCGGCTTCGTCTTCACCACGGCCAGATCTGGGAGCGGCGGATCTGGATTTGGGTCTCCCGGAGGAGTTGGCTTCAGATCTTCGCAGCGGTGGCGGCGGCGGCGGCAGTAGCCTCTTCGGAGGCGTTGCGGAAGACTTCCCGTCTGCTTCGTGGTGGGCTCCGACGAACCATGGTGTGGGGAGCTTGGGCAGCGGCGCGTCAACGGCAGCTCCGTCTTCGTCCTCGTCGATGGGTGCCAGAGGACTTTGTTGTAATTTCTTGTTTGTATCTGGACCTATCTGTAAGATCGGGGATCTGAGTGTAATTCCTCCTTCGCAAAAAAAAAGAAGAAATTGACAGCAACCATCTTCTGTGCTTAAAAATGACACCACCAGAGTGACACCATCGGAATTTGCAAAATCTCCACCAGAGCAGAGCAAGCATCCAGGATAAACTATTCCAAATTATTCACAGCATGATCTATGAAACATTCCGCAACAATTTCAGACAACATTGACATATTCTTGTTGACAACCACTAGAAAAGGATTTTTTTTATGACAGGAAAGGCACAAAGCAACAGAGAACACAACTAGCTAGGGAACTTGCACAGATCACCTGAAGCTACAGCACATCGAATTCCATGTTTGCCCATATGTTGGGTCTTTCTGATTCAGCATATAGGCAAACGAAGTGATGTAATAAAAGCAAGATAAGCAGACAGCCATCTAGCTAGAGGATCCCATCCTATATAGGCATAATACTATAACTTCAAATCTTGGAATCACATTACATCCTCCACAACTTCCTCTTCTTTTCCTTCTTCTGATTGGACACAAGCTTGGCAACAAGCCCTTTGAAAACAGAGGGATACGTTGTACTCATATGCTCCCAGCCATCAGTCGCCATTATTTTATCTAAGCATTTGGAAGATTGGACTTGGATAAAGTTGAAGCACGCCTCCTTCAATCCGTGGCAGTGGTACTGCTCAGCTAGAGCAAGTAGGGACGCCACCGAGCTCACACCTATGTGCTTTCCACATAAGAAGTTGAGCCGCTGGAGATCGTATCTGTCTGCTGCTAGAAGCAAGTCTTGCAGCCATTGTCCTTCTTCATCATCTTGCCCTTCTTCCTCTTCTTGCCTTTCTTCCTCCTTCATGTAATTGTCCTCCTCCATCTCAGGGAATGAATCTGTGTATATGAAATTAAGCAAAGCTGCAAACACTTTTGGTCTCATGTCTTTGATTTGTATGACACTTGACGTAGTGCCTTCCTTCATGGAGCCAAAGAGTTGTGCCATGAAGACTGTAGATCGGGCTGCAAGCACACACCGGTGTGCAACAAACGCCTTGCCGCTGACCTCGAATGTCACATCAGCACCCACCTTATTTTGAAGGAGATTGTTAAATTGCTGGCCTATGTCAGACATAGTGACACCGGCATCCTCGGAATTGGGGTCATTGTAAACCATCATGTCACACCGGATGGTGAAACAATCGGCCTTTAGATGAGCTGATTGTTCAAGAGCGTCTATTTTCATAAACGTGGCGTAGCCCCAACAACGATCTTTGCCAGAGAAGCTGAACGCTTCGGTTGCGTGAATGTGCCTCGGCTTTTGATACTCAACCTGGTCAACAAAGCTAAACTCAAGCTTGGCCTCCACAACCTCCATATCATCATTGTCATCGAGACAAGAAACATAGAGTGAGAAGAAGCCGGCAGAACTCGGGCGGTCACCATTAGGATAGTAACTGATGCACCATTGATGGCCTCCTACCATGAAAGTCCCAGACCTGAGGCTCTTGCCATTGTGTATCTCTTGTATGGTACGCGAGTAGTCTTTGACCACAAGCAGGTGGTACCCGCTGTCCGCGCCAGCATCGATGACCGGCATGGTGTGCAGATCGCCGACGGAAACAATAGATACACCGGCGAACGACGACATGACGAAATCTGCGAGTCGAACCAAAATCCAGTCACCATTCACGTTCAGAGCATCAGAGCTGAGATGGATGAGCTGAGGGCGCAAACCTGGTCACCTCTCACTGCTTGAACGGCCACACGGAGACGCACCCGCTTCTCCCCGGAAAAACAGCCTGCCAGCCTGGGCATTTAGCGAAGAGTTAAGGGGGTTGGGATGTCTATAAAAATCCATGGCGTTTCTGTTCGTACTAACATAGCATAGCATAAATTATGTGCTCTGGTAACAAGATTCTATCAACATTTGTTTACACGATACGACAGATGAGGAGAATAGCAGAAAGTATACCTAAAACTGGCACATCGCATAAATTTCGTTTATACAGGACTGTAAATCAGCAGCAGTGGGGATGCATAGCAAACACCAAACGGGAGGTCGGCAGCTCACCGGTGGAGAGAGTGGCGAGTTCGGGCGCTTGCAGGAGGAGGTGCTCGGGCTGGCGGCGAGCTCGGGGCAGCAGCAGCGGAGACGGGCCGGAGGAGGCGGAGAACCGGCCGGGCTCAGGAATGGAGGCGAGCTCCTTGAACCGGCGGTTGCACGGAGACGCGCTGCGCCGGCGTCGCTTCTCCCCGGAGACAGAGTGAGCGGCGGCGGCTGCTCGCCGGTTGTTCTGTTTGTGCGGCCAGTGAGAATTAGCAAGGGCCTAGGGTTGGTTTGGGGGCCCGTGAGCTCAAAGCCCACGGCACTGGACTCTTTGGGTAATGCCTAATTTATTCAACATATAATATTGCAGATTTCCAGTGAAACATTCGAGCTTGTATCTATTTTACAAAAACAAGGTCAAAAAATTTGTTTGGCACGACAGAGAAAATACCGATTGAATTGTCTCATGTGCAAAAAAAACACTCCCATGTACCAATATATAAAACGTTTTAGCAGGCAAATTGAACATGCCAAAACGTCTTATGTTAAGGTGGTACAGAGGAAGTAAGAAAAATGCATGTTAAAGGTAAAAACACGATGTGAGATATTTCAGCATGCGAGGATGGCCCACTCAGTCTTACCGGGCGGCTTACCTTGGTGAATCGCAAGACAAAGGACCAGCAAGATAAGAAGCCGGCCTAGGGAAGTCTTAGGGCTACGAACAATTTCATTATAATTCGTATGCACTTTTTTTATAGTGGGATTATAGCAGCACGTAGGGTTCCGCTGTCGCCTTGAAACTGAAGTTGAGTAAACGTGTGTATAATCTCGTCCCGGACATCTCATGTGTACCCCCCACGATCTATCACCGACGTGAGACCTCCATGGCATCCGCAAATCAGATACCTCGACAGTGGGCGTCCACCGTGGTCTATAAGACAGTCGACGTTACATTCCAAGCGGAATCTCTTGACGGCCTCGATAGCAACATCGTCGTGGGCGAGCCATACGCTTCGGCCACATCGTCATCGTATTGGACTCCTGCTAACGAAATTCTCACCCGCTCCTTCATCGTCTCGATTGGTGTCATCTACATCTTCATCGACTTCACTAGTGCGTGATCCAACTCCCCCTCCCATGATTACGCGAGCGCGCCCAACCGCCACCCCATCGATCAGGAGGTCGGTGCAAATGACGGGTCTCCAAACTAGTCTAGCTGTCACAAGCTCGCATATGAAATCACAAATGAATTCCGTGATTGAATCTCAAAATGAAGGCAACCCACTTTTGAATGTTTGTGCTGATTTTGGGCCATGCGTCCCATTAGTAAAATATGGTGTTGTAGTTCAAAAAAAAAGTTCGCCCAGTATCGGCGCGCATAGGCCCGATTCAAATCGTTTGGGGAAACCGCTTTCTCAGACTGAAAGCGTAATGTGATACGTGGCCGCTTTCTGGATACAGATTATGTTTATCTGACGCACGAGCGACAAATAGATATATCATTTCCGAGGCATGACATGCTCATTCTAACTTATTTTGAGAGCACTCAAATTTTCAAATTGCTACTACTAACTTTTTAAAATATTACTCCTATTATTCAGCTTGCAAGTCTAGAGTACGCTCAGCCTGCGCAGCTTCTTCAGCTTGCTCCTTCCTCTTCGTCGCCACGCTCCACGCGGCTCGATCTCAGCGCCTTGTTCTCCTTCCTGCGCACGGCTGCGCGGCCGAGACCACGCAAACACTAGCAACAGCGCGCATCGTGCTTCAGGATGTATTGACGCGACCGCAGGCCGGACTCGGCGACGTGCGCTTGGACTCGGCGAGCGCTTCACCAAAGATCGTCTCCACCGGCTCCGGGAGATCATCGGAGGAGAGGACACCGCCGTACACGCACGCGCAACAGAGCAAGTGGTAAGACAACATGGACGAGATGCACCTCCGCGGTCCGCCGCATGCCAGCTACGTCGTGCGGTTCATGAGCTAGGAATTTGAGCGAGAGTTCGCCGTCTGTGGATTGCTGCGCGCGGATCTCTTCTTGAGTGCCGTCCTTCGTTCGTATCCGTGTTCCGTTCCTGTAAGCGGTCTCGCCGCTGCCGTCGACGGTCAGGAGGCACCTGTGGAGCGCCGAGGAAGAACTATGCTTTCGACGCGCTCAGGCCCCTTCCGCTCAACCGAGACTGCGGAGCACAACGTGGCCGCGCACAACACGCACCGCTGTCTGGCGCGTCGGCATCGCGTCGTCTATGTGGCTCAGCCGCCGGCCAGCATTGCCAAAGGCCGGTGCTGCTGGCTCGCACCGTTGGCCGTGGGAGACTTGGTCGAGGCATCGGATCGGGCAGGCGCTGGCCGCTTGGTTCGTCCACTGACGCCCGTGCCTCTGCGCTGGAGCAGCACGTCGAGGTGAAGGGCTGGCGGGCTGGGCATGTCGATCCTTGGCAAGCACAAAATCAGAGGCACTGCACGTCTGCACCGAATTCACGGAGCGGGCTGTCGACGGCGGCTCCCGATGAAGAGCAGGGAGAGGAATAACGATGAGACTGCCTCTGAATCCTGGCCTCGTCAGGCCTGTCAGCTGCTGTGTGGGTTTATCTGACAGTTAACGGAAGCCTACTGCATTTCAGTCAGATGCTATGCTGGAATGTGCACAGGACAGGGAACAATCTTATGTTCAAGCATGCATGCTGATGTAGTAGCACATGAGATTTCAAGTGATGCTCCAGCTAGACACAATATTAGAACAACTACCGGTTAACCAGTGATAAGGTCGCGTGTTTTCTGTCACATTTGGATATGTTAAGACTCGCAGCACAAACAAGAGTGTCAACAGTACAAAGTAAATTACTGCAACTATTAGGCGCTCCTACAGACTGGATCATTTCGTCGAACACCTTCAGTGCATGCTGAAGAAGAACAATTATTTGCAGCTGCTTACTGTTGTAGCCAAATTGCTCCATCAGGGGCTCATTACCCTTTGGCACCGTTATTGTCACTCTTGAACACACAACACCTTGGCCATCAGAGGGAGCAGTAACGGGCCCCAAGGGGATCAGTGGACGACGAATACCATCGCCGGGCATGAAGACGGCGACGAGCAGAGTGGTAGTCGCCGGGGTAGGAGTTGTCGAAGTAGTAGTGGTAGGGCCAGGTGACGAAATCAGTAATCTCCTCCAGCTTCCGGTTCCAACGCGTGCAGTTGATTATCAGCCGCCTGCACCTAAAATGACTAGTGAAAACATGTGACGGTATGGACTAACATCCATCAGAAAAGTAACTTATTGCTCGAATATTGATACACAGAGAGTATGCTGGACCTGAACAAAGGAATGATCTGCTCTATATCGTATTCTAGTGATTTCTCTGAATATCATACTTTGGTTTATCAAATTCTAATGATTTCTCTGAACTGAAGCATATAAATATCTGTATCGTATGGTACAGGTTATCATAACATAACATATTTATTTACTAAGAAATCTGGCCACTGCATAAATGAAGTTGTTTAGCGACAATGATGATGATTTGCATTTATTTTAACAGGAACTATAGAACACTCTTTTGCACTAATGGAATGGTAGACTGCCGAAATAATCAAAACTTGCAGTATTCTGAATTCTGATTGGTAAGCTCGTTATGGTTGTTCAAACAGGTCTATACTGATCATTAACTGAACCTGTAAATCAGCAAATCAGTACGGCAACTCGGGTATCAATCAAGCTTTATCACTTGTAATTCAGCCTCACCTAGATCACTGAACTGGTCTGGCGTACAGTACAGCCGGAATACGCCTCCAGTGGCTCAGCTTCTTCCTGGCAGTACCATTTCAAGATTCAGCACGGAGCAACTGCGTGTTGGCGTCAACGCAAGTCAAATGCTGAAACGCAAATCTTGTAGCTGTTGTATCCTTAAGAAAAATCTTGTAGCTGTCGAACGTACTGGCTTCTGCCCCTGCAACAACCGTGGCATGCACACGAGAAGTATACAACTCACTGACGATGCTTGCCCCAACTGAAGTAGCTCGCATAGGGGAGCACCGGAAGGATGAGCCGCTCCCAGTCTGCAGCCTTTCGCCGGCCATGCTCTTCGTCGACGAACCCGAATGACGGCAGCCTGGCCGCCGCCGGCCACGCTCTCGGAGTGGGGGTTCCAGGACGCAGCAGTCGTGGTGATGGCCTGGAGGCGGGGCGTATGTCGCGCTCCTCGCAGCGTCAGGTTCTCGTCCTCCAGCCTTCTCGCCACGCGTTCCTCGTCGTCGCCGTCCTCGGCTGCCAATGCCAGGGCAGGGAGCGAAGCGGCTGAGGTCGTTGTCGAGGCTGCGCTCCACCTCGAGCTAGTGCTCCTCCACGTACGTCGATCTCGCGGGAGACCAGCCCGACCCCTGGCGGATGAGGACCTTCATGAAGCCGTAGCCACTGGCGGGCAGAGGCCACAAGTCGTGCGCCAGAGGAACTCGAGGGGATGACTACTGCGGTCAGTGAAGAGGGCGGCGCGTGCGAGACGGTTCAGAATGGCGGCTGATGCGTGAGTAGTCCACGGACCGCCCTCGTCGTCTGTGAGATTATTTCCAGAACGTTCTGAAAACAGAAATTCCATCTACTGTCATCCGCTGATCACAGGTGAACCTCCAGCAACTGGTGGGACCAAAAACACTAAGAAAAAAAGGGCCTGCAAACGCTTTTTTTTACGCATGAAAAAAAAAACCCCCGCAAACGCTGGGCAACGCCTCTCTGGCAGTGGCATGGCTCCAGCGAGATCAGGATAGAGATACCCTTATTGTAAAAAAAACAGAAGTATAGAGATAGCCTTGCAAAATACAGTTAGAATGGTTACAGCACTAATCCCAGGTACAGAAAAAGCAACTACGTGGAATCCATACTTGCACACAGGCACCCACGCAGCTGAGCTGACATTGAACTCCAGGTTACATTCATCCAGGAAACACGCGTACATACATAATGCCAAACAAATATCTCTTTGGATCTCTCGATCCAGTACCTAAACATGAATCAGGAGGGTACACACAATATGTATCTACTCTTACCAGATTACAACCGGTAGATATCGTCACACAGTATCTACGTATTACACATGTTCAACACTTGAGCCGACCCATCTCAGATGTGCAGCCACATGAAGCTCATTTCTGTGTGTCTGTCGGTAACTGCTGGCTTCATACCAACCAATTCACGCAGCGTGTCGAGCGATTAAGACTGGCCCGGTAGGCAGCGTACGCGGCGACCCAACACCAGGATGTCGTCCAGCAGACCACGATACCCCAGGACAGCTGGGGTCAAAACAGCGGAATGCCAGAATCAATACAAAAGCACCTGGGACTAATGTGGATAGTCTGGAACAAGTGCCTGCCTTACCTTCAGGAAGAATGTCCATAGGGCTCACGTGGTACAGCAGATAGAGGGCTACCTGCAGGCCATCCAGCAGGATCGATTTGCAACAGGCAAATTGCTAAAGCATCAGAAATGAAGGTACATGCTCGGTGTCATCAGTGCCACAAGTTCGCTATCCTGTTTAATATGGCAAATGGTCACACCCAGAGCAACTGACAGAACAGACTAACAACCTACAGTGGCATAAACAGGCCATCAGCAATAAGAATATCAGGTGCATGCTCGAAGAACGTGTGCCATAAGTTCTACAAGTTTGCTATCTAGGAATAGAGTTTCACCTGCTACAATTCTTATCCTAGAAATCATGTAAAGCAATTAGCTGGGAGGACTGAGAGTACTGATAAAAATTTAGTGGTCAAATGACATTATGTTCATTCTAGTTAATAGCAAGCTGCAGCTATAGACTATGTCATCATTATTTAATTAGTGACAGGCACAATAACATGATATACCACTCGAGAAAAAGCAATAATATGATACAATAAATTAAGATGACAAAACTAGACAAATAGAAATATGGATAGACTTAACTGCCAACTTGATGTGTGCCGTGGAATTTTGTCAACAGCCTCCGAGGTAAAAGTGCTGGTCCAGCAACCACTGCTAAACACATGTCCCCAGCAAATGCAAAGCAATGCCTATGATTAGATAAGGGGTAAAAAAACGGCAGCAGCAAACATAAAATAGAACCATTAGATAATTTTATACAACCAAGAATGTCTCTATCACCCAACTAGTTAGGTGTGACTATAGTACATCATCAGCTGAGTTCACTAGTAAAATCTGATCGACATTTCAGTCTCGATCACTGGATATATTTCTAAGCGGATTTGAAGGTTAATATTGCAACTTTTAGGACACTGTATTGTACTACAAGTATGTGGCAGGGTTTACCTGAATCTGAGGAGCTCCAGCGAAACGGGAATTATACTGGTCAATTTGGTTCACGCCGAGCGATTTCCGGCTCATCACGCAGCAGGGAAGCAACTACAGAAGGTACCAGCAGAGTCATGGGGCAACGAAAAATAGGACAATTGGATGGCCGAAGAACGGACCCAGTTAACCGTTAATATGTACAATGACCTCAGACATTACAGATTCCACGAAACTAAGAACATGGTCGAGACTGTAAAACCCTGACCGCACCAACATATAAGAAGTGTAGCATCAAATCTAATTATGCAAAGCAAGCATATGATGTAGTAACAATGATACAATACAGTTTGGCATCCTGAAGGATCATGAAAGCGGCAGGGTGATCTAACTGATCTAGTACTGTTAACATGCTCGACACGGCATCAAACATTGCAGACTGCACAAATGAACCAGCACCAGAAGTCTGAACAATCCTAGTCCACCACTCTCATACACAGTTTCCACTAGCACATACGAAACTAAGAACATGATGGAAACCGTAAAACTCTGATCTCGCCAACAGATAACAATCACACGCAGCACTGCACACACCAGCCAACCCAATCACTAACACTAAGCAACCCATCTCGGATGAAAACCCCAGATTACGAGCCACAGACGGACGTGTCGAATAGAGCAAATCCAAGCCTGCAAACCAACAAAACTTGTGCAACCAACCAGTAGGATGCAAACCGCCACGCTCGTGAGGCGGCGAAGCACGTACGGACCGCGAGATTGCCGAATCGAGCAACCAAATCGAGCGGCGAGCGCGACGCCGGCGCACCGGCCCAGCCGCGGCTAGCATCCGGTGGAGGAAGAGGGAGGGGAAAGGTGGTGCGGGTGGGCGGCGGTTACCACAGAACGCAGATGTCGACGCCGCGGGGAGGCGCCACCATCTCGAGCCGCCGCTGCCACGGCACACGGCGCAGCGCTCGCCGCGGGGACGCGCCAGCATCTCCAGCCCCCCGCCGCGGCAGATGGGCAGCGGTCGCCGCGGGGAGGCGCCGCCATATCCAGCCCGCCCCGCCTCCCAAATCCGCCCGCCGCCGATCACCGGCACAGATCCCACCAACCCCTCACCACATGTGACCTCGATTAAATCCGCCCAGCACCCTTCAAAACTCCAAAATTAAACCTCAACACCACATCGGGAAAAATAATCCCCACCTGCCCACCCTCATCAATAATAAAATACTCTCAAATCAAAAAACGTAATCCACCTTTCCTCAAAATAAAATACTGGAGAAACGAAATTCGCAACAGAACACAAAACACGAAACGTTTTCCTCAGCAGAACAAAACCATCGCCACGAAACGTTCTCGTACTGCTCGAAATGTTACGAATATTCACGAACAGTGAAGCCGCATCGCAGGACAAAATACTACTGTAAATCTCTCGACAGAGTTACTCTAACACGTGTCGTGCGCTCTGTACTACTGTTATGAACATTGTCAGACTGCTGCGCTCTCGCGGGGGACTCGAATCATTCGTCGAACCAGCTGCGCTCTCGCGGGTGACCTGATCAATCATCGAACGTCCAGCTCTGCTCCTCTGACTGTAAAACAAAAACAGAGAAAGCCGAATCACATTTTCGTCCGCTCGCATTATTGATCAGTAACGGAGAACAAAGGCCGATGAGTGATCGATCACTCACCTTGCATCGCATCGAGCAGTACAGGCCGCCGTGGATCATCTGAAAGCAGGCAATGCAGATCGCCGCGAGCTCTCCCTCGACCGGCTCAGCGCGCGGGATGATCGGCACCATGTCCACACCCTCGACCACGATCCTCTGCCGCATTTTACTACTTATCAGTCGCCAACCAACGAGGTTCTCTTGCAATTACACGTACGACATGAATAACAGGGCAAGAACTCGAACCTGTATCTCGTCGAACAGGTGATGCGGGATAACAGATCCCTCCACACGGGTCAGCACCCAGCCGTCTGATCGGACCACGCCGATCATGTCCCCTCCGGCTGGGTGGCGGGATGCCACGTGGTTGTCGCAGAAGGCCGCCACAAAGAAGGCCCTGCAACGGGTGCAGTAGCTATCGCGCGGGTGCTCCTGGAGGAAATCGGTGCCAACCAGAGCAGTGGCGCCGTCATCTCCTCCCTCATCAGCGAACTGTAAAAAATGGGTTTGTGAGTGTAAAGCTGTAAACTGTATCGTGGCGAACTGGCGCCCGTGTCGATTGAACGGACGTGTACCAAAAATTTCTTGGCTATAAAAAAAATGTGATATATTATAAAAAAAGTGATGCCAACAATTGAAGGACATGTTAGTTGTGGTTCAAAAAACTTGGATTAATAGTTTTGTCAGAACTATCCATTCCGTATCAGTTAAAAAAAACATTGGATGTCTGTAAGCTAGTTAGCTAACCAAAGATGGTTTTAGCGTGTTTAAGAAAATCTGGTTTTGCAAATCCTCCGCATCTAAACTCCATCGCAGGGCTGCTAAATTAGGCGGTCTAGAAAAAAGGTTCCATATTCTCATCATACTACTCCCTCCGATCCGAAAAAAGTGTCATGATACCGCACTCCACCTCTGTCATGAGCACGACCCACTCGCACCCGCACCTCTTTCTCTCCATGTGCTCTCTTTCTCTGCTCGCCGCCGCTCGCCCGCTCCCTCTCTCTGCTCCCCTTGCCGGCGCGCCCCCCTTGTCGGCACGCTCTCCTCACCTCGTCGCACGCGCGCCTCCGTTGCCTCGCTCCCCTCCACCTTCCATCGTCGTGCTCTCCTCGATGAAAAGATCGGACCTTTTGCTCCGAGCCGGCAAGGAATCGCCGGATCCGGTGACTGCGAGACCGTGCGCGCCAGATCCAGTGGATGCGGCTGGCGAGGCCAGACGCAAGGATGCCGGCGAGGCGGGCGGCGCTCTTGGCCGCCAGCTCGAGGCCATCGTGCAGCGTCTTGTGAAGGAAAAGGTCGCTGAGATTGCTGGGGCATTGATACGTCCATTTTGCATCACTATTTTATATCATAATTTACTGTTGTTCATGGATATATTTCATATTTAGAGATGATACTTATGTTATTTTACCTATTTTGCATGTTTGATGATTATTGGAGAATTAACCACCGGAGTCAGGATTCTGCTGGAAAAAAGACCGTCAAGACACCATATTTCTGAAGATCAATAATTAACAGAAAATATCCGGAAGCTCCTATTTTGTCAGATGGCGGAGGCAGCCAAAAGGGGAGGCCAAGGTGGGCCACCATGGGCCCTCACCATGTCGTGGCGCGGCCCCCTGGCTGGCGCGCCGTCACGTGGTGAGGAGGCCCAGGCCCACCTCTGTCGGTGCCCCTTCGCGTACATCATCCCTAGGAAATCCTAACACCCAGGGAGTGGTCGAGAAAATATTCCGCCGCCTCCACGAGGCGGAAAACACCAGAGAGAGAAAAGCTCTCCGGCAGGGAGACATCTGCCGGGGAATTCCTTCCCGGAGAGGGGAAATCATCGTCATCGTCACCGTCACCGTCATCGAGCTAGACTTCATTGGGATCATCATCATCATCTCCACCGCCGACACCATCATCTCCACCGCTCCACTCCGTTCCGCTGTAACATCTAGGGTTGAATCTTGTGTAGTTCATAGGGGAAGCTGTCCCGGTGTTAATTACTCCTTGTGGTTGATGCTATTGAGTGAAACCGTTGAATTAACGTTTATGTCCAGATTGTTATTCATCATTATATCATCTCTGATCATGTTCCATATGATGTCTTGTGAGTAGTTTGTTTGGTTCTTGAGGACATGGGAGAATTCTTGATGTTAGTAGTGAATTATGTTGAGTAATATTTAATGGTTTGATGCTTAACTTGTGGTGCTATTCTTCTAGTGGTGTCATGTGAACGTCGACTACATGATACTTCACCTTTATGGGCCTAGGGGAATGCATTGCGTATTCAAATATTAATTGTGGGGTTGCTGGAGTGACAGAAACCTGAACCCCGGTGGTATATCGATGCATGAGTGATAGCAGGATCTCAGAGTTTAAGGTTGTGGTTAGATTTATCTTAATTACTTTCTTGTATTTGCGGAGGCTTGCAAGGGGTATAATCACAAGTATGTATTAGTCCTAGGAAGGGCGGTGCATTAGCATAGGTTCACCCATGATAACCCACAAGTATAGGGGATCACGTGTAACCTTTTCGATAAGTAAGAGTGTCGAACCCAACGAGGAGTTAAAGGTAGGATAAGTAATCTCTCAAGTTCTATCAACCACTGATACAACTCTACGCACACTAAACGTTTGCATTATCTAGAAAATAAAACTAGTAGCAATACGGGTATGAGAGGTAGTTTTGCAAGATAATAAATACAAGAAAGTAAAAGTTAGTGCTGCAGCAATAAAGTACACTAAGTAACCATATACTAACAGTACCATGAGTGTGGAAAAGTGGTGGTAATTGTGGTGGCTTTGTCCAAGATTAATTAGTGAAGGTACTTGGTTCATTGTCTTCGATGCAGTTTTCTATGTGGGAGAGGCTAAATATACATGCACTCCACTACTTGGGATTACAAGTACTATATGATTGGATTGTTAGCAAGCATCCGCAAATACTAACAATGCATTAAGGTTTCCCCAACCATAGCCTTAAGTTCAAGGTCCTCTTACTCCCATACGTGCAACTAATCGGTTCGCGTTCTCAGGTTTCTGTCACTCCGGCAGAACTTCCCCCGCTTCGTTACAAATACTACCAACCCTAGGGTGTTTGATCCATGCGCGCACAAATATAATGGACACCAAAGGACAGCACCATATAGACATACAACTCTAATGAACCATGCATTCAATTAAGCAATCAAAAGACAAATAAACTACAAACATGATGTAAATCATAGGATAAATATTATAGCATCAAACACCATGTTTACATAGGACGGTACAGAGGTTTTGGGAGGATGAACCACTGAATACAAGGAGGAGATGGTGATGGAGATGGCGGTGAAGACGGCGGAGAGGGCAGCGAGGAGCGCAGGGCGGCGGCGCGCGCCGGCGGCGCGGGGAACTCCTTCCCCGCCGCCGGCAATTGGGGAGCGCCGCCCCTTAGCCTCCCTCCTTCATGGCTTCTTGGGAGCCCTCCCCCATGGAGATGGGATCCATGGGGGAGGCAAAAACGTGGCTTTTGGTGGCTGAAATTCGTGGGTGGAGGAGTCCTCCACGAATTAGGTTTCCTCCCTTTATATATCTTCTCGGATTTCCGTCACCCCCTTTTAGGGTTCCACCAAAACGGGCCTACAGGCCGCGTCCGAACTCCGATTGGGCTGATCTCGGGCTTAAAATCTTCGTATGGAAAATTGTGACAACTTTCGTAACAAGGTCTCCATTTGACGTCATCTTCGAGGGTCAAACTGGCAATCTTCGTAAAAAGTTCTCAGACAGATTTCAGGAAAGTCCCAATTCGACTCCAACAAGGTTTCCTCTTGTATTCTTGATAATTTCTACACATCAAAGAGTAAAACAAGAACATTGTGCACTTTTGCAACTATTAGTAGGTTAGTCCAAATAAATAATAAACTTAATATAAAACAAGTGCTAAAAGCATAAAAATGGCATGAAACAATCAAAAATTATAGATACGTTTTGGACGTATCAACATCCCCAAGCTTAATTCCTGCTCGTCCTCGAGTAGGTAAATGATAACAAAATAATTTTTGATTGTAAATGCTATGATCAGGTCTTTAACAATTGCATGATGTATGGATAATAAAACTTAGCAATCATGTTTCCTAATGAAAAGTATCAACGAACTAAGAGCTCATAACATGAAATTTATAAACATCAACAAGATTGCAATGTTCGTAATAAGATATGAAAAGTGGTATCTCGCTTGCCTTAATTGTGGAGCAAAACATAAATGCCAAGGCACCTCTGAAGTTCAAGTGAAGACTAGATATAGAGATATCAAAGATAAAAGCATCATAGTTATACCTCAATTAATCGTATTCTGGGACAAGCACATTACACTAAGAACGACAGCTATGCTCTCGAAGAAGTGCTCAAAGAAAGGATGGTGACTCAACATAAAAATAAAAGATTGGCCCTTCGCAGAGGGAAGCAGGGATTAACACGTGCTAGAGCTTTTTGTTTTTAAAAACAGAGGTAAAAATGTTTTGAGAGGTGTTTGTTAATTGTCAACGAATGGTAGCGGACGAAACAGTATTCCCTGTCAAACGGACTTTTAAGAGCGGCTCCCATGAAGGACGTTATTTCTACCAGCAAGGCAGATCATCCCTCTTTCTCTTTGGTTTACACACAAGGTATTTCACTGTTTGTCATTGCTTACTGATGAATCAGGGCAAAAGTGTGAAGAGAATTAAGCGGTTAAAGTTGTAATTAATTGGGACTGGGCACCCCGTTGCCAGCTCTTTTTGCAAGTTATTGGATAAGCGGATGTATATGCCACTAGTCCAGGTGTAAAAGTCCATTTGACAAATAGAATAAAGAATAACCACACTAATTCCTCATGAGCTAGTAAACATTGACACAAAAAGAGAAATATTTTGAAGGTTTTAAAGGTAGCACATGCAAATTTACTTGGAATGGCTTGAAATACCATGCATAGGAATTTTTGGTGGACTCTTTGGGATAACTTGGTTTTAAGGATTTGGATGCACGAGCAGCATTCCCGCTCAGTACAAGTGAAGGCTAGCAATAGACTGGGAAGCGACAACCACGAGAGCGATAACGGTCATAATCATGCTTGCGACAAAATAAAATTAACGGAGGCATAAAAACGATACTAAAACTCTGAGGCAAAATAGATCATCAAGCTTAATTGACTTTTATTTTTCAGTCATAACATGTGTGAGCATGTGCCAAGTCGATTCAAGTGAATGATTCAGAGGAGGATACCATCCTGCCATACTTTACGAAAAGAACAATGCATGTAAATATCTATATGACATGATATGCACTATTAGCTAGTTGAGGCCAACCATAAGAAAACATAAACTACTAAACAACATCATTCACACATCATTTTTAAGTTTTAACAAATAATATTAACCAAGTAAACATTGAGAACAGAGGATAAATAAAATATATGACGATCCACTTATTAATGTAACCGGTGTTTGATGCTAAGATAAATAGATAATAAAATACAGCCGCTTCAAGTTTAGTCAAGTTCATATGTTGCTCATCGCTCGCCAATGATGATGGTGGTGCTCCTGAGTTGTGTCGTGGGGTTCCAGTCGCACGTCGGTGCGGTGCGGTGCGTGGGGCTGATTGCCAAGTCTTGACATTGTGTTCTCTTGACTGCACCCCTCACCTCTTGTGACTCTCTTGCGACTCTTGTTGTTTCCTTTTCTAGTTATATTTTTCTTGTATTTTTTGTGTCTTCTCCTCCGTTGTATCCCCACTAATTCTCCATCTGTTGTAAGTACATGGCCTGCTAGGCTATTTTATTTTTGGTGAATGAAATAAGCGGTGGGAATTTATTCCCCCGTCAATCTTGAAAAAGAAAATCACTGAGTGTATAAGGCCCACCGAACATTAAAAAGATACTGGCCCACAAAACACTGTGACACACGGATCAGTGACCACGCAACAAGTCTACGGAACAAGTCTTTTTTGAATCTACGCTAAAAAAAAAGTCTTTTTTGAATCTAGTCCACGGAACAAGTCGATCATAATTTTAGGCTAAATTTAGGTTCACAATAAGTGGATCCGTTCTACTAGTGCGGATTGGCAGGTTTTTCCTTCAAAAAGAAAACGAAAGAAAAGAGACCGCGTAACTTGGCCTTCTCCCATGCGGCTTCGACTATCGCGTCTATCCGTCTCCAAACCGGCATCGGATTCGCCCTTACGAGTCTAGCCGTATAGCATTAGGAATCTGGCAATGTTGATTGATCGATAAATTCCACATCCTCGCGGATCGATCTACGCATCAGCGAAACGTACGATCAACCCATCTGGACACGACCGAGCCGAGATGCCGCCGCCGCGCAGTGGACGACGCAGCCTCCGTCGTTCTGCATCTGCCGCCGCGCCGTACAGCCGCAAGACGAAGCACCGCGGGGTCAAGACAAATCGTCAGCATCACGAGAACAGCGGCGGCGCAATGGCGTCACTCTCGGACGACGCGCTTGCCCGCATCTTCGCCGGGCTCTCGGACAAAGTGGCCGTCGTCAGCTGCGCTGCCGCGTGCCGGCGCTGGGGGCGCGTCGTGGCCACGAGCGCCGCCATCATCTGCCGCTCTCTGCCGCCACTCGGCCGCTTCTTCCCGGACCTCGCCGTCGGCCTCTTCCACCAGGAGAAAGAGTGGCCCACGGCGCGCGGCGGGGACGCGGCATCGTCTCAGCCGTGCTTCGTCGCGACCAGCTACCTCCGCCCAGGGCAGAAGCGGCCTCTCAGCGTTGTCGACGGACTCCTGGACTACTCCCGGCCGGTCGCGTCCCGGAACGGACGTCTCGTTCTAGAGCTCCGGCGAGACGGCCGCGCCGCCGACGGTCTGCGGCTCGCCGTCTGCAATCCGATGATGCGTGACAACACCGTCGTCGTCCCGCCTCTGATCTCAGTAGGCAAGAGAACGATACGGGAGTACGGTTGCGCGCTGCTCACTGGCCACGACGACCTCCGCCCACAGCATTGCAGCAGTTTCTTCCGGCTGCTGCTCGTTTATAACCGCGGCAGCTCCACCGTGCTCCGCTTCTACTCATCTCACACCGGCTGCTGGGGACCAGAGGCCGACTGCAGCGTCGTCAAGATCCCCAGCTTGCAGATCCGCGACATGGGCGCCGCTGTGGTGCGTCGCGGAGTTGCATTCTGGCTTCTGAACCGCGGGTGCTCGGGGTGCGCCTTGACCAGATTGACGACGCCGCCGCAACAGACATGCACCTACTGCGTTTCCCCAATCCACACTACTGGCCAAACAATAGACTGTTGGGCGTCTCGTCCGACAATCGGCTCTTCTTCATGTATGTCGGGGTCAGACAAGGCCGCAACAAGATCATGCTGGCGAATCTAATGTATATCGAAGATGACGATATTCGTAGCAGTCGAAAATGGATCGTGCCTGATCAGGAAACATTGTTGATGCACGACATGAAGATGAAGCACCATTACACCGACATCAATCTACGCTGGTTCGGCGAGAAGAGCGGTATTGTCTTGTTTACCCTGGGAGAACGGAGTGGCCACAGAGGTACCTTCACGCTGAACCTCAGGGACGGAGTGGTCGAGAAACTGGCAGCCGATGGCGACTCGTGGAAGAACATGCTCGGGTACGAGATGGACCTGGCAGGGTACCTTGCTATCTCCGTCAACCCAGTCTAAAAATTGCATGCATGTTACTAATGATGTACTCCTTATATCACGAACGTGATTTTTTATTTGAAATACTTTATATTCTAGGCTACATGAAAATAACAAATATTGTATATTTTAGCGAGATTTGAAGTATGTACATTTAGATCCACTCATTTGTCATTTTGTTGTACAACCGAATATATAGTATTTCAAACCGAGAATTTTCAAGCTTGCGGGCTATATCGTTGACAACATGCAGACTTTTTTAGAATTTAGTTCTGTTCACGCAGAGTCCAGGAGCTGCAAAACGTTTGCAGTCCGTCGAACAATCGGTGCAGAACACAATGCAAAGTTGTAGCATCAAATCCAGCAAAGCAAGCATATGCTCTAATAATGGCATACAGCTTAGCAATATGAAGGATCATGAAAGCAGCAGGCAGATCTAGGACTGTTATAGCGTGCAGTTAACTGTTAACATGTTCAACACGCCCTCAGCAGATAGCACGAATGCACTAGCGCCAGAATTCTGAACCTTCGTAATGAGAGGCAGATGAGAGGTAACTCGATGCAAAATTAAGAACATCATGGAAACTGTTAAACCCTACATAGATAACGTGCATCCACGGACAGATGAGAGGCAACTCGATACAAAATTAAGAACATCATGGAAACTGTTAAACCCTGAGCTCATCAGCAAATAACAAGTAAAGACAGCTCGCAGCAACCAGCCAGCCAGATCAGAATTCACTAGAGCAAGTAAGCGGTCACCAACAACTCATTCCATCTCACATCGTCACATTACAAGTAACCAGATGGGAATCGTCCAGTGTGGTCTATGTTCTGGAAAATTAAAGTCCCGCAGAAAGTTAAAATTTGCTCTTGGAAGCTCCTTGTAGGTGGTCTGCCAACAAGGGAAACAAAGGAGCAAAGACATATGGAATTAGAAAGCAGATGCCAAAGATGTGGCTGTGTAGACGAGGATGGCTTTCATGCGGTGGTGGTCTGTCCAAGATCAGCAGCGTTGTGGGATGCTATGCTAGAAGTATGGTCAATTCCACCCAAAGAATATGTACACAATACAGGACCAGAATGGCTCTTTGATTTGTTGGTGACTTTGGAGGAAGCTGAGAGGGTTCGCGTCCTGATGATAATATGGAGGAATTGGTATTGCCGTAATGAAAGTTTACATGGTAAGAAGGAGGTTCCTGTGGAAGCTTCACGGTTATTTCTTCAGAGCTATGTTAATTCGCTGGAACAACTTCAGTCCAATGATGGAAGGGATGTGATAAAAGGAAAATCGGTGATTTTAGAAGGAGGGATGGTGAAGCAACATAAGCCAAATATTCAAGTGCCCAAGGAGGTTCGCTGGCCGAAACCTCCAGCTGGTTGGCTAGCAGTTTCTGTTGATGGTTCATTCAGTTCTTTGAATAAGGATGCGGGAGTGGCAGTGATTATTAGAGATGAAAACGGTGACTATGTCCTGGCATCTTTTAAGTACTTCGATCACTGTGTGGATGCCTTTGAAGCTGAATTGTTGGCGTTAAGAGAAGGCGTAGGAGTTGCGCTGAACTATACGACACAACCTTTGGTGCTACGAACTGATTGTGTAAGCGCTGCAAAGGTGTTGATGGCGAATGGTCTTGACAGATCTTATTTGGGACATTTAGTAAATGAGTTAAAAGAGGTCTTAGGGGAAGGTAGGGAGCTTGTTGTTGATGTAATTAAACGAACGAAAAATAGGGTTGCAGATCGTCTAGCTTATATTTTGAGAGCGGAGCACCGGACCGATTTGTGGTTGCAGGATGCCCCAGAGGCTTTGGTAGACCTGATGGCTGCTGATTGTAATCCTTTTATTGAATAATAAAGTTCCTGTTCCCAGCGAAAAAAAAAAACAACTCATTCCATCTCACATCGTCACATTACAAGTAAATCACACTTCAGCAAAGCAGCAATAGCGTATGTTTTGTGTCCTCCACGCCACGTTCACACAAAGGGAATTGTTCACACAAAGGGAATTGGGCACTCACCTTAACATGCCTATTTGCCAAAACAGCACGACACGAAATCGTTTCCTGCATCAACCTCCACTGGGTATATCTTTACCTTCGCTGGTACCTTCAAGCTCCATATCATTTCCCACATTGGATGTGGTTGCATTGCTGCAACTTCTCTCGCTTGGTTAACTCTCTGTCCAAACTGACTTTCCCATTCAACATGGTATGCCGAACGGACGGAAAACATGCTTACATGCCTGTTTTGGTTAAATTCCACCCCACAAAATCCTTCATATCATGTTTTGGTAGTGGAATGGCCAGAATCTTGTGTGCGTCAATTTTCCAGAAAGTGTTGTTGACCAACTCTTTGTCCCAAGAATTTGTTACAGGATCAATCAGTTCGTAGACTCTGGTGTATATATTTTGTCCCTTCCGTGTGATTACATTACGTGATTGATATCCTGGAATCCATTCATCCTCCCATATGTTGATATTGTTTGCTGTACCATCCAAATCGAAAGCATGAATTAAGGGGTCGTATTGATAAGATCACGCACGGATCCTGCTAGTGCATCACGCGCTGGCCTGACGGGAAATTACACCCACGGGGCGAGTTGAAAATCGAACGGCCTATTTGCTTCTAATCCGACGTTACAGGTCAAGTCCGATCAGGGCTACTATCGGCGTCCGGTTCCTAGTGGTTCTCTTGTTTCCCATGCAGATCGGATTCGGCCCTAGCACTGACGGGAGATTTTGATCCATAAATTCCATCCTCCTCCGAAATCGATCGACGCATCAGCCCAACACGTACCATCGATCCATCTCTCGATACCACCGACAGGACATGTCGCCGCCGCGCACTCGACAACGCCGCCTCCGTCCTTCTTCTGCCGACGCCGCGCCGTACCGCCGGAACAAGGCCAAGGACCGCCGGATCAAGAAAAATCGCAAAGTCGGTGTCGACCCGACGGCGTGTCTCTCTGACGACGCGCTCGCCCGCATCTTCGCCGGGATTCCGGACACAGCCGCCGTCGTACGCTGTGCCGCCACGTGCCAGCGCTGGGAGCGCGTCGTGGCCACGAGCGCCACCATAGTCTCCCGCTCCCTGCCACCCCTAGGCCGCTTCTTGCCGGACCTCACCGTCGGCCTCTTCCACCAGGACATGGACATGCCCGAGGCGGCATCATCGCTGCCGTGCTTCGTCCCCATGGCCTCCGCCCCTCGCTTCCTCGCCGAGCCCGGCCATCAGCGGCTTCTCAGCATCGCGGGGCTAGGCGACAGTGGCGGGCTCTTGGACCACTCCCGCCCCGTCGCGTCCCGGAACGGCCGCCTCGTCCTGGAGCTCCGGCGCGCCACCGACGGTCTGCGGCTCGCCGTGTGCAACCCCATGTTACGTGACAACATCGTTGTCGTCCCGCCCCTGATCTGCTCCATACAGGACTACGGCTGCGCGCTGCTCACCGGCCAGGACCTCCGTCCACCTCGCTGCAACAGCTTCTTCCGTCTGCTCCTCGTCTATAACCACAACCGTGGCCCTGGAAACTCAACCGTGCTCCGGTGCTACTCCTCGGACACCGGCTGCTGGGGACCGGAGGCCGAGTGCTGCGTCGAGATCCCAAGCCCAAAGATCGCCAACATCGGGCAAGCTGTGGTACGCCGCGGAGTGGCC
Source organism: Poa pratensis (assembly GCA_947311845.1). Lineage (NCBI taxonomy): Eukaryota > Viridiplantae > Streptophyta > Magnoliopsida > Poales > Poaceae > Poa > Poa pratensis. Next base: position 8,737,712 of record CAMZMU010000027.1, read on the forward strand.
TTCTGGCCCCTGGACCTTGGGGCGCTCGGGGCACGCCTCGATCAGATGGATGAGCACGGCGCTGTGATGGACATGCACTTGGTGCCCTATGACTATGAGGTACCTCATCCGTGGCCAGAAAAGCGGCTCTTGGGCGTCTCGCCGGACGACAGGCTCTTCTTCTTTGACATTGGGGTAGCAGGTTTGAAGAAGCGGTATATGGTAGCGAATCTATCCTACTTCGTGTTTACGGAAGAAGACAACATCCACACTGGTAGGGAAGGGATCATGCGTGAGAAAGAACATGTGCATTTGCCCGAGATGAAGATGTCACACGCTAACACCTCGATCAAGCTGCGGTGGTTTGGCGAGAAGAGTGGTCTCGTCTTGTTCACCATGGGAAGACCCAGCGGGCATAAAGGAACCTTCGTGTTAAACCTCCACGAGAAAGTGGTCAACAGGGTGGCCATTTTTGGCAATTCGTGGAAGAACTTGCTCGGGTATGAGATGGACATGGCGGCATACCTTGCTTCCTCCCTCGACCGACGGTCCTACTTGAGCTAGCTAGTACACCAGTATTGTTAGCTCGGTGAAATTTGTCCCTAGGTTCAGTTAGATTCAGCTAGGAGTAGATGTTTCCTATTCATTTTCTTCGGTTAGCAAATAAACCATTGACTGCGACTTGTTCTAGTGATCTAGTCTTTGTTTTATTAGCATACATTCAGCCAACATGTTATATTCATGGGAAGCCATGATCAAGGCACATTATTGAGAAGGTTGAGATGCACATCCCGTTAACTCGGTCCAAACCCAACTTTTTGGTTTTGAGTTGTAACAGACTACCCTGTAGAATAACAGAGAGGAACATGAGAAAAGCTGCAATACTACACAGTCACTGTCATGTCCAACTGTTCGTGTGTGAGTCATCGTCTTCTTAATTGCGTTACAAGTTAACCTAGCTCAAAACTGCCGAGTGTATAAGTAATTGTCTGAAACTTTTCATCAGATTGGTCTTTTATAATAGTGATCAGTGAATTAATTAAGCTTGACATGATATCACACGCATGAAGAGAAAAGTCTCGAGTTTGAGTCTTGTGTAGCGCAATTTTTATTAAAACTGTTGTTGTCCCCTCCGTCCATCGTCCATGTAAAAGGCCCATTTCTCTTCATGCTCCTACATGTGAGTTTACACATGTTGTCATCTCTTTCATGTCACATGTAAGGAGGGGTGTTGAGTGTATAAGTGAATTGTCTAGCACCTTCCATCATATCGGTATCTCGAAATAGTGGTGAGCGTATAAACCTTGACATGATATCAGAGACAAGGTCTCAAGTTCAAGCCTCGTGTGGCATGATTTTCCTAAACATTGCCAATGCCCCCTCCGTCCATCTATAAGATCCATTTCTTTTCATGCGACTAACTTTTAGTTTACATATATATGTTTGCATCTCTCTTCCCGCCACATGTGAGGAGGGATGTTGAGTGTATAAGTAAATTGGTTGGCCCTTTCCATAAATCGGTTTTTTAAATAGTGGTCGCCGCATAAACTTGACAAAAACTACAAATAACATCAAAGCCCCAGCAAAGACAGTCATGCAGTAGGTTGCGATGTGGCCAAGGATAGGGCTGTAACCTATCCATACTTCATTGGAGAAGCAGACTACCTGGTCTCCACGGTGCTAGCTAGCTGTTCAGCCACTCATAGTGGAAATCATCTTTGCCTCATAGTGTAGATGCACCCACTACTTAAAATGGATTTTAAATTTTTTGAAAAAATTCAAACAAAAAGTTTGGATGTACACGAGAAAATTATATGCTCGCGAACATAAAGTTTCGTGTAAAAATGACAGTTTTACGGCCTGAGAAAAAAAGACTAATTCCAGTTCCCTCAATGGTTTTTCAGAAAACATTTATTTATATATTTAGAAGACAACAAAATATGTATTTTTTCATGAAATTTTGTCTGTGGAAAAGAGTATACGAATATATATAGAATACTTTGACATTTTTAAAATATTTAAATTTTATTTTTATAATGGGTGCATCTACACATGCTATGAGCGTAAACACCATCTCCTGTATAATAGCTATAATAGCTTGCTGACAATTAAGTTAGCTCAACTGAACATTTAATTATTTAATGGTAGCATGTGGCTCACAGTGTGGAAGTTACCGATCTGCCGGAGACCTGACACACAACAAGCAAAATATGTCATTTCATCTACATAAAATCAACTATCAAAAGTTTCAACTCTTCACGCACTACTGAACTAATTTTCATTCATAGATATACAAATTATGGATGTCACTAGTACTAGCTACAGATTGATAGTACTACAATTTTGAAGAAACAAAGTCCAACATAGCACTCTGTCCAACAGCAACATGACACCTCAACCATGGTATATTTGAAGCTGAAATAAAAAAATGAAATTTGAGCGTACGTATATGATTTTGGTCAACAAAAACGATGGAAGAGCCGAACAAGTTTCCGTCGTCTTTCTTAACAGAAACCGTTTTTCAGAACTGAAAGTGTAATATGCTACGTGGCCTTGGAGTTCTGGACCATCACCCTTCCCTTTTTTGATACAGATTCTGTTTATTTAATGCACGAGCGACAGATAGATATCCTTCGCGAGGCCAATCCAAGCTGAACACGTACCATCGACTCATCTGGATTCTGGACACGACGGAGCTGAGATGTCGCCGCAGCGCACTCGACGATGCAACCTCCGCCGTTCTGCGGCTACCGCCGCGCCGTACATCCGCAAGGCAAAGGACCGCGGGATCAAGAAAGATCGTCATCACCGCGAGAACAGCGGCGGCGCAACGGCGTCTCTCTCGGACGACGCGCTCGGCCGCATCTTCGCCGGGCTCTCGGACACGGTGGCCGTCTTCAGCTGCGCTGCCGCGTGCCGGCGCTGGGGGAGCGTGGTGGCCACGAGCGCCGCCGTCATCTGCCGCTCTCTGCCGCCCCTCGGTCGCTTCTTCCCCGACCTCGCCGTCGGCCTCTTCCACCAGGAGAAAGAGTGGCCCACGGCGCGCGGCGGGGACACGGCATCGTCTCGGCCGTGCTTCGTCGCGACCCGCTACCTCCGCCCAGGGCAGCAGCGGCCTCTCAGCGTCGTTGACGGACTACTGGACTACTCCCGGCCGGTCGCGTCCAGGAACGGACGTCTCGTTCTAGAGCTCCGGCGAAACGGCCGCGCCGCCGACGGTCTGCGGTTCGCCGTCTGCAATCCGATGGTGCGTGACAACATCGTCGTCGTCCCGCCTCTGATCACCGGCAAGAGGACGATAAGGGAATACAATTGCGCGCTGCTCACTGGCCACGACCTCCGCCCGCAGCATTGCAGCAGCTTCTTCCGGCTGCTGCTCGTTTATAACCGCGGCAGCTCCACCGTGCTCCGCTTCTACTCATCTCACACCGGCTACTGGGGACCAGAGGTCGATGCAGCGTCGTCAAGATCCCCAGCTTGCAGATCCGTGACATGGGCGCCGCCGTGGTGCGTCGCGGAGTTGCATTCTGGCTTCTGAACCACGGGGTGCTCGGGGTGCGCCTTGACCAGATTGACGCCGCCGCCGCAACGGACATGCACCTGCTGCCTTTTCCCAATCCACACCACTGGCCAAACAATAGGCTGTTGGGCGTCTCGTCCGACAATCGGCTCTTCTTCATGTATGTCGGGGTCAGGCAAGGCCGCAACAAGATCATGCTGGCGAATCTAATGTATATCGAAGATGACGATATTCGGAGCAGTCGAAAATGGATCGTGCCTGATCAGGAAACATTGTTGATGCACGACATGAAGATGAAGCACCATTACACCGACATCAATCTACGCTGGTTCGGCGAGAAGAGCGGTACTGTCTTGTTTACCCTTGGAGAACGGAGCGGCCACAGAGGTACCTTCACGCTGAACCTCAGGGAGGGCGTGGTCGAGAAACTGGACGGCGATGGCGACTCGTGGAAGAACATGCTCGGGTACGAGATGGACATGGCAGGGTACCTTGCTGTCTCCGTCAACCAGCAGTCTAGATTTACTTAAGCCACCATCTCTTCATATCTCCATTTCACAACAAGATTCGCCTTAGACATCCATGTCTTAAGTCCAAGCATTTTCTAACATTGATCATACATATTAGTTTAAACACACTACTTTCTCCGGTACAGTTCACAGGCACACACGTGATTTAGGAAAACATTTTGACCACTAAATTGGTCAATAAAATATAAATTATACATCACAAAAATTATATCACCGAAAAATTCTTCTAAATATAGACCCAAATAATAACACTTTTATGGCGTATAATTTTTATTTTGTTGACCAAAACTAATGGTCATTTTTTCTTAAATTACGGTACACAGATTGTGCAATTAAAGATTCCCTTACTTTGTACGGATGAAGCCTTATTCTGTGCCTTCGATGGCAAAATATTCTCATAATATAGATGTAATTATCCATATTAAAAATTGTATTCATGAACTCTTGTCGTAATATATAGATGAATAATATTGCATTTTATTTTTTCATATATTTAGTTTCCTTATTCTTTTATTTATCAAAAGATCAATGAATATTATTATTTGAAATTCAAATTTGCAAACTTGTTCAAACTTGGTTTAAAATCCTGAAATCTTCAATATAGTTGCATAATATCCATTCTTAGTTGTTCATATTTTTAGTTTTCTGGATTTATTTTAATTGTTTAGTATTTATAAAGGATTAATGAATATATTACTCCCTCCAGTCCGTAAAAACGTTCGGAAGAAAACAGCTTCGACAGCACAAGTCCTACTTATCACGTCCGACCCTTTTTTCGGATCGGAGGAAGTATTTTAAAACTAGACATTTACAAACTTGTTCAAATTTTAATTGTGTTACACACTTTATTATTATTATATTGTCATTTATTGATTTGGTCTCAGCATGTCGAGTTTTTGAAATGGTCATGTCGAATCTTCCAGCACTTCGACAAAAGATCTAAAACACTAACTAGTCCTTCGAGCAAACATCGATCACTCTAGGATTTAGACAAAAAGTTCTAAATCACGGTGACCGAGCTCATGTACGATCAACGGAGGAGGCAATGTATGCCGCTATGTCCATCTCATACCCAAGCAAGTTCTTCCACGAATCGCCAAAAATGGCCACCCTGTTGACCACTTTCTCGTGGAGGTTGAACGCGAAGGTGCCTTTATGCCCGCTGGGTCTTCCCATGGTAAATAAAACAAGACCACTATTCTCACCAAACCACCACATCTTGATCGTGGTGTTAGCGTGTGACATCTTCATCTCAGGCAAATGCACGTGTTCTTCTTCACGCATGATCCCTCCCCTACCAGTGCGGATGTTGTCTTCTTCAGCAAACTCGAAGTAGGATAGATTCGCTAGCAGATACTGCTTCTTCCATCCTACGACCCCAATGTAAAAGAAGAAGAGTCTGTTGTCCGGCGAGACGCCCAAGAGCCGCTTTTCTAGCCACCAATGAGGTACCTCATAAGGCACCAAGTGCATGTCCATCACAGTGCCGTGCTCATCCAGCTGATCGAGGCGTGCCCCGAGCGCCCCAAGGTCTAGGGGCCATAAGGCCACTCCGCGGCGCACCACAGCTTGGCCGATGCTGCACATCTTCGAGCTTGGGATCCGACGCAGCACTCGTCCTCCGGTCCGCAGCAGCCGGTGTCCGAGGAGTAGCAACGCAGCACGGTTGAGTTCCCAGGGCCACGGTTGTGGTTATAGACGAGGAGCAGACGGAAGAAGCTGTTGCAGCGAGGTGAGCGGAGGTCCTGGCCGGTGAGCAACGCGCAGCCGTAGTCCTCTATGGTGTTGGTTCCCTCTGCTGCGATCAGAGGAGGGACAACGACGATGTTGTCACGCAACATCGGGTTGCAGACGGCGAGCCGCAGACCGTCGGTGGCGCGCCGGAGCTCCAGAACGAGGCGGCCGTTCCGGGACGCGACAGGGCGGGAGTGGTCCAAGATCCCGCCCTCGTCGCCTAGCCCCACGATGCTGAGAAGCCGATGATGGCTGGGCTTGCCGAGGAAGCGAGCGGCAGAGGCCGTGGGGACGAAGCAGGGTAGGGACGATGCCGCTGCGGGCATGTCCATCTCCTGGTGGAAGAGGCCGACGCTGAGCTCCGGAAAGAAGCGGCCCAGGGGCGGCAGGGAGCGGGAGATTATGGTGGCGCTCGTGGCCACGACGCGTTCCCAGCGCCGGCACGTGGCGGCGCAGCGGACGACGGCCGGCGTGTCCGACAGCCCGACGAAGTTGGTGACGAGCGCGTCGTCCGGGAGAGACACCGTCAGGTCGCCGCTGATCTTGCGGTGTCGACGATCTTTCTTGATCCGGCGGTCTTTGGCCTTCCTGCAGTACGGCGCCGCGTCGGCCGAAGAACGACGGAGGCTGTGTTGTCCGGTGCGCGGCGGCGGCATCTCGATCTGCTCTGTGGTGTCGCGTCGCGATGGTGTTCTGCTGCTGCGTAGATCGATGCCGGAGGAAAACGGAATTTATCCACTACAAAAAAAATTACGTAGAAGTTTGTCCCCTATAATTGTGCAACTAAATTTAGCCCAAAATATGATCAACTTGCTGCGTGCTAAGGATCGGAGCAGTTGGTTTGCTTAGTCACTGATCTGTAGGGCCGGGCTTCTGTGGTGCCACTTTGTCAGTCAGCGACTATCAAGGACCGATCATCGCTTTCGCCTCATGAGAGAGTGGTACTTTTTCTTGATTGTACCATGAAACTTTTTCTTGTTTGTAAGAGCATCTCCAATCATCGCGTATAAATATTACCAGAATTGCTCTGCTGGTTGCCAGTCTCCCAGGTTGGTCACTTGTTAGTGAACTGGGAGACCTCGGCTTTTGCCTTCGCCCAACCACGGTCTGTTGGTGGTTGTGGCTTGCGCTTATTTTCTTTTCTTTCTAAAACCTTTGCGCTCACAGACGCTGGTGGTGGTGGTTTGTATTTCGTTATCGTGAGGTAATGAAATTCGGCCCGTGGGGGTCGCGTTGGTATCTCCAATCGTCGCGCCGTAAAATCATGTCCATGAGGCGGTGACTTCAAGGCCTTGCCTAAGATAATGCCTCATTGATCCTTCGGTTTGGCGACGATCAACTTGCTTCTAAAGTTAATTGTTCCCTTCGTAAGGCTGGTGCCGTGGCTTTCTAAGATCAATGCCACTGTTTTCAGAAAATCTAGGCTAGTTCCTAGATTTACAAAGTGTTATCTCCGATATAACCATGCATCTCCTCCATGGATACATACATTTTTATCAACAACACCCTATTCTTTTTCTTTGTCTTAATTTATTGGTGTCAGACCCCGGGGTCAGAGCTAGACATATATGTTATGTGTATCAGACATGCATTCAACGAGGCATAAAGGATTTTTAAAACCCAAAGTGTGGCTATTTTTCCCTGTTTTAAATGCTCTTGAAAATGTCTCAAAATTTCTCCAAATAAAAATACAAGGAATTTATCTAAGTATTTTACGTAATCTGTGATTAGAGATCTCAAATGTTTTAAGTATCAACTAAGTTAGCAAATTTCAGAAAATGGAAAACAAAAGGGTTTTTGATCCTTATGGGGTTGGCAGCCCAATTACTCTCCTTTTCTCTCTCTCTCCTACGCGCAGTCCAGCCGAAGGCCGAAGCCCACCAGCGTCCCAGCGCAACTAGCTCGTCTCCCTTCTCTTTTCTTCTTCCTGCCGAAGCAGCTCGTGACGAGCACATAGCGACCGCCGACGCCACGTAATGCGCCGCCGTTTCTGACCACCTCCGTGAACAGAGCTTCAATAATAATTACAGGAGTGTGATGACTACCTAGGCACTACCTATGTAGCTGCTATTTGTGCCGCGTAGGGCCACGAAATCATCCTCGGAAGAAATCTGGCCGTCCTGTTTACCGACGATTTCTTCCGACATGGTACCCTTTATAATTTCCTATGTAAATATTTTATACCTACTCTTGAAACCCTAGATTTTCCCAGATTGTGATAATCTTCCGTGCCTGGTGCACGGAGAACGTGATCGGCGTCCCAGAGCGCGCACCCGTTGGCGTTGAGCTCTTCACCCTCTGCATGAGCCTCCCCAAGCTTTAGAACCTTGTCAAAAAGATTATTCTCGTCATCTTTATTCTCAGAGAGTAGACCTTATGTGGCCGTCTCCCAGTTCATCTTCTCCGCCTAGGCGCCTCTGGTCCATCACCACCGGCCGACGGCCGTCAATTTCTCCCGTTGATACGTCCCGGACTTTATCGTGGGTTCCTGAAGCTCCCAAATGACACTCTGAAGCTGTAGGCGCAGCCCCGAACAGGCTCGCGTCCTCGAGCTACACCGCCTGGTAACCACCGGACCCGTTTCTCTGTGTACGACGCTGCATGTACGATTCCGTCCGACGTGCAATCCGTCCGTATCACAAAGTTAAGATTCTTAGCGTCCAACAGAGTAGTGGCTAACGTTAGAGCTGTGTAGTCAATTGACTATACGGTCTTTTGATATACGAGCAAAAATCATTCAAAATATATAAAATAATAACAATATGTGTATTTGACCACACAAATTCGCATTGATTACAGAGAGTTAAAACCCTAGCTCCGCCACTGCAACAGCGACCTCTGAATTGAGCTCGTCCAATATATGTAACCCAAATGGCAAAATAGGTACACAAAACCATTTCTGAGAGGATCAAACGTCTACCTTCACGGCTCATACTATGATTGTTTACGTTTTGACACTAACATATGCTGACACTTTACATGAAAGGGAGGGGAAGAAATAAAAAGAAAAGCAAATCAACCTCAGATTACAATGGCATCAGGTGATGCCGCCGCTAGTGTACAAGTAAGATTACACAATGGCAATGGCGGTGCCCATCGTCCTTTTCACAGGGCTTTCTTTCCAGAATCCTTCTGTCAGTAGCAATACTTGGCCAGATGAAAACCTGTTGTAAGATGCAGAGCCCAAATAATCTGTGCATATGGGTCATTGGCTGCCATTGCCAGGCAAAGAAATGCCATGAGAAAGAGACTACATGTGATGCCATGTATTTGTTTCCCTATGATCCGCTCTCAACTTGGTTGCTGAACGGTAACCGGTCGACGCCCCTCTCCACTGCATCCCTCCACAGCCGGTACCGTATGCCGAGCTTGTCATATGACACTGGCCAGTTCCAAACGTTAGCGCCATTGTTCATTCGCTCTTGTTGGCCGAGCACAAGCCGCAGATCCTCATTCAAGACCTGCAGAAGATTATGCCAGATTCATATGGTTAGAACAGTCATACCCAATTGTTGAAACCAATCCAGGTACCATCTGACTTAGTTTGCCAATAGCAGTTATTACTACTTAGTAATTTAGTAGCTACCATGCCGATCTTTTCAGGGAACTATCATGTTGACATCCGATTGTTATGAAGTAGCTAGAAATAATGAGACTTGCCTTCTCAGCGAAATGTGACCACAACAGGTGCATGAAAGGGATGTGCTTGATCCAGGGTGCGAAGTCGAGGGACATCCGGTACAACAGCCTTGTTTTACTCCTAGATGAGGGCAAGCATACATGGAGCTGGTGGAGATGCGTCGAACATTGCTGGGTGCTTTTCCCTTCTAGCTTTCCAGGTTTGGAAATGCCAATTGTTGACAAGACCATGCAGGGCGGTCGAAACTCCATATCGATGGGATAAGGATCCCAGTACCCTTGGAGCCCAGATTCAGGTGTCAAGAACTTCACAAAGCTGAGAATAGTAACACAAGATCAATATGTTGTCTACACAAACGTTATATCAGCACGCTTATGGAAACTCTGTTATACTTTGTCCCTTTAAATGTACAAAAGTACCTTGGGACACTCCAACCCTTGGCAAAGGTGGATGTATGTGTAAAAGGGGCGTGAGCAAGGTCTAGTAGATTGTCCAAAAGAAGTCCATGCTCCACCGGTAGCTCCATCACAATCTATTGAATGATCAACAAGGATATTCAGTCTAGTACTCCAGTCCAAAACTGAATAACACAGGACACTAGCACCCTAGCATGTTATTTACCTCTGCGTGGATTGTAAACCCGGAAGGAGGCAGCAGGGAAGGGATGGTGGTTGTCGGAGTGTCATCGCCGGGCCATATCCAGACCATGCCTTCTTGTTCGAAGCATGGCAATGCCCGGATGCGCACGTTGAGCATCTTCGTTGATGGCATTTTCTCACATTTTCCATCAGTCGAATACTCCCACCCTGAATATTGTCCACAGAAAACGCAATATTACTTTGACGCCATCTTTTACTTGTCGGAATCCTAACAATGAGCATGAGAAACCTGACTGAATAATAAAATTGCTCTGAGTTCTTACCATGGTAAGGGCAGGTGATTCTACCCTCGTTCACTGAACCAAGATCAAGAGGGCAAGCTCTGTGAGCACATGTATTCTGAACACATCCAGGCCTTTTATCCTTTCCTCGGAATATTACCCACTGCTCCTCAAAACAATCTATTGGTACCTGAGAGAATACATATGACCTTATCAGTTAGACACATATATCTATGGTAACTCTGACTGGCTTGAGACAAGCATTTTGCTTTTACCATTGTATCATCCTTCAGGTCACTGGAGAAAGCAACCGGGTACCAGAAGTTCTTCAGGTTGGGATGGTAAGGTTTCACCGGCCCAGAAATGTTGAGACTCCGGCGCTTAGTTTTCTTGGGTCCAACACGGGGCGTGAAGGAAGTGCTCGGATCAAGAGAAGCGCAATCGGCTGTGGCCGCGAAAGCGCTCCCATCGGACAGCAGCCTTTCGTTGACCACCGTCTCCATCTGCGCTAGCTTATCGAGCGCCGACGACACTCTAGATTCCGATAAATAAAGCTGCATGACACACGTTAAGCGTCAGGTTCCAGACTACATTTCAAGGTTCCAATTTGAATTCTTACAAAAACAAAGCATACCTGGTTGTGAGCTTTTGTCAGATCCTCCTGCAACCCGGCGAGGTCTTTCCTCAAGTTCCCAACCGACTTGAAGTCTCTTGCTAAAGGGTTCAGAACCTCCACCACCTGCATTTCATTTTTCACAGTTCATGTTATAGTCCACACCAAGAAATTCCATGGCCAGTTTCAGCGTCAAGCATCTATCTGACATCCATTGGATCCTCTATGCCTAACTATAAATACCCACCAAGGTAAAATTCAGCTACTAGTGCAGACATAAACATTTCTCTGAACTTACTGAAGCTAGCTACCATTATTCAGACCATATTTCTGCATACCTTGTTGTGGAGCACCATGATGGTGAGCAGGTCCTGCCGTGCCCTCCAATCGCAGTACTGAATGTCGAAGCGGACGACGTCCAGCGCCTGCTTGGCGTCCAGGAACTGGCCCTTCTCGATGGGCACCCTCGGGCCAGGGTCGTCGACGTGGAACAGGGCCTCCCAGTGATTATCCTTGAGGTAGTCAGCGCTGTCGTCCCTGAGCACCGCGTACACCTTGATTCCACCATACCTGCCGACGCCCTGCACAGTTTCCCCCCAAGAACACCATCGTCAGTAATCAGTATTGAGGTCACCATGACAGGGGGGCTGTAGTTCAGCAGAGAACTGGATAATTTGGGGATTCAGTACGAATTCAGGAACTTCTATCCACGTGTGTCAAGAAAATTCGAAACTAGTGAATTTGCAATTACAATGTTCATCAAGAACTGGCCACTGACTAAATCAAATTCATGGGGAGAAGCTGGTCCTGACCTTTCTAGAGAGGCACCGGAAGGAGGGCTTGATGAGAAGGTGCGGCACCAGGGACAGCGAAGCCACTGTGGTCATGGAGGGGATGGACGCTGCCGGCCGCCGTCGTCGCCGCCGCAATCGAGCAGCGAGAAAAGAGGGATTTTTCGGTGTGGGGAAATTCCTATATTTCTTTCTGAAAGAAGGAAGATGATGCGGGTGTGGAATGTTTTTTGCTGGAAATTATTTTTCGCGGCTGAAGTGGGCTTGAGCCTTGCAACGATAAGAGGCGCGATCTCCACGGGCCTCCCGCGCGCTGCCACGTGGGATCCCGTGTCAAGCTGCAGCCTTGACATGGAGGCCTCGAGCACCAGGGGTTTCTGCTCCACGACGTTTTGCACCCATTGGTGTACTACCCCCGGAACTGGAAATTATCACCAAAGACCTTCTACTTTGGAAATATACTGAAGTGAGCATGTTATTTGTTTCTTACTTGTTTTCGTAGTCGAGTTTTGTCGTCCGATGGCGAGGCCGAGGGTCGAAGTACAATATGGGCGTGCCATGCGCATCAACTTCATACTTGCAAGGTGTTTTGCTACCCAAGAGCATTTGTTGATTCTGTTTTTGGCGAAATCTTCATTGGGTTCTCTCTTCCATGGTTTTTGATTCACGGGGCCTCTTCTTTTCGTTTCGCTCGTGTGCCGCCCATTGGTCACTTCTTTTCTGCCTCCGTTGCTTGAGAAGGTCATTGGCTCACAGTAGATGGAAAATTCCAATACAACAAGTGCCAAATTTTCATAAATCATATTTTGGTGCACTTCATAAAAAAATCAACTCATACCAACTAATCTCTGCACACATGGAACTGAATCAGATCACATACTGAGAAACAAGGCAGGTTGTTTGCTTAGCTTTTGTACAAACCAAACTCCAAGCCAGAATTACAAACTATTTGCATAGGATTAATTAAGGCTGCTAGAGCTCTCCCAGTCCTACTTCAATTTAACTCACGCAGAAGCAAGTAACCGCAGCTTCTTTACTGCATCAATTAGAGGAGATGTCTATTGCAATTTCACAGCACAGCAGGGGGCATACGGGAAAAGAGGCTTCTTTACCAACACACTGTGTAACGCGACGAGGGATGGATGGATAGATTGCGGGATAAGACGCCGCGCCTAGGTGGCACTGTGTACGGCCAGATTTGTGTGGTGAGACGGTCACTGTGGCGTGCCAGCGTGGACGCGTTCCTGTCCATTAATTAGTCCCTGCGCTAGAATCTGAAAACACTCCCACGTGGGAGCGAGAATCTGTTGCATTCGCTGACTTATTTTCAGTTTCAGGGATTTGTTCCACTTCCACGACGTTTTCCCTTATCAACGACCCAAATATATTGATTGATTAGTCAACAAAAAAATTTGGTCGAAATAGCTGCAACATAAATGGCGAAGGCAAGGCGGCATGCCGGCATTTCTACCGTGCACAGGTCGGTATATACCATGTTTGATTTGGTGTTTCGATTCGTGCTGAAATGTTTCATCTCAAGCTTCATCGCGTGTATGAGAAAACTAAACGAGTCGACACGCAATGAAAACGGTGCGCCATCGTACACGGTGCAAAGTCATTTTGACGGAGCTTCACGATAAACCTAAAAGTTACATGAAACACTCTATGTCATCTCTAACTGCACATTTTAAATCGGTATTCCATCATTATTTCGGTGAGGAATCTATAGACAAAATCTGCACCCTGCAACCCGAAAGGTCCATGAAGACGTTGGGCTGTGACGAGAAAAGCACCCATTGAGTGATATTTTGTCAAAACATTGATTGGTCGTCGTGACGTTTGAGAAGAAGACCATGCACACAAAATACAGATGATGAGCATCACCTGGGAAAGCATATCTCTAGGATAATCTTGCCATATACTACTCCCTCTGTTCACTAATATAAGGCACCGGACCTTTCATTTTATTTTTGACTAAATACATATAAAAAATAAGTCAAGATAAATTTGAATCAAGAATAATCTAAAATGCATTAAATTAGTGAATAGAGGGAGTAACAAATAGCAAATGGAACGGCTGAAATCGGCCCCGCGATGTTTTCTCTCCATAAATCTTCCTCTTGGCACGATCTACCAAAAGGGCACTATAGCATAATGTGTTATACCTATATAGAGGCTCATATCTTGCCCAGCCCCGCATGGCTACGGCCTATGCGCTCCTACAAGACTTCCTTTATATTTGGAAGGACAAATCATATTTGCGGCTTTGAGCATGCACTCCTGTAGTGATGTGGGCCTGTGGGGCCATTGCATCTCCGTGAAGTGCTATTGCTTATTTTCTTGTTCCTATATTTGTTGTTTCTTTTTATTTACCTATTTATTTTGCGTGTTAAAAAATACGGGGAACAAAATTAAGTTCTTTTCTTTTTGGAACAATTTTTTTGTGTTTTTTGTATCGCAGAATAATAGGTGAGCCACGGAAATCCAGATTTTTTTTTCAACTCGTAGACACCATTTTAGATTTTTTTTCAAAAGACGGAGATCTTGGAAGTCGGGCGCCAAAACGTTGCACTCGTCACTCGGAAGGCCGAATAACAAAATCAGCACGGCTGGAGAGTAAATAAAGGACCGAGGTCCTGGAGCTTGTAGACAGCATTTCCGAAATTTTCGAAATACCGAGGTCCTGGAGCTTGTAGACAGCATTTCCGAAATTTTCGAAATACCGAGGTCCTGGAGCTCGGAAGCCAAAACGTTGCGCTTGGAAAGCCGTAACTGAAAAAAAACAAAATCAGCAAAAAAAAGACGAGGAGCAGGAACAGCGAAAAAGTAGCCTGGAACACTGTCCAAATCCTAATGGGCCACACTAGTTTTTGCGGGCCTACGCGTTGGTTTGTCATTTGCTGCTTAACGGGGCCTGGCTTAGCATCTTGCCTGGCCTGGTCTACCATTTGGCACACTGGCACACCAAAGAAATTCGGCTCAGAACTAGGCCCAGGGCAGGCCACGGGGAACTGTTTACTGAAAAAATAATGCTAATTTAGCTCAAAAAAATGCTAATATCTTCGTTCCATAAGAAACATCAGCTCTCAAAAAACTTAGAAATCATCAAAGGACTATGAGTGCGAGGTGCACCCGTGCACCTGGCTCCAGTTAACCACTGCAAAGATTTTTTAAATATTCAAAAAGAATTTTGATATTAACATAATACAAATATATATCGTCACAAAAATTAAAGTCTAAATTTGAAGTACATCATAAACGGTGAAAAAGATATATTTTTATCAATACTGACAATGGGCCAAATCCAAAGTCTGACTAGCACTTGGCACTATTTAATGTCAGGTTTGTCTATTTTATTTCTTGATCTGTGCTCTGAAATGTCGATTTAAAATCTCGTGCCATGTTAAACATGAGGATTATCTTTGTCCAAAGTTTTTATTTTTTTAAACATTTTAGGTGGTCCACCAAAATTGGGCACACCGGTCTCTTGATTAGACAAGATATGATAGGCTCGCAACATATATTCACCCATATTCATATTAAGGCGCATACGCACACCCTAGACATATGCACATCTGAAAAACCGATCTGGCGCATCGTTTTGAGATTAACGAAGTCATCACAACTACCTCGCGATTGACGTGACCTCCCGCCGAAGAATATTTCACCTTATATGAGACACATAGGTGTCAAACGTGGGATTTAACATCTGTTGTGTTGGAGTCGCTATCGACGGGACCTGCCACCAGGGAATATTGCACCTTATATGAAACACATAGAATCTAGGGTTTAAGCTTTGGTGTGTTGGAGGTACCACTAATATCCACTATCCTTCAAACTACAGTTTAATTGTACTTGGAGCGTGAACATGTAAGCCTCTCTCCAATGTTGTTTTCTTCCTCTATCATCCGTTTCGCCACGTTGTTCTTTTCACGAAAGGGATCCTGTCATTAAAAGAAACAAAAAATCATGTCAGCAAAAATAAAAGTTACAACGATATCTATGAAATGTCCTTCGTCTTCAACCTTCAGACCACGACGGCGCACCGCCGCTATAGCGGAGGAGAAGTTATGGAACGGATCTAAAAGACCACATCCGTCCCGGAGTCAAAGAAGAACGAAGAACCGCTGACGAAGCTTCTTTACAATCCTGAGAACGCCACCGTCAGAAGAAATTCTCGAGACCACACCACTCTCACAGCCTTCTCGACGTCGCCACTGAGATGCAGGCCCGGGCCCATGGGAGTGCAGCCTGTGCGGCCGCCAGGGCCCACAAATTTGGGGGGCCCAAAATTTTGGTATAGGCCCATGTACATGTATATGTTTATCAGGTCGAAATCTAAAAAAAAAGAAGAATTGGGCTGAATCAGCGTGACGGGCCGCATTCTGGCGTCGCATCACGCGCATGTCGTCCGCTCGGTTGTCCTGGTGGGCTTCCATCGTTGTTCGATCGATTGCAGCCATCGCAGTTCGTCTAATTATAGCAAACAGATTAGCAATTTTGTTAGTCTCCAATTGGTAGGTGTCTTGTGTTTCAACAATACAAGGTTGAATCATCATGGGGAAACATAAATCTGGTGCCAAAAAACGGAAGAGAAAAGAAAAGGAAGAAGAATTAATTAAATCTCAAAAAGGTGCTATGGACAAGTTTATTAGAAAAGAATCATCGCAAGGGTCATCCGGCGGAACGAAGCTTTTCTAAATTAAAGTTATTGAAGTCATATATGCGTACTACAATGACACAACAAAGACTCAATGATTTGGCGACAATAGCACTTGAGAGCGAATTGTTGGAGAACATTGATTATCAGGATATCATTGAAGATTTTATTTCAAAGAACACTAAAAGAATGATGGGGTTCAAATAAATATTATGCAATTGGATGATCAATAGGTATGATTTCAATATATCCAATTTTTTGTAAAACATTATGTCGTATACATTAGAATTGTTCATTAGTTCATTTTTTCCGTGTGAGATAGGGCCCATTTTAGAGTTTCGCATAGGGCCCCGGATTTTGCCGGCCCGGCCCTGCTGAGATGGGACTAAAACGGTAAATCCGATGAAACCTTACTACAACGAGTCGCCATCGCCGTCTTCCCAACAAACGAGAAACGAGGAAACCCTAAACGCCTTGCAGCTCTCGTAGCGCAGGGGTACCGCTTTGCTCAACCTATTGCCAGTTCTATACGGCACTCGACTTTTCGAGCCACGTCGTTGACTTCAAGTTAAGCTCTTAAGTCGGACGACGCCGTCGTCGGTCGCTGACGTCGGCGGTTTACTCGATTTGTTTTACAAATATAGTCCTCTACCCGACGTAATTGTCAAAAATGGCCCTCCGAATTTTATTGTCAAAAATAGCACTGGCAGGAGGTGGAAAAGCGACACGTCTACCTTGTGCCAACCCAGATGGCGGTAAGTCACCTTCCGCCACCTCAGCTGGCGGAAAGTACCCTCTGGCTGAGTTTCTACCGACTCAGTTGGCGCCAAGTTTCGTCTCTGGGGACTTTCCGCCAATTGGAATGGCGGAAGGTGACTTCCCGCCATCTGGGTTGGCATGAAGAATGGCGGAAGGTGACTTCTCGCCATCTAGGTTGGCATGAAATACACGTATCGCTTTTTCACATCCCGCCAGGTCTATTTTTGACAATAAAATTGGAATGGGCCATTTTTGACAATTATGTTGGGCAGAGAGCATATATTTGTAAAAAAACACTTAGACTGACGCCCGGACGAACAGAGCATTGTTGTACCGTACATTCTTTTCGAGTCTGACAAGTACAAAACAAATACACGTCGGTGGATATATCCTACTCCGTAGTACATTTTTACATGCTCAAATCTACGAGTACAATACACAAGCTTTTACTCACACGAAGTCAGTAACTGTGCGCCGCCCACAGGGTAAAGAACAGGATCCCTGGATGAACAGATGTCGCCGCTCTCAGTCTCACACGGGCGTGGCTGCGGCGAACCACGCGATGGCGGGCCCGGCGAGGCGCGCGGCTCGCGGGAGCACGGCCCTCGACACGCCCGGCAGCATCGGGAAGGTGACCACGCCGAGAAGGAACCAGTTGAGGCTCAGCAGCGCCACGGCGCCGTCGGCGGCGGCCGGCGTGGCACTCGCCCATCCTGCTCCGACGCGGGGGCGCGCCCCGACCGTGGTTGGCGCGCGGAAGAGGCGCGCGACGCTGCACATGGACATGCCGACCACGGTGAGGAGGCCCGCGAGGAGGGGCAGGCACGGCGCGTCCGCCGACCACGCGATCCCGCCAACCGCCAGCGACATGCCAAAGCTGAACAGGCTCCGCCGCCACGCCGTCACCTCCATCAGCCGCGTCTCCCGTTCTGCTGCTGCCGCTAAGCTCGACGGCGAGGAGGTTGCGGATTCGAAGACGGCGCCCTCCGTTTCATCTTCTTCTTGGTCCACCCGGGCGACATCCCACGCCTTCGCCACGGGCTTCTCGTCCTGAGTCTTGTCACCACCGACGACGACCTGACCACCAACAGCCGCAGCCGTTGCCGCCTTGTCCCACATGGACTTGCCCTTGTGCTCGTTCAGCCGCATGTTCTCCTTCTTGAGCGCCTTCAGCTGCAGAGCAGGAGCAAACACCAAGAACTGGTCAGTTAACACCGCTCTGCTCTGCAAGAGCTTTCAATGGCTGATGGATTCGATTCATCCTACACATGTACACCTGGCTCTCGAGGAAGTCGATCCTGGCGAAGGCGTCCTCCTGCTCCTCCTCCATCTCGTCGAGGATCTCCTCCATGGCAGCTTGCTCCTTGAGCGCCGCCCGCAGCCTCTGCTCCAGCTCTCTGTTCTCCCACACCACCCACTCCATCTGCCCCTGCATCTCCCCCAGCAGCCGGTCCAGCTGCCAACGGAATCCCCACATGATCAGAGCTGACTAATTAACCAGTCGCTAACGACCGACCGATTCCTATCCTAGTAGAGGCAGCGCCGGAGCCGGAGGATGGTTAACTGGTCACCTTGCGCTCTCTGTCGGCGGCGGCGAGGAGGCGGAGGGGGAAGGTGAGGAAGGCGACGGCCCAGAGCATGGCCTCGCAGCAGAGGAGCGCCGGGAGCTGGACGGCGGCCACGGCAAGGCGTCGGAACGAGCGAGCGCCGCCACACGCCGCGACCGAGCAAGACGAAGACGGCATGCGCGAAGGACGATCTCAGCTCAGCTCAAATCGGCCACCATTCTCTGGTCTCCGGTCTTGAGTAGCTAACTAGCCAGCTCACCCGGGGATCACGGGAATAGATGCTCACTGACGGTTGAAGGATGCTGCTACAGCTAGTTGGATGATGGTCACCCTGTCGTGGAGCAAGGAGAGAGTGATGAGTGGAACTGGAGAAGGATGGGCTTAGCAGGAACAGGCGACACGTGTGCTCCGGCTGGCTGCACACGTGGGAATAGCACCGTCTCGTCGCGCCGCGTCACCGTTCCTCGTCGAAGAATTAGGTTTTTTTTTTTTTGCTAATGGACATAGTATTCAAACTGATGAAATTACAAAGGAAGAACAAGAACACGCCCAAGAACACGCAAAGAGGAAAAACAAAGAACGGCAGCCGTGGCTTCCTCCAACTTCAACCTCAAGATCTTCCGACGCACTGACCTTCCACCGCCGGAGCCGTCGAAGAAACCAGCCGCCGAAAACGACCACCCGAGGAGCAGAAAAGCTTCTAGCCCGAAGGCGTTGACGAACCGCAACATCCACCAACTCCGTAGAGCAGGATCTGCCATCTCTGAACAAACATCGGCTGGGGGCAGCCCCAAGCTCAAGCAGCTCCAGATCCGTGGCCAGCGCCACCGATCTTCCGCCTTCACTCCACAGCCCTGCACCGCCACCGCCTTGAATCCCCTCTTCCAGCACCACCACTCGCAATACCCGGGACGGACGAGGCCGACGGATCCGTGGATCCCCAGCCTCCAGAAGTCGCGCGCGCCACGTCGAAGATCCAAGGAGCTCCGCCGTCGATGAAGGAGTGCACCGACACCCAAAACCTCGCCGACACCGCCGCCAACACCTCAACGACGCCGGGAGGACCCCCACCAAACCCTACACTATTAACAAGCCGAGATCCGGGGTTCCCCATCCTCCGCCGCCGGAGCGGCCGGCGGAGGAAGAGGGAACCCACGGCTCGCCGGCGAGCTAGGTGGATTGACGGGGAGGAGCCCAAAAATCGCCTTGACACTGTCATCAGTTTGAATACTATGTCCATTAGCAAAAAAAAAAACCTAATTCTTCGACGAGGAACGGTGACGCGGCGCGACGAGACGGTGCTATTCCCACGTGTGCAGCCAGCCGGAGCACACGTGTCGCCTGTTCCTGCTAAGCCCATCCTTCTCCAGTTCCACTCATCACTCTCTCCTTGCTCCACGACAGGGTGACCATCATCCAACTAGCTGTAGCAGCATCCTTAGGTTGAGGATAGTGCTTGTGGCGATCCTATCCATTGCCAGGCGTAGGTACGTTACGTACGTTACGTAGACTGAGGCACAGCCCTGAATACGCCAAAACTTTTGAGCCATAGGTCTTTTTTTTTTTTTTGCGGGTAGAGCCATAGGTCATATAGGTCAATATGTAAAAATGTGTGCATATCTCGTTTTCAAGGTTTAGGGAAAGAAATTTGTTTCTTAATGAAAAATCCATCCATGCAGAAAAATCTTGGCTATTTTGCGGGCTATCGAAATGTCGGAGCGTAGTTTTTACACAACTTTGAGATCTCCCCCTCTAATAGTGACCGTCGATTTTGCACGGACGATATTACTAGTACAAATTGATGTATTGATAAAACAAAAAACATGTTAATGCGTGGTTTTTTTGATAATGGATGTATAGAAATTTCTTGTTAGTACGTGAAATTAAAATTTTAATTACATAAATCCATAAATTATTGATAATGCATTAAAATTTAAATATTTATCGATAATTTGTGCATGGGTCGTAAAGCATTTGGACGTTTCAAAATTAGTAGGGGAGATCCTCATACTTGTGGAGTTGCATTTTCGGATGTTTTCTAAACAAGTTATGTCAATTATAGGTTGCCCGGTTATTTTATGTCAAAAATGTCAAATGGTCATAATTTTTCACCAGAATTTACCTAGAAACACTACAGCACGGTAAGGTAACTAGGCCACTTTGAAGTGCCCCGAATGTAAAAAAAACGTCCTAAAACCTTATTAGGACATATTTTAAACTGCCCAATATGGTGCTGTGTCGGAAAGTTTTTAGGGCACTTGTTTAAAATGACGTAAAATCTTACACCTTTGAGGGCACTTTTCATGAATTCCCTAATAAATTTTAAGAAACTTTTTCAAACTACGCCAAAAATCTTTTAATTAGGTATTTCAGTAAAGTACTCCAAAACTTATTAGGGAACTTCTCCAAAGTGACCTGAAAATAAGTTTTGCGCATTGTGGTAAAGTTCCCCCAAAATTTATCAGGAAAATTTGGAAAATTGCCCTAATATTGTTTTGAGAAACTTATCCAAAGTGCCCTTGTTGGATTTCACTCCGTAATTATCAGCTGTAATAGTCTGGATTTTGGACCTTCGTTGTGCTAAGCTCTTGTGTATTTTTTATTGTGCTTTATCAGTTGGGTTATTTGTTTTTGGCTTCCTCGGTCATTTCTACGCCTCTATGATGTAACTTCTTTCTCCCATAATAAAAATTTGGCCTCGAGCTCTTTGATATTCCTTTAGTTCTTAGGACGCACCCCTACTCTTGCAATATAGGCCGGAGGGAAAAGTCCACTAAATTTTATGGCACATGGTGAGTTAAAATACACAACCATCATTTATTTATACAGAACACCTTTATCTTTTTGTACTTATAATCTATTCTCTCAACCATTCAATTTAACCACTATTTTTCTAATTAGCAAAATTAACCATGTTGTAGTGCAATTATATAATTAGAATGTTGCTTTTCTTATGTAACTTTATTGAAGATTGCAACTGCCACAAATATGAGGCATATATTGGAGTGGAAATGATGTTAATTATTTCCTTTTAAGACACACTCTCTTAAAATTCTTAGGTAAAAAATAATTATTTATATCCAAAAAAAAGATCAAAATCATATGCATTCGTGGATGAATTTGTACCACTCATTTGAATTGCAACATATATGTATGTTTCATATCTATTTAGTTTCCTTAAATATTATGAGATACAACTCAAAAGCTGGTACATAGAGGTCTCGGGAATGCATGATCTTCTATTTTAGACGTAAGTAAATAAAAAAAGATACTACTCAACATACTGACAAGAAAACACTGCACTATAGAAAATATAAAAATGGAGTTTGACCACTAATTGTTGAATTGATTATTTGATGGTTTTTCATGAGCAAGTATGTTTTTTCACTTTTGTCGATTCGACAATGAATTGCCACTTTATGCATAATTGGCACCTGGTCATGAATTAACACCATTAATCCCAACTTGTGGGTTATTTCACATCCTGAAAAATATGTTTACTCTACTTTGTAAAATAGTATAACTTGCCGCCAATATGTACGGAAAATTATGGATCGTGTTTTTTCTTGGTTTAACTTGCAATCCTCAATAGAATATACAATTCAACACTAAAAGTATAGTTACTTTGAACCCTTATCAAAATCACTTGAAATAAATCATGTTGATCAACATTTATGCATTGGCTATTCTAATGTGGAAAATATTATATAATTCACAACATTTTAATATTTTTTGATCCCACTATGTGCAATTGAAGCAATACCTTCAATACATACAAACCAGGGGCATAACTAGGGATGTGAGGAGGAGGGGGGGGGGGGGGGGGGGGGGGGGGTCAATGGGTGCCATCGCACCCCTCAACAAATGTAAAGTAGCTTACATCATATAGATTGTACTTGTTGTCTAATACTTTAAAGTGTATTTTGGGACTGATTGGTGTGGTTATGATGATATTTAGATAATAATATTTCCTTTTTATTTCAATCTTAGAAACATTGAACCCATGTATTGATGTCATATTGTTCAAGTAATTTGTGGCACCCCCAACTAAGTGGATCTAGATTTGCCACTGATACAAATGGTCCCTAATAATGAGAGACCCTAGTCGAGCGCCCTTGTTGTCCTCTCCTAGGACTGGCCCTCTGTTGGTGACCAATTAACTTTGATCTTGTGGGCCGTTGCTTCAACGAATGCACTTTATAAAGACGATAATTTGACCATCACGGAACAAGTATCAACATGATCCATATTTTCTACTAGTTTATCTAAAAGAGCATATACTCCCTCCATTCCGGTTTATTAGGCCTATGCCAATGCAAGTCTCTTAGCACGGTTTCATATGCATTTTGCTTATGTGGCATGTTAGTTAATGAAGAGAGAGGGTGTGGTTGTATCTTAAACTAGCCACAATGGGGGTATCATAGGTGGTATCATGCATTCCATGTTGGCAAAAAGCTAACGTGTCAGTGCAATTAATGATGAGAGAGGTGATAGTGGTATCATAGGTAGATACCGTAACATAACGGATTCCAGTGCAAAATGAGTCTACAACCTAATAAATGCAGTAGTATATGATACCACACATATGTTACTACCCATTGTGGTACTAGTAACATAGACTAGTATCATATGCGTGATACTAATATATGATACTCCCCATTGTGACTAGTCTTAGCTACCATACAATCTTTGCATGTGGCCATAGGCAAAAAATTGTGCTACCCCAATCATATGCATGTATGAGCCTAAAATCATTAAATTAGATACAACCCATAAGAAACAATGCATTGGATGAGTTGTTTCTTAATTATTTATTACATCTATGATAACGTGCTAAGATACAATGCATTGGCACAGGCCTTAGATGCCTTTGCTAAATCTCTGCGACCAAGGTAGCTAGGGAGTGGTCGAGAGAAAGAGATTAATTAGCTTAATTGGTGCTTATTTTTAGGGAAACAAACGGTAGTGTTTAATGCAGAATTCCAACGATCAGTCCAGGCCCACGGAGGAGTTGCCCTGTTCGCTTGCATGCAAACGGCAGTGATTGATTTCACACCGCATGCAAAAGGCAGCTAGCGCCTAAACCGTTTCCTCTCTCCCCACAATTAATTAGCCGGTGGACTACTCTCTCCTAATTCCTCATTAATTGCTAAAATTGCATCTAACTCTTGGAAAAAACCTGCTTTTGGGAATGCATCTAATAAACCGGAATGGAGGGAGTAGAATATAGTCAACAGTTAATGCGGATAGAGAGAGATGGCACGACTTGTTCGATGATGGTAATAGAATCCAAATAAAAATATTGGGTGTACATCCGGACATTCTATATTTGCACACACATTTTTATTAAAAATACATTTTTTATGTCCTGGAAAAGACAAATAAATGTTTCACGAAAATTTATTTTGGAGCATTGGAATTTTTCTGTTCTACACCAGCCACAAAAAAAATTCATTTTTTTATGAAACTTTTTATGCAAATATATAATATCCGAGCGTATATCCAAATTGTTTGGAATTTTTTACATTTTGAAATGCCATATTGAAGTAGTGAATGCATCTACATGTAATAAGAGATAAGATGATTTGCCTACTACAAATCCACTCATCCATCTCTGTCATCCATCTCCCGTGATCGGTCAAGTGAAGTTTTCGATGGTCTTGAGCCATAGCTGAGCAAATTCTGAAACAAACAATAAAGTAATCCCGGTGGTATGCTCAAATATAAGCCCGCTAACACTCCCAATATTGTTATTAATAAACTCTCACCGGCCCTCTGACAGCATTTTCACCCGCGGCACCCATATAGCGTTCGTTAGCAATGTTGGACGAACGCTATTGGCCACGTTCAAACACGCTGCGAGCCATAAGGACTATCGCCCACCTCTCCCCACACGTCTCCAATAGGCCCTCCAATAATATATTTTCAGTATGCAATGACACAAAAAGTAAATCTCATGATAACTCAATTGGTCATAAATTTAACGTCTAGGCTACAAATTATTGGCCATCAAAACGCTGTGAAGTCCGGCCATGCGCACAGAGCACAAATCAAACGGCGTCATCGTCGCCCTGCCAGCCAGATACCGCCGCCATCACCCTGGATGTCGCTGGTCTCCCTCCTAGGATTCGCAGTGGCTGTCATCGGTTATTGCAAGATGGCGGCGCGGAACATGTCACCGGCACGAAACATGTCACCAAACAATATTGATATAAACTTGCTTGGACCTATCGCGGATGTTCTAAAGAAATTGATGAAACTTGTTGACGATCCTTTGTATGACACACAACCTATACTCGATGACACCTTGGTTGTGATCCATGCACACCTTCTAGTAGTTCTTGGTGAACCGGCACTCGTCGAATTCGATCTTAAGTCTTCCAACAGACGCATGTTTGATTGGAGTCGTTGATTGAGTTCCCACTCACGGCTTTCCAAGATTACACCAAGCACTTGGTCGTCCAACAAATATCTCGGTTCTCATTCCTCGTTCTCTTTTCTTCCGTGTACTTTTCTTCCGGTTTCACCCTCAGCTATGGTTTCACCCCTCCTCCCCAATCACCCCTTAATTTTCATCTTCATCATCGTACTCAGGGGCGGAGGCAGGGAGGGATCAGCAGGTACCCCCCCCCCCCCCCCCCATAACCGATTTTTTTGCATTTATATTTTATAGCCCAGATTGTTTTAGCAAAAAGCACCTCAAAACAACGGATTTTGCTTCTTCAGGCCTTCCAATACTATGGATTTTGCTTCTTCGGACCTTCCAATCAAATTTTAAATAGCCGGGTATAACCCAGCTATAGCCTTGTAAGATGCTTCGGGCTACGGCTATGATTTTCATAGGTTAAAGTGATAATAGCCGCTAATAGCTCGGCTAAATTGATTTAGCCTCAATTTAGCTCCGATTTAGCCTCTTAGCCACTAAAATTTCGGCTGAGGGTCCAAAAAATTTGGACCAAAATTTGTCTGCTCGCCCATCCCATATATCAGAGCCATATTACTGTTACTGAATGTTGTAATATGTGGACATAACTACATCCAGTACTCATGGTTATTTGTATCTCTTATGTGACTATGTTTATATGTTATGCATCAGTAAATTGTTGATATATACGAATATATGCTACCTAAATTTTAAATTTTTATCATTATTTAGCAAAACGGCTATAAGGTCATAGCTCGGCTATATCCTTTTATAGCTTCTGAAATCGCCGGGCTAAATGCAATAGCCGGCTATTTTAAACTATGCTTCCAATACTATCGTACGCGTCGGTGGAGATGCTCTTTACTGGTCACCTTTTGCTCTCTGTCAGCAGCGGCGAGGCATGCAAATGTCAAAAGATGTTTTTTAACAATTTGTGCCAATTATACTCGTTTGTCATTATGGAAAAAAATTATACTCGGTTGCCTGATAACTTTATGGTTTTGCAAGAATCGTGAAGGGTCATATTTTTTCACGAGAATTTAGCCGGAAATATTATGTTCCTTCTCTACATTTTTTGATAAATGAAATATATTAATATGTAACTGATAACAATTACCTCCAGCCTCTACAACAACACAATATCAATTACTACTCCAGATATTAATGATGTACACAACTAACTAAACATTATATGAAAAAAAAGGCCCCGCCAAAAATGAACGGTGACTCGTGGCAGAAGAAAACCTGCTGCGATGCACAAATTAGAAGGACATGGATTCACACAATCGAAACTGGTCAAAAACCGTGTTCGCAAGCAAGCTATGAAGCATAGTCTTCTCGCAATTCAACATCCTCACCTCGCCATTACCCGGCAACTCGGCGGTCTCATACTCAACATGAGCAGTTGATATTATCTGGCCTTCCTAGCGCACTGACCATGACGTACTCGCCTCGCACAACAACATGGTAATCTTGATCGAGTTGCTCCATGGTGCTGGAAAAAAGCGATTTTGGTGTTTTTTTTCAAAAATATACCGTTCCTAGGACTAACGACAACATATCACACTAATTTCTGTATAAATGCATTTGACAGCAGTGCTGACCGGCGAGACCCATCTGTAAAGGCTGAGTAGGAAGCACAGGCGGAGGACGAGCTGACGTGGACGTGGGGCCCACCTGTCAGCCTCTGGACGTAGGGCTAGGAGCCCCAAAGTTTCGTATAGGCCCATATACTATATTAGTCTGGCAGCGATAAAAGGGCAGTCCAAACACACTGCTGCTATCAGGGTCCGCCAAAGAAACAGCTAACAGGCCGCTTTGGGCCTTAAGCGAGGAACGAGAAACCGGAGAGAGTGCACGCGATAGAGAGAGATCATGGAACAGAACACACAAACAAACAGATTTGTGCCGCGTAAAACTAGGCGTGCCTTTTCATTCTCCTTATTTCCATTCAAGGCACAAGGCAGCGGCCGAGGTTAACGTTCGACGTCGTTGTATCCAACGACTTACAGTTCACGCAGCAACTGAATGAAAACTAAAAAAAGCAACTTGAACACGATCCACACACAAACTCTCCTCTGGCCACCCGCACGACAAGCACACCCTGCTTTAATAAATACATGTCAAGTATTTTCGGACGGAGGGATTATATATCAGCAACGAGTGCTCGGTAACTAATATTTATATTTTTCCTTGCTTTATTTCCATATATAAGCATCGGAATCACGGTCTTGCTTGCTTTATTTCCATATATACTTGAAGCATCGGAATCACGGTCCAGCGCTTAAGGATGATGCGTCTTTGGTGGCCTGGGTAAAGCCGGATAACCACCACCCCAGCCAGTTCCGTATGGAGCACCTGCAGCCAATCAAACGGAGCTATTAATTTCTAACCGGAGCTGGAGATCTTGCAAAATTCCTTCAATATTGGATCCGAAAAGAAAGAGAGAAAGAAGAGGATTACCGCTGGCTTGAGCGAGGCTTCTGGCGGCCAGCACGTCCTGCGCGACGAAGGCGAGGGAGGCGAGGATCACACACAGGAACACGGCCAAGGTTCTGGAGAAAGCCATGGTGGTTGATCTGTTGGGATCGATGAACGCGCTTGTCTTCCCTGTCCTTGCAACTAACTGCTCATGGCTACACTCAACACGCAGGCATGCTCTATTTATATGCGTGCTGGTGGTGAGCAGGTACAGCTCGATCGGCATGCGTAGACCAGGTCGAACCAAAATGCTACTGACCAGGTCGAACCAAAATGCGTAGAAAAGTAGTGGTGGAATTTGTCCATTCAAGGTGGCTTTTATTCCAGCAGAACTCGTTTGAAAGTCGGCCAGCGACTGGAACCGCCGATCCCATCATCCAATATCTTTTGACCATTGTGCCCAGTGTAGCCATCCAAATTTCTAGTAGCCCAGAGTATCCAAATTTTGGTAGCACTAAAACGAGGTGGTGGATATTTATTTTGCTGATTCATAGACGATAGTTATGTACGTAGTGACATTTCAAAAAACATGGGGGCATTACCGCAATTATACATATGTCTCGCCTTGCTATCGACACAGGTATTGTGTCGTACTAAAAGAATAACAAGCACACATGCACATCACTACAGGACGGAGGTTCTACGCCGACGGCCTTTTGCTGTCGTCATAGCCTACGCCGACGGCAGCCGTCGGCTTAGATCCGTCGGCGTAGGTCCCTGTAGGCGTAGCTCAAATGGTCGTCGGCATAGCCTTTGCCGACGGCCCGACCGTCGACGTATTTGCCGTCGGTATAGGGTTTTCCAATAATTTTTATTTTTTTTAAAAAAATTGAACCTTTTTTCTTATTTTTTTAATTCTATTTCAAAATTTCGCACTTAGCCACATACTTAATCTCTAATTACAAACTTAATCATAGGTCAAAGTAATTACCCTTGTCAAACTTCCCATTCAGTCACCCATCATCAGATTGCTCCAGCCCAAGCACGCTTAACTTTTGAGTTCCTTTCAAATTAGCTTCCAAATGAAATGTTATAACTTACTGATATTTGTATCCTATCAATCATATTAACCCCTCGGTTACGATGTTACACTTTTTCTTTGTTTAAATTTTAAAATTTATTTGAATAAGTAACAATAATTATGTAATAATATTTTGAATAAATAACAATAAAATATATTTTACTTTATTTTCTAATTTTTACATTTAATATGGAACAATTCATATCTTTAAATCCGTAAATCGAAATTTAACAAATAAAATGTCTAAGTCGATTAGAAAAATGAGAGGAATTCAAATATGCCATCCATATCATCTTTTGCATCATGTATATGACTTTTTGCAACATATTTTTTGTACTTGCTTAATAAAAAAGTCATTTTGGCACTTAAAAATGGAAAAATGATATTTAAAAAAATATTTTGAAAAAACTCAGTTCTGCAACATTGTTTGCCATAACAAGATACACCTATGTGTCAAATATGGGCATATTATCACAAAATATGGCACGGGAATAGTCATAACTTGGTCATTTGACTCGAAACTTACACATGTTTATAAATAATTGACATTTTTGTGAAAAAGTTTTTTGTAAACTTTGTCAAACTCAAGTTTATAATTTTTCCTTGCAACTAGTACAAATAAAAGGACTCCATGCCAAATGATTTCATTTTCTGAGTATTTTTCACTTTCTTTTATTTTGTTGAAAAAATGGTCAAAATGGATGCTGTGTCTATTCATCGAAAGGGGTAGCATTTTTTAAAACTGTCGACGGTTCTATGATATAACCACTACTGATGTATCTTAAAATAAATTTTGTAAAATTTTCAGAGCAAACTATCACACACTTGTAGTTCAAAATTCAATTACTTTTGGGAAATAGGCATAAAGTCATTTAAATAGGCGAAATTAGGTAGAAACCGAGAAAATTCCTAATATTGCTGGATTATCCATAAAATATGGTCTACTTTGTGTGATAATTGGATGGGTGCCATTTTTCACCATATTTTTTATACTTACTTCACAAAAAATGTCATTTTTTACAATTAAAAAATGAAAAATGATATTTATAAAATTATTTTGAAAAAACTCAGTTCTCCAACACTGTTTGCCATACCAAGATACACCAATGTGTCACATCACGCCGATGAACAAGTGGGTCAGGCCTCTCCCTCGCTCCGAACCGGTACGATCTGTCGACCTTGGGGAAGCGGATGTGACTAAGCAGCGCGGGACGGCTCCCTCTCACCTCCTATCTGTGCTTCGATTTGGGCGAGGATGTCCTCTCCCTGATACATACCTTCGTCGGCGGCGCTGATGATGTCTGATGTGGCAGCGTGCTCGCAGCTGGGAGCGTCGCCGGACAGAGGAATTTCTCCCGGGAGCGGCTAACAGGTGTGATGGTGGCGCCTGGTTAGGTGTGCGGGCAGGGCGTGAGTGTGCTCTCCTCACGGAGGCGATGACGTGCTCGCGCAAGGCTGTGGGTAGGCTGTCGCGGCGGGAGGACGACGACCACGGTATGCTCGTGCAGGGCGGCGGGCAGGCTGTACTAGAGGCAGTGGAGGGGACGTCACGATGGCGGAGGTGGATCCGACGTGCTCGCACTGCGGTCGGCGGTGGCAGCGGTTGGACGAATTGATCCTCGACTCCTCGAGCTGTCGGCGTGGATCCGGCCGTGATCCTCCACCGCTCCTCCGCCATAGTTTCCTCTCGTTCCTGCCCATTACACTAGCATAATACCCTAGAGTACATGTTCGAAGTATTTGAGTGTTGACATCGGCTAGGTCATGGTTTTTGAGTGTTGGATCTGTAGCTACAAGTGTGAAAACTCTGATCTGAGCTTCATTGGTTCATCCGTTATTGTCAATGAGAGCGTTCACACGGCATTTCCTTGTTGAAAGCGTTGCTTGGATTTTCCTAGGACCTTTTTTGGTGCTGAAAATGTATGATCTCATTGGTTGGATCCAATGATGTGGGTGTCATGCGCCGTTTCCTTTGTGGAGACGTTCCTTGTTGGAGACCTCTCGTGTTACCCTTAGTTTTCTATCAATAGTGATTGATGCAACTGTTCCGTTGGTCCTTGTTTTGTTCGTGTTTCGTATTAATTTGACAGTGACGGAATAAGGGAAGTAGGTCGAACATCCAAGAACGATCTTATTCTTTATTATTATTACCCCCATTTAGCTATTTGATTTTTCCAAGTTCTCCATGTATTATTACTAACTCTTAATATCGTATCGAAGCATGATATAATTAATATCTCCTTGATTCTCTACTAGGAAATGTGCCCGTGTGTTGCTATGGAGTGAATTTTATAAACTACTACTACTTTTTATGTCATGGAAACTTGACCTAAATTATCACTATCCAAATTCGATCAATCTGCATTTATTTAATTTTTGTAACTACCAAACCGGTACAACACGCACACGATTCATACAACAGATTAAAAGTACATACAATTATTTAAAATTTGTTTATTTGATCTAATATTAGTTTAAACAATTAGTTTTCTTTGATCTACTGTTTTATAATTAATTTTCTACTTACTCTAATATTTTAGACTTTTTAAATATTAATATTAGTCATCCTTTTGTTAGAACTAAATCTGGATACAACGTGTAGGGTAAACAACTTCGCACACGCTTATATAAAATTCAATTGCCTTCTTAACCAAATGAATAATAAAAATCTGCAGAGAGACAATTCAATTTATGAGACCACCCTACCGAGACAAAATTACAAAGGGAATAGAAACTACAAAGAGGAAACCATTCTTTCATATCGTTTCAGTAAGCATACTTACAACGCCCGTCCAATAACTTGCTCAACGTTCTGCAACACAAGCAGGCAGCGGCCACACATGAGCAAATTCACTTGTTATATTTTCAAGTCAGAATAAGATTAATCAAATATGTTGTATAGACACTGTGCACGGCACGGCAGCCACCAGCTCGACGCGACGTTCAGCACATCTTCGGCATGGTCTTGCACACGCGCCACACCCTGGTCAGCACGTCTTCACCATCGTTCTTTCACGTCTTCGGCATCACACAACGACGGCCGATCTCCATGGACGACCAACACAGTTCGACACGAGCGTAGGGCAGCAGCTCATCGTGGACCGCGTGGCAGCCATGGACGCCCTGGTCGGCTGGTCGACCGTGCTGCCGGTGACGAGCACGCCATGCATCGGTGCATGAGCTCCTCCTCGCCTGCGCGACCGGCAACAGTTGTATGTCCTAGTCATTCAGCGCTAGCTCCTGTACTATGGACGTCGACCACGTTCTCGCCATGGACGATCTGGTGGGCCTGGCTGGCTACCGGCGCCAACCACACTGTGCATGAGCGGATCTTCCTCCTGTGCCAACAGGAGAAGCTCCCTGCCCCTGGTCCTTCACCTCGCCCGGACCATGGACATCGACCACGTCGGTACGTCCTCGCCATAGACGTGCTGGTCGCGCTGGCTACCGGAGACAAGCACGCCATGCATGAGGGGCTCTTCCTCATGGGCGAACAGCAAACCGCACCAGGACCATGGACGACGACCACGTCCTCGTCATGGACTATGTGGTCATGCGGGCTGCCAACGCCGAACAATACTCGCCATGCAGCAGCTCCTCGTACCGAATCAGCACCGCCCTCGCCAAGGACGTCGACCGCATGCTCCACTTCCATTGCCGCGTGCTCCACCTCCATATCACGAAGTTATCCATTGACGCGGCCCCCTCATGTTGTCGATCTAGGACTGCATGACCGGATCGAGCAGTTTCGCGTATGCACACGAACATGGAGAGCGTAATGGAAGATCGGATTGGATGGGAGGCGGTGGATGACGGGTAGGGTAGCCAAAAATTTCGCGACGAAACCCCAGCTATTATCTTCTCTAATGTCGTCGCCTATCGCCTCGCCGTGTCGAGAGCTATCTCGGGCTAGACCCAATTAATCGATCCTCTCTCGAACAAGAAGATCTGGGGACCGACACATATATAGAAACATGATGGAGGCTTGTTGTTTGACTTCAGATCGGACTCTGCTCCACGCACATACGCAACGGAGGAAACCAGGATTTCCCAGGTCGATCGGACTCAAAGCTTACTATTCAGAAAACGTATTCGTTCTGCTTAAGATTCGATCGTGACTTCGCGAGAGAGAGGGAGCGACAGACATACAAAATTTTCTGACTTACCGGTGGCATAGGCACGTAATTATTTACAACTACAAAGGCAATTACAATGACGTACCACAAGAAACCTTAATGCTTTTATTATTAGTAGCAAAAGTGCCCGTGCGTTGCAACGGGTCTAAAATAAATCAAACATCTTAGGTTTGAAGTATAGACCGATTTTTGTTGTATCACTGTTTTATAAGTATGTTGGTTTTCACCCAAATTCCAGTTTTCTTAGATGCTGGACTGTACTAACGTAATAGATGTATAGCACATAGGCCCAAGTGTTGCAACGGTACATTTTTATTGAACATTTTTTAGGCCATGAACAATTTTAACGGACGCCAGTTCTTTTTACGGGACTAATTGTTTTTAGGGGGTGCGTCTACCAAAGGTAATATATCACAGTAATCACTATTGCTTATATGCTGGAAGTGTGCTATGGTGATGCCCATAGATGTTAAACTACAGACGGAGAATCTCTGCAGGTGCAAAAGAGATCCGATTTTGTTCAGTTTTAGTGTATGCAAATGAACTATCCAGTTTCAGTTTACATTCAGATTAATTTTCATAGAGGTTACTCCGAAAGAAAAAGTAACATGGTTTGCACAAAAAAGGTGATATTACCCTATACGATCCTTCAGATAAATGAGATTACTTTGTCCATGCTGACGCATAAGAACTAACTTACCTGAATATAGAAGGAGCAGCATCTGGACCAAATATGTCATTTTGGTGTTTGGTATACAATACCGCATGATTTTTAGTATAGGTGAAAGTATTGTCTGGCTTGAATTGTTTGGTGTAAATTTGTTTGTGACTATATGACGGTAACATCATTGGAAGTTTGACCCTTGTTCGGCTCTCCTGCTGCACGGCGGCGCCTGTGCACTGAGGATGGCGGCGGCATCTTGAGCTCTTGCCGGTCAGCCGCTGCACCACAGACTTCAAGCTAGTGACGTTGGAGCTGACGAACTGCGTCTCGATGTACTTGAACATCATGCCGGACACGGCGCCGTCGTTATTCTGCTCCTTGCAGCGTGCAGCTCCATGCCCTACGCGTACTCTTGTTCGTTCTACCTCTGGTTCGGTGTATGATGACGACGTGACCACAAAATACAATCTCCCTCGTTATGTTTTTCAGGCAGCCAAGACGACCCGAAGAAGAGCCGGGCGATAGGTGGCGAACGGGCGTGCCCTCACTTTGGTGCTGCACGCTACGATCTGGTCTTGTGTGCAGGCTATTCAGGCGTCGCAGGACACGCAGGAAGTGTCCTCAAAGCGGGGCATGGCGCTCGTCGACGCGCTCAGCTCCACGATGGGGCGGGCGCTCTGTCTCTGATGGCGCGTCCCAGGTGCGTGTGGCGGCGCTCCTTGAGGACGTGAGGGGGCCGAACAGGGCAGCGTCCCTCCCGGAGCAGATATTTGGAGAAGCAGTGTGGCTGCTCCGCGCCGGCGACATGGGCGCCTCGACCGCGATGACCTCGGTGCCGGCGATCAAGGGGCACTGCACGACCTACCTGATAGCTTTTGGCGTAATCTAGCCCTTGTGCGCCGGCGTCGATCAAAGCAAGGGCAGCCGTGGAAGCTCACGCGAGCCGAAGTGAGGATTAATCCTATTCGTGCCTCGCCTTGTTTGGTTGGATCGGCCAGTGCTTGCGCTAAACGTGAGAGCGGTGCGAGCGTCGCGTGAGAAACGCTAACGAACCAAAAGAGAAAAAAAACGAAACAGTACGACTTATGGGTGGCAGTGGTGGATAATTTTTTTAAAACCAGGGGTAATTTTAATGACGTACCACAAAAAGGTTTAATGACTTTATTATTACTAGGAAAAATGCCCGTGCGTTGCAACGGGATAATAAAAAATCGTTTTGATTCGAAATTTTGATACACATTTAGCACAAGATTTGTGATCGCTACAGTGGAAATGAACAGATATACATGTACTTCCTCTTTTGTAAAATATACATGTACTTTTGCAGTACTCGCTTTTGTATAGTACAGCTATACATGTACTTCTGCACTATTGTAGGTGCACTTACTTCTAATTTTTGTAGTCGCTCAAATTGGCTTTTTCTCTGCCATCGGATGCTAAAAAGGAAGGAAGTGCAGCAGAGACTAATACTGTAGCATGTAGTGTAGAGCGTGAATAACAATTCCAAATAGGGTCATTTGTTTTCCACGAGCATTGACCGGAGAAAATAAAAGAGATTGCAGCTCTTGGGATAAAACATCAGAAGCAAGGAATTGGGTCAGGGTGTAAGTGGTCACGGCCGTCCACGGCGCCGTCAGCCCATGCCCATTTAATCGCGTATGTGAACACCCACGGGCAAACTCAGAAAATGGGCGGACGGCCACGGCCCTTCCGCTACCGCCGCTAACCCGCCATAACTCAGCAGCGAGCGATCGATTATGTTAGAGTCACGTATGCAAGTCCTGTATTCGTGTACGTCACGACGTCATCATGACATCATAATGATGTAACCATACGTATCCCATACCGTATATTCACATGTATAGCTTCTCCGATCGCCGTTTTTGCTCTGATGTGCTCCTCTGCTCAAGATGCGCAGGCCCTCCTACAGATTTCTAGATCGGTCCGGCCGCCGCCTGCAGGCCTCCTGATTGTCCCGGCTGCCGGCCTGCTGTCCTCTAGATCGGCCACGCTGTCGCCCTCATGATCTTGCCGGGCCGCCGTTCTCCCGGCCGTTCTGCTGACCTCCAGTGTGCCGCCGTTTCCAGGCTGGCTGACGCTGTTCTCGGTTGCACACGGGCTCGTGTTGACTACCCCTCGCCTATTTCATGAGGACGCTGGAGGAGGGCTGCAGCGTCGTTCGCCGTGGATCGACCTGGAGGCGGCATCGAACGTCGACTCTGCCCGTCTGTTTATAGTAAGTGATGGCGGAGACTCGATGGAGTCCTTGTACAATGCGAAACCCTTGTACAATGCGAAACGGAGGGAGTATCCGTGCAGGACTCGATTGAGTCGTACGGGAGCAGGTCGTCGTGCGCAGCCTCCACGGGACGGAGGAAAATAAAAAATCGAACCGGTACATGACTTATGGGTGGCAGTGGTGGGTAAATATGTGATTTGGTGGAAGGGTAAAATCGAGAAAAAAATGACGTACCACAAGAAACCTTAATGATTTTATTATTAGGTATAGATAGGTATAGATATAGATATCCGAAAATAAGCGAGTGACCAAACTAAATATCCGATCGACGTCCTGGTATCCAACGACTTACATATCAGGCAACGACTCAACTCGGGACTAAACAACTTGGAATTGAAATACAAGTTCTAATTAACTAACTTGGACGTGACGGCCCAGGGACCATCAACTGTGACCATGCACAGGGCAAGAACAATCACACCCCGTTCCGTGGCGCTTATTCGAATAAAGAAATACTATCATAAAAGGACATACAAATTGTGCACTATATATCAAATGGAGTGCTCGGCAACTGCATGAAGCATGGTAACCGTCGGGCAGCGCCTAAGGATAATGAGTTTTTGGTGGCACGGGACCATAGCCGCCGCCGCCATTATAAGGAGGGCCGGTGTAGTAAGGAGAACCTGCATGCACCCAAGAGTGTATATTTATACCTCATCAGACAACGCTGCCAATTTAACCGGAAGGGCAGATTCCTTCTTTTTGTTTTTTGGAATAGAACGGCGGATTATCGATGAAGCCAAAGGAAAGAGAGAACTGACGGTTGATACATACCGTTGGTTTGAGCGAGGGCTCTGGCGGCGAGGACGTCCTGCGCGACGAACGCCAGCATCACGAAGAGGAACACGGCCAAGGTTCTGGAGAAAGCCATGGTGATCGGGACGCGTGTTTCTCTGTCCTCGGAACCAACTCCTAATGCCTACACTAAATCAATGGCATGCTCTATTTATACGCTCGGCGTTGGTAGACAGGTCAGACGCACGCTAAAACGCTACTAGAAAATTAGTACTAGTAGTGGAACGTGTCCTGTCAGTTCTAGATACGCTCGGCGTTGGGGTGTGTCTGTGTGAGGGGCTTCCAAATTTCCGCAGGTGCCTCATGCGTGTGTATGTCTATTTGTGTGGCCTAGACTACTCAGGGTGTCCTCTCATGTCTCTTCGCAAACTACCAAAATAATGTTCTCATAATTTTATCGGTTTGACACAAATACTTGTTCACGTACGCAAATAGGGAGGAAAAATAATTCTGGCCTTCATTAGTAGGCTGAATATATAGAAAATATCAGCGTATATAATATCAGTTTAACGTTATTGGAATCATCACAAAACATATTTTCATATTATATGTAGTTAATGTTCAAAAAAAATGTATATACTTGATCAAACTTTTTGAATTTTGACTTTGAAGAACTCAGAACGTGAAATAAAAATAAACGGAGTAAGTAGCCGTCAGATTCTGTTGCTCAGCGCACGACCCGTTTGTGCGAGCGAGTTGTTAGCATCACCGTGGATGACACTCCGAATCGTGGGATGACATGGTTCAGTAGGCGGCGCGGCAAAAGCCACGATACGTTCTGTTTTTTGCTTCTGAATAAAGGAAGACGACCAGAAAAGCATCAGAAGCTGCACAAAACATCGTTTGTTCATCTCTCTCTCAGTTCTTCAGTTCGGGCCAAAATCATTCTCCTATTTATCATTCGAGGTACAAAGTAGTGGCCGAACTTAATTCGTCTTCGTGGTATCAAATGACTTAAACAGTTAATTCACGCAGCGACTAAAGACTCAAACAACATATGGACGCGGCCACTCGGCAAGCAGGCCTGCTCCATGGCGTTTATTCGTAGAGAAATTTATAGAAGGACATCCAAGTGTGCACTATATATAACCGGCGAGTGCTCGGTAACTAATATATTTATTCTTGCTAGCTCGCCGTATTTCCATATATACTTGAAGCATCATCGTCGTCGTCCAGAGCTTACGGAAGATGGTGCGTCTTTGGTGGCAAAGTCGGGTAACCACCAGGCGGCCAGCCACTGCCAGTTCCGTATGGAGCACCTGCACCCAAGCAGTGCATCAGATCGAGCTGCCAATTTCTAGTAGGAGCTGAAATATCCTCCAAAGATTTCTTTTTTTTCTTTTTCGAAACGGATGGAGCCAAAAAGAAGGAGAGAGGGAGAGGCAATTACCGCTGGCTTGAGCGAGGTTTCTGGCGGCGAGCACGTCCTGCGCCACGAACGCGAGGGAGGCGAGGATCACACACAGGAACACGGCCAAGGTTCTTGAGAAAGCCATGGTGGTTGACCGGTTGGGATGAACGCGCGTTGTCTTCCTGTCCTTGTAACTAACTGATCATGGCTACACTTCACTGGCAGGCATGCTCTATTTATATGCGTGCTGGTGGTGAGCAGGTACAGCTCGATCGGCATGCGTAGACCAGGTCGAACCAAAATGCGTAGAAAAGTAGTGGTGGAATTTGTCCATTCAGACGCACGCTAAAACGCTACTAGAAAATTAGTACTAGTAGTGGAACGTGTCCTGTCAGTTCTAGATACGCCAAACTGTATGAAAACTCTTGCGGCTAAAGTTCCAGCATAAGTCGTCCAAAAGTCAACAAGCGTTTTGACTTTTCACCATTCCCATCATTTTGTTTGACCAGAGCAAAGCTCTCTCTCTCTCATCATTCACACCTTTTTTTGTTCAAGAGTTGGACAAGTAAATAAGGTATTAGTCCCTACAAGTAACATGTGAAGTTTGTCTACCCTATATAAAATTCACTCTCTTGCACCTAATATTCACTCTTCGAACATACTCCAAATTTAACCGGAATACGATTCTCTACGGTTCTTTTGAATGGGCTATATATGACGCTCGCTGATGACTCGACCATCTCCGATGTCGCTCCCGCGGACGTCTCCATCAATCCTTTAGTGGCTTGTTCACATCGCCCGGGGTTCCTATCAAGGTGAGGCAACAACATATAATAGGTTTGGGGAAGAAAGAGGGCTCTGAGGCCCCGACAACCTTTGACTTCGAAGCGTGGCGACGATAACTCTGCTGCAAATGGTTGAGGCATTCAAGTGTCCGAGAAGTTAGGGCTTCTCCAGGTGCTAGGGCAAGGGATAATGTTTCTAACCAGTGGATCATGTTCGTCAGTGTTGACTTCGACGCTAACATGGACAATTCGCTGAGATGGATG
The DNA here is from genome assembly GCA_947311845.1 of Poa pratensis. Taxonomy (NCBI): domain Eukaryota; kingdom Viridiplantae; phylum Streptophyta; class Magnoliopsida; order Poales; family Poaceae; genus Poa; species Poa pratensis. The sequence goes on from CAMZMU010000027.1 coordinate 8,776,606, forward strand.
CAGGTCCACCTATCAACATATTATCTTCTTTCCCATCTCTCCCCATGTTTACAACAATCTCCATCGATTCAGCCTTGCCTCTCCCTAAACCTCCTGCATTGCCCAACCTCTCCCTAAAACCTCCAGTGTCAGTCTCCCTCCAAATCTTAGTTCCCGCCGAGCACGTGCGAGCTCAGGAACTTGCGGTGGCAGTGGTAGCACGACATGTATGCCTCTAGGTCACGGACATGGGCGGCGATGGGGACGTCGGGCGCGAGCTGGCGCGGTAGTGGTTTGGCTGCATGGTGGTGTCGAGGTGGAGGTACGGCTATGGGTGCACGAGCAACCCCTCATGCTCCAACCAAGTGCGGAAAGCAAGCCTCTACCCCACCCACGCGTCGCCGACAGGATCAGTGCTTGCCCTCTCTCATGGTGGTGTCTGATGATCCACAAGTATAGGTGATCTATTGTAACACTTTTGATAAATCAGAGTGTCGAACCCAACGAGAAGCAGAAGGTGTTGGCAAATAGTTTCGAGCAAGGTTTCGCTGTAAATACTAAAAGACAAGTTTCTAGAGATTTTTGTAATAGCGAATAAGTAAAGAACAAGAATGTAAAAGCAAGTAATAATAATTGCAGCAAGTGGCCCAATCCTTTTTAGCACAAAGGACAAGCCGGTGGTATTTCTTATGATGACTAAACGTTCCTGAGAACACACAGGAATGTTGTCAAGATACTTTTGAAAGGACAAGGATGTCGCCTAGAGGGGGGTGAATATGCGATTAAAACTTTTAGGCTTGATAAATGCGGAATAAAACTAGTGTTTAACTTATCAAGCACACGCCCTAAATATACTAGGCTCAACTATGTGCACCAACAACTTATGCAAAGCAAGACAAGCAACAAGGTGATAGCAATAGAATACTTCAAGCACGAAGGCTATCACAATGTAAAGTGCATAAGTAAAGAGCTCGGGTATAGAAATAACCGAGGCACGCAGAGACGAGGATGTATTCCCGAGTTCCTCCTTTTTAGGGGAGTACGTCTCGTTGGAGAGGTGTGAGACTACCACAACAGGTTGGTCTCAATGCCACAACAGGCTCACCTTCTTCTTCGATGAACCGCACCACAAAGGATTGGTTCACCTTCAACAATCAGAATCCTTCAAGGCGGAGTCCAGAGCCTTTACAACAACAACCCGGGGCACAACCCACAACTGGATTGGGGGCTCCCGGATGGCTACAAGTGACCACAAAAGCTCTCAACTACCACAATGGCGTCTAGGGTCCAAAGACCCAAGAGTAACAAGCTCACAAACTTTCACTTGCACGAATCCTCGTGGAGAGCGCAAACCGATGCACAAATGCAATGGCAAGAGCACAAGTGCTCAAATCCTTCACTCTCAAATTCCAACACAGCAACAAATGCTAATGGGGGAATAAGAGAGGAAGAACAAAGGAGGAGAAACACCAAGAACTCCAAGATCAAGATCTACTAGGTTCTCCTCACTTAGAGGAGAGATGGATTGGTGGAATTATAGATCTAGATCTCCTCTCACTTTTCCCTCAAAGATATGCAAGAATCATAGGAGGGATTGAGAGGGGGCAAGCTTTTCCAAGGTAAACAATGGAGGAGAGAGAGGGGAAAAACGAGCTTAACTCAAGGTTAAAGAAGGGAAGGCATATTTATAGTCCCTCCCCGAAATATAGCCGTTGCAGCAGCTAGGGCCGGAATATCCGGCCCCCCTTCAAAATATCCGGCCCAAAAGTCCGGTTTAGATAGAGGCTCGCACACGGGGCACAAAAAGAGCTAAAAACACTTTTTAGGGCGCCCCCCGGAAATTCCGGTTGACTGAAACAGAGATACGAAAACTGAAATATCATTTTCATCCGGACTCCGTTTTCGATGATCTTGGGCTCGTTGGAATCGCAACGAAGAGCACTATAAGATCATGCAGAGAAACATCATAGTCCATCATGTGAGGAGGAAACCACAAGAGAAGAGTTTGACCTCTCTTAGAAAATACAAACCGGTAAAATCTCCAATATCAAAAACGCAACAAGATATTCATATGAAATCCGTTTTTTATGAACTAGAGCTTGGTATGGATATGAACACATGCTCTAAATCCTCACATGGATAAAAGCGAAATAAGAACCAAGAAAAATGATATGCCAAGAATGCAAATGTTTGAGCTCTCCACAAAGATGCGATCAAGTTACTCACTTGAGAGCCCCTCTTGATAGCATGACATCTATCCTATAACCCGGTCTCCCACTAACACCATGAGACCGGTAATATAGAAACCCTATCAAGATCATACCTTTGCCTTGCGCATTCCACTTGAGCTAGATGATGACGATCTTGATGTCTTCAAGTTGGAACATCTTTCTTGATCGTTCTTGCTAGCACATTGCTTGATGAAGACTTCTCCAAATACTCCCCCATACTCCATTATGGGAGAGCCTCGCTTAGCTCCGTCTTCATGTATCCATTGCAAGCTTCAATCAAATGATATCTTGGAGATGATTCATATTGAACTTGCACTTTATATCTTCTAAATATATATGATGGCTTGGAGATGAACATGAATGTTCCCTCAATTTTCCTTCCCAAGCCACACTTTACTATGTAAGATTCTATAGTCCAACACATGAATTCCAATCTTTTCCTATGGACAAGATCTACAAGAATATCTCAATGTAAACATTAGTCCATAAGGATTGTCATTAATTACCAAAACCACACATGGGGCAACACATGCACTTTCAATCTCCCCCATTTTGGTAATTGATGACAATCCCTTTTATGAGGGTTTATATAATGAATTAAGCAACCATGCAACGCAATAACCAAGGATGCAAAGAGACATTTTAGGATGCAATTTTAGGAGACATTTTAGGATGCAAAGACAAAACCAAATTCCCTTAAACCCTCTAAACTTCTCCCCCATGAGACATTTTAGGAGACTAATGCAAAGATGAGCGTAGCATCAACATAGTCGTTCAATATAAGTGGCACATAGTGAAAGGACAATGATGTCGCCTAGAGGGGGGGGGGGGTGAATAGGCGATTAAAACTTTTTCGGTTTAGGCTTGCTAATTGCGGAATAAAACTAGGTGTTTAAATTAACAAGCCAACAACCTAAGTAAACTAGGCTCACCTATGTGCACCAACAACTTATGCTAAGCAAGACAAGCAACAAGGTGATAGCAACAAGAATACTTCAAGCATGAAGGCTATCACAATGCAAAGTGCATAAGTAAAGAGCTCGGGTATAGAAATAACCGAGGCACACGGAGACGAAGATGGATTCTCGAGTTCCTCCTTTTTAGGGGAGTACGTCTCGTTGGAGAGGTGTGAACCAACACAATGGTTCAACAACCACAAAGGTTTCACCTTCTTCTCCGATGAACCGCACCACAAAGTTTTGGTTCACCTTCCACTATCGGAATCCTTCGAGGCGGAAATCCGGAGCCTTTCAACAACGATCCGGGGCACAACCACAACGGGATTGGGGGCTCCCGAACAGCTACAAGTGACCACACAAGGGTCTCAACCACCACATGGGCGTCTAGGGTCCAAAGACCCAAGAGTAACAAGTTCACAAGCTTTCAACTTCCACGAATCCTCGTGGAGAGCACAAACCGATGCACGGAGCAATGGCAAGAGTACAAGACTCAAATCCTTCACTCTCAAATCCCACCACAAGCAACTAATGCTTATGGGGGGAGAAGAGAGGAAGAACAAAGAAGAGAACCACACAAGAACTCCAAGATCAAGATCTACTAGGTTCCCCTCACTTAGAGGAAGAATGGATTGGTGGAAATGTAGATCTAGATCTCCTCTCTCAAATCGCTCAAAGATATGCAATAATCATGGGAGGAATTGGGAGAGAGGCAAGCTTTCCAAAGTCAACAATGGAGGTGAAGAAGGGGAAAAACGTGCTTGGGAAAAGCTTGTTGGCTGGAGGTAGGTGGAGGGGTATTTATACCCCTCCCAGAAAAAGAGCCGTTGCAGCCAACTTACACCGGAGACTCCGGACCACGAAGGCCGGAGACTCTGGCCCGGGCGGAGACTCCGGACCAGAATGGCGGAAACTCCGGACCTGGAAGAGCAGAAAAAACCGACGCAGAAAACTTACACCGGAGACTCCGGACCACGAAGGCCGGAAACTCCGGTCTGGGCGGAGACTCCGGGGATACTCCGGACCTACTCCGGACCCCAATACCACAAGCGCCGAGCGTGAGGCACTTAGCCTCAAAAACCAGGGGCGGAGACTCCGGACCGAAAACCACGGAGACTCGGGTAGTAAAACCAGCAGAACAGCAAATCCTGAAATGCAATAACTTTCTCGTCCGAACTCCAAATCAAGTGAATCCAATTGCGTTGGGAAGGTAACGACAAGAGCTTTCCTATAAATCAATAGTTGTATTTAGTTCTCATTATATCTTTCTGGAATTGATCTTTCAAACTTATGATTGATGCATCTATAACTAGTTAATCAATGACTACCCTAGCATGGCCGACCTCCGCCGTTGCCCTATCCACCAGGTCCGTAATGTAAAATTTGGTCCTACACCTTTATCCAGAAATGACTACTCATTCTACTAAATTCTATATATACACATTTTCTAACTTATGCTTCTTTTTAACTTAATGAGAAGGATTTGCCATGCCATGTCTGCAAGAATAATAACTGCACACGCACGAACTATACTGATTCCTCATTCAGTATTCGTGTGCAAGAGTGTCACCGCAAGTGTGTGGTAAGAAAACAAGTCTTCCGAATACACATAAAATTTGTGTTTTCTGTCTTGAATTTAACATATGATTTGTGTGTTTGTTTCTATTTTTTGTTGAACACAGATTGTACCATGCACAGCTCGGCTAGCGGTCAATGAGTTAGTGCGCGAGCGTGTGTTGTTTCGTGCCCTTGGGAGCACGTACAACATTCATGTAGCCAAAGGTCAGAGCAAAACCCGCTTGCACGGCCAACAATGTGAACAGTTCATCAGCAAGAACAACATCATCGAGGGAGACATGCTAGTGTTTACCTTCAAACCTCATCCCAGTATATACCACGTCATTATAGACAGGGGCAATGACGAAGAGGACACTGACAAGATATCTGAAAGTCACGATGAAGATTCGGACAGTTCTGAAGATATCTTTAACGACGAAGACAGAATCAGAGTTGCCCAAAGAGTTTGTCTCAACAGGCATGAGAGAACCGCCTCATTGAACTTCTTCTCGTACGAGACTATGTTGGAGTTCTATTTGTGACTCGCTTCACGAGCACTAATTTGAACATACATGACATGGTATGTACCCACAAGACCGCCTCTTTCATGCCTCCTTAATTTCCTATGTTGATATTCAGGAATCATGAACCACCTCTGCTGGCGTATATAGTTGTGTCTTTATCAAAAAAATGACATAGTTATGTTATCTTTCATGCACAGAAACTACATAAGGTGATAGCAGAAGAGGCTGGCATATCGGCTGAGGGTAATGCTGGACTACGACTTGGAGCAGCAGGGGTAGCCGTCAGCATCATGTACAACAAGAGAACCGACGACCGCATTGACCTCGACAAGCTGGGGTGGGAAAACTTCATGGAAGACAAGAATTTTGTGATTGATCAACCCGTTCTGATCATTCTTAGAAAGACCAATGACATCATCTTGGATGTCATGATTGAGTTCCAGCTCATATAGAACTAATTCTGTCTTTTAAGGTAGGGGGTATAGTGAACACTTATCTCATTAGCGGGCTAGCTACTTTGGTAATTGGCACAAATTGCGGTTGGAGATATGTTATATGTGAATTGTTTCTGTGAATGGAACAGGGGACTGATTCCCTGGTGGTGATGATATGTTAATTATTCTGTTTTGCTTCACAAAATTGGACCCCCCCCCCCAAAATTATACCCGGAGGCAACGTATATTACGGCCGGAGGGCAATGTCGGACCCCACGGGTACCATGCGACGGCCAGCCATTATGTATGTCTCTGATTAGTTAAGATCACCGACGGGTGTTTCTATTGGCCGTCTCTATATAGGAGATGGTTAATTCTCCTGGCCGTCTGAGGGCCGAGTTCATTACAGCCGGTCCCAGGGAACCGGCTCTAATGGAGATTACATTAGAGACCCCCGCGTAGAGAAGGACGTTTTAACCGGCTGAGGTGACTCTCTGGGGCCGGCTCTAATTTGAGTTTCTATACTAGTGCATCTAAGATGGTAGTCAATTTTTATAAGAAGATTGGCCAAAGATTCGTCTAATAGGGCGCCTATTTGTGAGCTAGAAAGAATACTTTTTAATAAAAGTTCTGATACCGATGAGTTTAGTCCTATTTTCTTTTGAACGTTTAGGGCCCCCTAGAAGGACAGGATCGGCCTTGCCAACGGCCAATCTTTATCAAGAACAAAACTCCTGCATTTGATAGATTTAGAGCTAAAACATAGAGAACAAAAAGGCGCAACTGTGAGCAAACAAGAGTATGTGGACTAAGGTTTGTGTGTGCATCTCTGTTAAGCAGAGTTCGAATGTATCATCTTGGTGTAACATCTAAGTAAACTAGTAATAATGCACGTGCCACACACGTGTTAACCAAATAAAAACAGAATGATACGAAGGCAATTTACTAACCCACATGCGTGCCTACATCACATGAATTACTATGTGGTCAGATATGGTTATATTAGACAGAGCCTTATGGAGTCAGATCAAAACATAAGATGACATTCATTCTCATCATGTGCGACTTCATGTCTTGGTACCGCACAAATCTTTTGCTTCAAACCCAACACATACACGGGACGAAAGTAAATGAGCCCACGGATATCATCTCTTTCCCTTGTAAAAGCATAACCAGTAAGAGGCTACAATTTTCAACATAGAGCAAAAATAAAAGTCGCAGCCATTACAAGAAAAGAACACATGCAAAAGAAGATAGCTCACACAGAAATATATTTCTTCAGAGTTGGGCCAAGCAACTCTAAATTACCATTACAACGACAGTCATGCTACATATTGGCGTTATATGGTCTACTTGAGTCATCCTTAGCGTCGTAATGGCTGACGTTGAAGACCCTCCTTAGGTAATGAATTTTTTGACCTGGATGCTCTTCAGAGGGTTGACTGTGAATGCGAAGAAAGTGGTTGCAATTTAGAAATAAGACATCATAGATAGAAGCTATTTAAAAGTCATCAAGCAACCATATACCATAAGAGATAATCATAAATTATTTTACAATTGGTAACATCTTTTCTTTCGCCTTATTTTTGTATGCAAGTACCTTTCAAAACTCTTGAATGCAATCCAATAAAAAACAATTCCTTCTTAATCTAGTTCTTTGGATCTTCATATGGAAACTGATAATTTTTCGACAAACTGTCATTTTTGGGGAAGATTAGTGAACAAAATTCATCATCATAATTATCTTACACAGATGATCTGAAATATTTTCAAGATGTACAAATAGATGGTGATCTTCATTGACAGGATAACAATAGTACACGGAATCGCCTAATTTCTGATTCAGTGTAAATGAAGGGGAACTCTACTACATTTTTTGTGAGGAAAAATAGACAACTGATAGTTTAATCACGTGTGGTGTAGATGGCTATTCCAGAACAAAATGCAGCTATCATGCGCGTATTTTCCACTTGATTTGTGAGGGACTGCTAGACAGGTAAAGATTAGCAAATAAATTGTTTTTTATTTCATATAAACAACAGAGACATAATTGCATATTACTACACTCAAATAGCTATTGAGTAGATTTCAACAAAAATATGGAAATGCGGACAAAAATGAAAAAACAATGTAAAGAAACTGTAAGATTAGGGTTCAAACAATATAGCTTACTGAAAATGTTTCCTCCTATGTAAGCTCTGCGGCCTTTCACAAGCTCCTGGTCGACATCCATGGCTGCTGGTTCACAAGCTCTGCGAAGTCTGTTGATTCCGTGACCTTTCAATACTTTTTGTTTTTGCAAAATCAGTCAAACTTACATTGCCAGATGTCAAACATCGATGCATTATCTCAAAACAGGATTATTGCTTCAAACTAAAGTCGCTAAGGGTACGATCTGTATAAATCAAACCAGTCTGTGTAGCCTATCAAGGAACCCCTCTCTGAAAATGAGACATTTCATACGAACATACTCGGTGAAACTTGTATGGTGTTAAAAAAGGGACGGTCACCTGTGTAGCTTGTAGTACCATATTTCCGAGTCGAGCAGCAGAACAACAGAAAATAAGATCAAATATCAGTGTCCCTTAGTTATGTTTAAGTATACTTCACAAATATAAGGGGATGGGTTTCGTGTCACCATTTCTAAATACATTCACGCAAACTTATAACTTGTAAGACATGCATGCATGATTAAAAAGAGCAAATAATACACTTGAATCCTACAATTAGTATCTCCCAAAATTGCTATTGAAGAGGTTTAGGACCAGTACCACTGGATCACCATTCAAAAGCAGAAAACTTGAAAATCGTTTGCCAACCACGCAACGGAGATGCAGCGCACATATTCGTCAGTTTGGTCAGGCTGCGTGTCTCACAACGGGGATCTTTTACCTTTTTTTTGTACAAGGATCTTTTTACCTTGGTGTGTCGTTTCCATCAGGCTGCACGATGGTGATGCCTTGGCATGGGGAGTGGATCTGTGGAGGCTGGCCGAGGCCGTCAGTACCAAGGAGCAGCTTCATGTGGGCGCCGCAGGCGGCAGATTGCGGGTAGGCGCCAGTAGCCCGGAGCAGCGTCGAGTGGTACGCTGCAGGCGGCGTGGTGTGGGGGGGGGGGGGGGGGGGGGGGGGCTCGTGGGGCGACTTCACCGGGGAATGGGCGGTGGCAGGGCAAGGATAGCGTACCTGACGTATTTGAAGGGCTTGAAGGCGATGCCAAGGTAGTTGAAGGGCGCGAAGCAGAGCTCCCCATGGTCGCCCTTCATCTCACACGCTAGATCCTCGAAGGCCTTCGCCACCTCCTCGAACGTCATCACGTGGTGCAGGTCGGCAACCTCCTCGCATGAGACGGCCTCGGCGGATGATAATGCGAATTCCATGACCTTAATGAGAGGAACAACAACATCCACGTTTGGGTCCCGTGTAGCTCGGCCTGAGGTGAAGGGGAGGAGCAGAGGCGGCGCGGCGAGGTGTGGGGGCGGGGATGAGATGCATAGCGCCGTGCGAGGGTAGAGGGCGAACAAGCGGAGCAATTAGCGGGCCGTAATTGTGGGGGCGTCGGTGTGGAATCGTGGATGATGATTAGCGATTAGCGAAAAGGTAAGTTCCGTCAGTCCGTGGTCAGTCCCTGTAATAACCGTCGGATGAATTTATGTGTGGCTGGGATGATTTGGATCACCCCTCTCTCTCCCTTTTTATATTAGTGGTGATAATTTTTTATATATCGAAAAAGGGCTCGTCAGTGTAGACAGACAGAGAGATTGTACAGAACACATGAACGAACTCATTCTCCTTGTATTTTTCATTTGAGGTACTACTCCCTTTCGTTCTAAAATAGATGACTTCCATTTGTTCAGATATGGATGTATGACTTGTTACACATCTAGGTACATCCGCATGTAGACAAATGAAATTCATCTAATTTGGAACGGAGGGAGTACAAGGCAGTGACCGAACAAAACGTTCGACGTCGTGGTATCATATCCAACGATTTTTTTTGCGAAACACAGTACAACGCAGTCGCTCATATACACGCGCACACACTCACCCCTATGAACGCACGCACGCACACCCTATCCCTATGAGCACCTCCGAGAGACCGAGTCGGCGGGTCGAGTCTTAAAATTGACGAAATCACCACGGGCGTCTCGCTGTCGACGGGAACGTCGCCTCCCACTGAAGAATATTCCACCTTAATCAAGAAACACCAACGTTAAATCTGGGGTTTGAACTCTGTGGGCTGGGGTATAACCACCCTCCTAACCATCTTGCCACAGACAAATTCTCTATCATATCCAACGACTTGGAGTTGACGCAGCGACTAAAGGCTCAACAACTTCGACGCGACCCACATACTCCGGACTCTGATCACGCACACGGCAATCCCACACACCCCGCTCCGTGGCGCTTATTTGAGAAGGGAAATATTTAGAGCAACATACGGCTCCGCGCCATATTTTTTTCTCGATAAGGCCCCGCTTGGTTGGTTGGATATTAACGAATACGATCGTGCAATTTTACGGACCTGGTCTGCTCCGCCTGAAAATCCGGCCTCTCACGTGTAAAGTCCAGGAATTATTTACGGACCGGAAATTTCACAGACGTTCCAAGCGTGGCATAGAGGACAATTTTATTAAGGTATCGCGGAGATACAATTCCGCGTCATATATGGACGGCGAGCGCATGCTCGGTAACTAATTTATTTAGGCATGCTCGCCGTACTTCCAGATATATACTTATACTAGCAAAATGCCTGCCCGTGCGTTGCAACGGGCCAATGAAAAACTGTAATAATTTATTTTTTGCATCGAGTAAATTGGTTATTTTGTTCTCCTAAATAAGCGTGGTTAAAAGTTGTTGAACATGCATGATCTTTGATACCGATAGACAGATTACATTTTTCTGAACATTTTGATACGTTGTTCATAATTTTATGTTAACCAGCTAAAAAGTTATAGAATTTAGAAGTATCTATTAATTTCTGGAATTTGTTTGACAGCTGGGTCCCATTGTCAGGTATTTATTATTTTCCATAGATAATTTGCGAAATGGTTAGAAACCTGACACTGGGGCCGCGTGTAAGTGACACATGGGAACCACAGTTGTCTCCGTCGATCAAGGATCGATCGATTCCGACCAAATTGATCGAATTCGTTCAGTGTAACAGCTGGAGAACGTCACGGCGAGCGTTACGGTGGCGGCGCCGCCCGTTTTTAGTTGCCGGAGGGACGGCCGCGTCCGCCGGAGCGGAGCTCCGTGGCGGCGCACGGGGTGGACGTGGTACAGAGCACGATAGAGAGGGAGAGAAGGTCCACGAGGACCGCGAGCTCACCAGGAAGCTGAAAAGATGGTCGGGAAGTCCGTGCGAGGTCATACGGCGACGAGGTCGAGCTCGGCCCGCGGCGGCCGGACTTGGAGAAGAAGCTCGATTCGCACGATTCAGGCCATCCCGGCAGGCGGCACTCGTCGAGGAGAAGAGGACGACAAGGCGGAGCCGGTGGTGGTCTAAGATGAGGTCGGGGAGGTCCACAGCGGCGGCATTTTTTGCGAACCGGTACCTGGATATTTAGGAAATTGCAAATAAGGCCCTTCGACCATGAAACGGCGAAGTCTCCTCTGGCATGTGGATTGCAGGTTGATTGCCGCATTTTCCAGAGGGTTTTGTGCAAAATTGACGATGGACGAAACGAAGGAAGCAGAGGAAGCGTTGCTTCCTTTATTATATTTAGGTAGAGATAAGCATCGTAATATTCGTCCAGCACCTTAACGATGATGCGTGTTTCGTCCAGCACCTTAACGGTGGAATTTCTTCATTCAAGATATATTCCCCAGCCAAACAGTGTGCAAACTCTGCCGGGTATTCCCATCGTCCAATTTCTTTTGACCATTGGGCGCAGAGCACTACCTTAAGGTGGAATTTCTGCTTAGCTCTCTATCGACGTTTTGTATGACGAAAACGAAGGGGTCGAATTTGCTGATGGGATATTTTACGGTACATCGTACTACTCGTTTTTTTGGTGTGTAGTATTAAGCAGATCAGACGGTTAATATTGTTTGGGCCAAAGTTGGGCCATGGACGACTTTGTAATTTGCCATATTGTGCGTTATTAATCATAATTAATATATAATTAGTCCACATCGTCGCGAGGCAAGGTCGATGACGAGGTAGCCGCCGAAGCCAGCGGAGGGTGCGGTACGTAGGGTGTGTTTGGTAGGTTGCATCACCCAGAATGGGCTTCCCAGCTGATACAAGCTCACTTGGGCCAGGTTGGGCTGAGATATTTTCGTTTGTTTGGTGTCCCGCATGTGTCAAGACATGCTGAGGTGAGACGATGTTTGGTGGGTTGTATGGCTTGGACCAGGCTGCGGTTAGAGTCTAGAAACCGAAATTACACAAAGGTCCAAATGCTTACACAAAGGTCCCTAAACAGAACGAAGAAAGCAATCAAATCCTGCCCAGCTGGGAGGTCGACGGCGGCCGAGCTGGGTGGTCATCCGCGGCGGCGCTGGTCGATGCGAAGCTGGCTGAGGAGCTCGGCGGCCCACGCGCGCGCCGATGCAGACCTGCCGAGGACGTCGGCGGCCGGTGCACCACGCCCACGCGCAGATGCAGACCTGCCCGAGGACGCGGAGCGAGCGCGCCTCGCCGTCTCGCGCTTAGCTGGGAGGACCGAGGCAGCGCCGTGCGAGATGGCGGCGCCGGGCGGAACTAGGGTGCAGGGACGAGGTCGGTCGGGGCGGGGATGGACGAGGCTGGGCGAGGCGGCGGTGGAAAAGGACGGGATGGCGGCGCTGGGAGCAGGGCGGGGCGGCGCAGGACTCGGGCTGGCGCCTGGCGACGGGGCAGGGCGGCCGCCGGCCAGGACTCGGCGGCACGGTGGAGATGGAAGAGCACAAGCACGACGCGGGGGGTGCGTGGAATGAGCACGATTTTTGGCAGGGGCTGGCTCGCGAGGCGCCCGTGGGACCCACGCATGAGAATAGTTTCGGATAAGCTCGGCCAGACTCGCTTGTGAAGCTCGATTTGAGCTTCGCAACCTGGCCAGAGTAGTAACCCAGGCTACCAAACAACTGAAATCTGGGTGGGGAGAGATTTTCTGAGCTCACCCAGTCTACCAAACACACCCGTAGTGTCACGGCCTGGTGCAGCAACTTCATGCCCGCCGGGGAGGACGGCTCCCTGGACACGCTCTGGTGCTATGCCGATCTGCATGCACAAGCACCACCGCATGGGCCCGCTGAGCCCCGCTCTCTCTCCCCGCGGTGGTCGTGCACGCTTCGCCGACGCGCATGGTGGTATCCTTGAGCGCGCGCCATGCATGCCAGCAGGGCCGGGCTGACAGAATCCGAGGCCCTGTGCGAAACCCTAAAACAGGGCCCTACCCCCTCTACTAAATTCACGACCATTCCCTGCCAATGTGCCGATCGGAATTCGGCGATTGGTTGATTAAATGCGGAGCATTTCAGCAAGGAACATACGATGAATTGGCGCTTGGCGGCCTATCGCTCGACGGTTCGGTCGCGATCATGATTAATCTACTGATCGGTGGAGGGTGTGTGTATGGGAAGGGGCTCATTTCATGGACTGCATGACCTCGCTAGGCACTACAGGTGACGACATAAAAAACCATTTAATATTGGTACTGTTGAAATAAGATATTTTTAAAATTTTAAAACAGATGCAAATGGATAATGTATAGGGCCGTACCAATACATCTGAATTTTTTTACCTGAAGATATTTTTAAAACTTAAAAACAGATGCAAATGGATAATGTATAGGGCCGTACCAATACATCTGAATTTTTTTTATCTGAAGACACTTCTGGTTGGCATCATTTCTCTTGACCTTTTTTTTGGCGCTTAGAAAAAGGAAAAATGTTAAGATGAAGGAAAGAGGATTCGAACCCACTACCTAGACCTGGGCTAAAAACACATTGCCGCCACGTTCCAACCAGTTCACCATCTATTCTTTTGTGCATTCTGTAGGACACGACTGCATTTAGTAGAAGCTAAGAACTACTAATTCAAATTATGGGCCCCCAAAAATTTTGGGCCCTGTGCGACCGCACAGGTCGCACACCCATGGGCCCGGGCCTGCATGCCAGAGTCCGACGAGGAGGCGCGGCCGCTGGCACCGGCCCTGAAGGTAGACGCACACACACCCTCAGAATCGTCAACGGCAAAGGAGCGATGTGCTACAATCTCATTCGCCTGCTTTGGTTGCGACCACCCTGCCAGCCGGCATGCGCGGCGACGACGACACAGATGGCGCCATCCTGTCGCTGCCGGCTGCCCGCTGCTCCTGGCGGAGAACGACCGCGACCACGTAATGGGCAGCGTGGTCGCCTCGGCGATCTCCGGCAGCGTCGCGCCGCTGTGGACACTCTCGTCGCCGCACTGCGAGTTCCCGTCGCTGCCTTGCTTTTCTTCTTCTCCATCACCCTATACGGGTACATCTCGAACGGAATGTCCGACATGCTAGGCGTGGCCGAGCTGCACTGCAGCCACGCCGGGAGCATCCTCAGCAGCGTCGCCTCGATGTCGAGGTACTCAACCGCCGGCGCCAGCGCCGGTGCATCGGGCTTCTCCGGGTTGAAGATGAGGAACCGTAGCGGAGGATGCGGCAGATGGAGCTGAACGGCGCCGGACACTGCGCCAGGTCGGCGTGCCAGCACCGGCTGATGAGGCCGGTGAGGTACTTGAGCGACTGGAACGGGAAGAGCGGCCTCTCGCCGGCGCGGATGCTCTCGCTCCTCTTGTCTCCTTGCAGGAGGTTGTCCTCGAACTGGGTCTTGCCGGTGAGCAGGTCAAAGCTGTACACGTCCGCCTTCTCGGTGCGCCTCGTCGGCTCGCCGCCGCCGCCTCCTCGCTCTCTAGCACTTCCGGCGCGTACCATATGCACGGGTTGACATTGCCATTTGTACTAGCCTTGGGTTTGCGTTTGTTCTGGTCGCAGCGTGGGGTGCCTTCCGGCCGGGCCAAGGCTGGTCGCTGCGACCGCGGACTGGCCGCTGAACCCGGCAACCTTGACGAGCACGTGGTCACGTACCAGGCGTGGGCAGGTCATGGGTGACGGCCGGCGGCGGCGGCAGCGTTAGGTGCCGACCATGGCGACTGTAGATAGGTCCTCGAACTGAATGCATACGAGGACGTGTGCTGGAAGATGAACTTAGAAATTGCAACCCAGCCTTTCTCCTACTCCCTCCGTTCGGAAAAGAATGTCACAAAAATGGTCTATCTATAGTTCATTTTTGTGACATCCTTTTCCATTTTTGTGACATCCTTTTTCGAACGGAGGGAGTATTTCTTTATAGATCCTGGACGTGGGATTTAAACAGTGCAATACCGAAAGTACCCCTCATTCCAAATATATATACTACACACAAATTAGATGTAGTATTGCGATTATGGGCCGTTGGATTCCGAAAATAAACGGTCCATATTTATTTGATGCACCGTAAAATTTTAGACAAAAACATCACCCATAACCACAACCATACCTATGTCTCGCTAGCAACAGGGTTATCGTATGGTACTAAAAGAATAACAAGACACATATGCATGCATCAAACGCTGATGCCGAATTCAACGATGTAACTTTTACGGAAGAACCTCTGGAGATTAGACCTGGTTTCGCTGGAGTTTCTCGATTTTATTCCCCCTTTGTGGTGGTTTCAATAAATCACGAAATGCATATGATGATTGAGATAGGGTTGGATAGAGACATTGGCGACACGCAGCGTCGGAAGCGGGGTTGGGGTGTGTCTGTGTGAGGGGCTTCCAAATTTCCGCAGGTGCCTCATGCGTGTGTATGTCTATTTGTGTGGCCTAGACTACTCAGGGTGTCCTCTCATGTCTCTTCGCAAACTACCAAAATAATGTTCTCATAATTTTATCGGTTTGACACAAATACTTGTTCACGTACGCAAATAGGGAGGAAAAATAATTCTGGCCTTCATTAGTAGGCTGAATATATAGAAAATATCAGCGTATATAATATCAGTTTAACGTTATTGGAATCATCACAAAACATATTTTCATATTATATGTAGTTAATGTTCAAAAACAATGTATATACTTGATCAAACTTTTAGAATTTTGACTTTGAAGAACTCAGAACGTGAAATAAAAATAAACGGAGTAAGTAGCCGTCAGATTCTGTTGCTCAGCGCACGACCGTTTGTGCGAGCGAGTTGTTAGCATCACCGTGGACGACACTCCGAATCGTGGGATGACATGGTTCAGTAGGCGGCGCGGCAAAAGCCACGATACGTTCTGTTTTTTGCTTCTGAATAAAGGAAGACGACCAGAAAAGCATCAGAAGCTGCACAAAACATCGTTTGTTCATCTCTCTCTCAGTTCTTCAGTTCGGGCCAAAATCATTCTCCTATTTATCATTCGAGGTACAAAGTAGTGGCCGAACTTAATTCGTCTTCGTGGTATCAAATGACTTAAACAGTTAATTCACGCAGCGACTAAAGACTCAAACAACATATGGACGCGGCCACTCGGCAAGCAGGCCTGCTCCATGGCGTTTATTCGTAGAGAAATTTATAGAAGGACATCCAAGTGTGCACTATATATAACCGGCGAGTGCTCGGTAACTAATATATTTATTCTTGCTAGCTCGCCGTATTTCCATATATACTTGAAGCATCATCGTCGTCGTCCAGAGCTTACGGAAGATGGTGCGTCTTTGGTGGCAAAGTCGGGTAACCACCAGGCGGCCAGCCACTGCCAGTTCCGTATGGAGCACCTGCACCCAAGCAGTGCATCAGATCGAGCCGCCAATTTCTAGTAGGAGCTGAAATATCCTCCAAAGATTTCTTTTTTTCTTTTTCGAAACGGATGGAGCCAAAAAGAAGGAGAGAGGGAGAGGCAATTACCGCTGGCTTGAGCGAGGTTTCTGGCGGCGAGCACGTCCTGCGCCACGAACGCGAGGGAGGCGAGGATCACACACAGGAACACGGCCAAGGTTCTTGAGAAAGCCATGGTGGTTGACCGGTTGGGATGAACGCGCGTTGTCTTCCTGTCCTTGTAACTAACTGATCATGGCTACACTTCACTGGCAGGCATGCTCTATTTATCTAGAGGCTGGGGCGCCCCTCGGGGCGCCTCCTAGCCGGTCATCTGCATGCTAATCATTGTCCAAATAACACAAGATAATGAAATTTCATGATCAACGCAAGGGCCAAAAGCTTCACAAACATATATTCTTTCAGCTTTCTTCTAGTATTGTATAGTTCTATGATATACCATTAGTTCATTGCCGAGGTATCTCTCTTTTCTTAACTGTTGATTCAAATCAACTCACTGCACAAGCTCTATAGGATTTCCTAGTGAAATTTCATTTAAGAAGAAGAAAATGATCTACAAAAGAATGAAAGAATAGGCAGTGCAGTGCGGGCATAAACGTAGAACTGTACGCCCTGCCAAAGAGCATGAACACCAAACTATACAAATTTCTATGTTCACTTTATCAAATGGACAGATTACTTGAAGGCAATTCCACAAATGACGTTAGGATTTCAAGTTCAGCCCACCACAATGCGCTTTTCGATGGGATCGAATGATCTTGAGAAAACCCAGCGATCTTTTGCACCCTTGTGGTTACCCCTGCCACTGTCGTCTCAGCCGTGGGTTATCATTTATGCACGATTTTACCAGCTCAGTGAGTGCTCTGACCTGCTCCTCGGGGACTGATTTGGGTGTTGGGTCAACAATACCTGCCAAGGGCTTTTCGGCGGTGAGGTACCAGTGTGCCCATAGAATCAGGAGCACCTACAATTGGAGTATATTAATTAATGCAAGAGCATAATAACTGCCTGTAGCATGAGTCATATTGGCAGGATGCATAGCAAAATGAACTTGGGAATTCTTACCATGCAAGTGCTCAAATAGTGATCTATTTGAAATATATTCAAACACCATCATTCGGGTGAATGGTTCTTTGTCTTCACACTGACCCACAAGTTTCACGAAATTCGTATGGTTCACTTGCGACAAGATTTAAATCTAGGATACAATATCATATCTATGTTAGAGACTCTCATTTTACAACATGAAAAATAATTAAACAGAAAATAGAGTTACATACCTTAGCTAACTACATAAGGACTATCTGGCATAGTGTCCGGGATAGATGGAGATAGCTGTTTAACAGAACATCAAGTTAGCCATGCACAACATTGCAAGCGAAGACAAGGTATGTCCAACACTTTGAATATCAGTTGACAACAGTGGACATGTTCCCTTAAAAAGCAGTGCCATGTACATAGACAATAACCATCCACGTATAAAAACAGACAAATGCCGAAAGGTTACCTTGAGAAGAGACCATTGGACCCATGCTGCTTGGCTGAACCATTTTAAAAAGTGCCCTCCGAGCCTCCCTGTCAATTAGTATACAGAATCAAATATGATGAAAGATGGCATTCTCTTGATTCAGCTGAAAGTAACGACACAAAGACAATTTGTTTCTACCCCTACAGATCGGTTTATGGTAAAAAGTCCTAGCAGATGTGTTTCCTTTACTGGATGCCCGGAAAGTAATGGAAGCCACAGTCTCCATGACACCTTTTGAGAACATTTATCAGCTGGAAACAAATCCTATTTCCTGAGCTCATAGACATGCTAATTAAAGGAACATTCATAGTTTATTTAGATCTGCACCTGAAAAATGAAGTTGCCTCCAATGCATATCCGCAGAACAAATCAAAGTCCAACTCAGGAGCATTTATCAACACAACAGTGATTTTTGGCTTTTGTTCAGATTTTTTTTGAAGCTGCACATACCATCGGGTTTTAGAATTTTAAGCGTGGCATTTCATGGAACTGGGCTATTGATAGCATTACAACATGTCTATAGTTCATTTACCCGGAAAGATAGTTTAGAGACTAAATATACCTTTCTGGAAAGGAGGCAGGTTATCTAGATAACACGATAAAGCATATAGATGTGCACATAATTATTGACAGAAAGAGGATACCTAATCTCATATATGTTCACTTAACCAGATATTATACATTAGTAATCAATTAAACACTTTTCAGAGACAAATTAATCAATCCGGATTGACTGTACAATCAGATGAGCTATCAGCTACCTAAAATCAAATAATAGAGGCAGCATAAGCTAAATTGTGAACCCACATAATAAAATTCAAGGCTGGGTTCTCTCAAACATCACTAAGACTGTGTAAATCATAGCACCTAGAGCAGAATTTAAGGCTAGGATGTGACTGATGTGCTTTTAAGAATGGTCTGTCAAATAGGAGGCATTCAAGTTAATGGCATTGTGAGAAGATTTAAAACATATATATGCCTCATAAAACACATTTAGTTTATCAGATCCAAGGAAAGATATACTAAGAACTAAAGATGCAACTATTTATAAAATATCTTGCAAGGCAAAATTAGGAAGTTTGTCTCACAGCACATACAAACCAAAATTAGGATGACATCGAGGTTCATTCACCACAGTTGCAACGGCACGCCATCCGTCCATCCCCAGTCTGTTGAAGCATCCTTCAATTTTATCTGTCGTGATATACATTACTCGGGTATATCTTGCAAATTATACAAAGCCTACATCATAAATCATAACAAAGCAACATGCAAAAGTCAGTTCATCAAAGAAAACCACTCAAATACAATGGTAATGACGGGTGGATATATTCATCCTCATTTAAGAACAGAGCCTAAGAAAAAAGAGTTGCATACCCTTCTTCCAAGAAGGAAATATAAAAAAACTCCCGCTGGTCTAATCTCATATATTTTTTCTTTGAAGTTCGGAGACATCAAGCACTAATTTGAGATATTCACCATGACCAGTCTGCAGAGAGATAAGTGTTAAATTTAAGTAAAAAAATAAGCACAATAATGTATACTGCAATAAAAAAAGCATATGTTCTCAAGTAGGGTCGAACGTAGCTTCATATTCCAACCTTGTAGCCTTTTGAACCACTTCCAGTAATGCCTAAGAAACAATAGAAGCATATCTTTAACATTGGCAATGATTTGTCAAGAGAGGCATTTAGAAGAGGACCTGCAAGAAAGATTTTCACATTGCAATGAACCTGGTTCAAAGAACATAAGCAATTTTAGATTATTTGACTGAACCAGCTATGCAAGAATAATCTATAATTAGAACACACAGTTACCTTGTCATCAGTGTACAATGTACACCCAATTCTTATTTCTCGGACTTCCTGTAATCACAAAGCAAGGATGAATAAAAATTCATAGGGCATGCAGATACAAGGGAGCCTCTAATACGTATAGTAGCTAGAGAAAATTAGAGTCTGGTTCCCCTTTTTATCACCAAACAATTTGCAGCATCATCAATCGTAGAAAATGAACAACGAGAGAAAAGGGCCAGTTAAATTTGACATATCATAAGAGTGTGACTCACCAAGGGAAATCCAAACAGTCAGGTACATAAATCCATGATAGATTATTGCCGGATGCTCATTAAAACTGAAGCCTTATGCCCTTATCAGGTCCCTGTAAGCAATACAGATGTACCTCAAAAAACATGAAGCTTGGAAATCAGGTAGATCAAGTGAACTCTATAAAGAAAAAACTTACAGAATGGAAACATACATGTACAGGCTGGGTGTTGCTATGAACTGGATCATTACTCAAGATCTGATGTGTTGATTTCTACAGAATATTAATACGGTAACCTCTGTATGAATCAAGGTAACCTTGGCAAAAGAGAAGCCAGACAATACATTTTGTTAAGCTAGCACATCTTCTTCTCCGCATCCACCTCAAAACAACAGCATCCACCTCAAAACAACAGGAACTTCAGAGGAAAAGGGAACCAGAGGTGGAAACAAGACCAGGGGTGGGGCTCCTCACTCCTGGACGGCAGGCTGGAGCCTGGAGGAGGCGACCACAGAGGCGAGCAACCTCGGCAGCCTATGTGCAAGGATCTGCCCAGGAACTCCTTGCTGTGAACCAGAAACTCCTCACCTGCATTCATCCGCGGATCCGCCGCCCACATGCGCTGACGGCCGCCCCAAGATGAGGGAGGAGGGGCAGCGGGGAAGAGATAGAGGCGGCGCCGCCGAGACCTCCACCTCCCACGCCTCCGTGCATCTGCTGCCCCAACTGCTGCAACCCCGCTCGGCCTCCTCTGGTGCTGGAGATGGCCGACGGCGGCCGGATCGGAGGCGGGTCAGATCCTCTGGCTGAAACTTGAGGAGAAGAGGACGAGAGGAAGGGGAATAGCGCACGCAAGAGGAAAGGGGAAGCAACGATGGCCATACGGGAGCGGCGCGAAGGGACCGAGCAGCGCAGAGCAAAACGGCCCAATCCCAACGATCCCTGAATGGCATCATGGATGTGCGTTGAAGAAAAGGACTCGCCGGCGGCGACGGCGGCGCGAACGAGAGAGAAGGGAGGGAGGTTGCGTGCGTGCGTGAGAAAACGAGTGGGATGGGCGGGTGGTAACTGAGGGAAATAGCCCCGTAGGTCTCCAGCAACGCGACGCGCTTATTTTGTCCTCGCCCGTAGAAGGAGCGCCACGTGGATAGCTCCCCTGAGCGCCCAAGGGTGGGCTCTTGCTTGTTCTCAATGCGTGCTGGTGGTGAGCAGGTACAGCTCGATCGGCATGCGTAGACCAGGTCGAACCAAAATGCGTAGAAAAGTAGTGGTGGAATTTGTCCATTCAGACGCACGCTAAAACGCTACTAGAAAATTAGTACTAGTAGTGGAACGTGTCCTGTCAGTTCTAGATACGCCAAACTGTATGAAAACTCTTGCGGCTAAAGTTCCAGCATAAGTCGTCCAAAAGTCAACAAGCGTTTTGACTTTTCACCATTCCCATCATTTTGTTTGACCAGAGCAAAGCTCTCTCTCTCTCTCTCATCATTCACACCTTTTTTTCAAGATTTTGACAAGTAAATAAGGTATTAGTCCCTACAAGTAACATGTGAAGTTTGTCTACCCTATATAAAATTCACTCTCTTGCACCTAATATTCACTCTTCGAACATAAATTTAACCGGAATATGATTCTCTACGGTTCTTTTGAATGAGCTATATATGACGCTCGCTGATGACTCGACCATCTCTGATCACTAGTAGGGAAAAGCCTACTGCTGGTGGATAGATTTTGGCTACCGCTGGCGAACTAGGGCCCGCCAGTACAGTCTGGCGAGTGGTAATGTATACCACTGACGAATCTCGTGCCCGCCAGCGGTACGAAAACGTACCACTGGCGAACAAGTACCTGGCCGCAAGCGGTAGATCCTAACAGCGCTGGCGACGTTGTCCGCCCGCCAGCGGTCGAGCTTCTGGGTAAAACCACTTTCGCCAGCGGTAGGTACCAGGTTCGCCAGCGGTATAATTTCGAGGTATAATTTTTTTTTAATTGTATTCCGACGGTATATACAGGTATATATAAGCAGTATTTATACAGGCAGCAGAAACAGTATAAATACATGATTAAGAAGTACAAACCGAAAAGTTATATAAATGTTCGACCGAATATGTATCATACAGACGTACAAACACATCACGATGAGTCGGTAGTTTAAATCGCAAGGTTTCAAAAGGAAGTAGTCTTCTATGTTACAATCACTTAGAAGCTAAATTAGTGAGCCGCGCAATGACGAGGAGAAGGGGATCACGGTGAAGTATCCGGTCGTTCTACCTCTCTTCCGACCGCCGCTAGCTTCCGTCTCCTCCTTGTTCATTCTTCATCTGTATACAGAAGACTGATAAAAAAGTTAGGCAACAAATTGAATTGGGTGCAGAAAGATTTAATAGACACAAATAAAGTAGGGCCAACTTACATGTGTGCATGATACAAAAAAAATTAGACTTAGTGATGGCTCCCAAGTGCAGGAGATCAATTGTAGTACCTTTCAATTAGAAAAGGTTGTCGAACCCACGAGGAGCTGAAGGT